>JANUWF010001045.1:1200000-1667500 GCA_026120185.1 Voacanga thouarsii | reverse complement strand
TTCTCTTTAAATTTAGTAAGATAGGTTTTTTCAAAGCTAAAAAAAATGTAAACCCAAACGATTTAGAAGCAAATAATAAAATCCGCGCAAAAGAGTAGTATTAGAAAAACAGAAAGTTAAATCGGAATATTGCTGTTCAATAACAGAAAAATAAGTAAGAATAGAGTCTGAATTACAATTTAAGAAGAAAAAAAAAGAAGAGAGAGAATCCTCCTTAAACAAACCAAAAAGGGGAAAAAGAAAAACTGCAATCCAGAATCGGAAATGCCAAAAAAGAAGGGAACTGCAAGCATCAACTAGCCACCAGCTTCAAACATGAAGGGGGCGCCATCTAGTAGTAATATTTTTCGTCCCTAAGCATATTTTCTTCCTGGACTAAACTAGACCTTGCCTTTGGGTTCTCACTTCTCAATTTGAAGATCCCCACCACATCAGCAAGGCTGTTGGCCGTATTTGTCAAATACATATATGTACATACACACACAAGAGAGACGGATGTGATGATCATGGAGTGGCATTGCATGTTCTGGACCTGAACTTGTCTAAGATTGACCACATCACCTGCACTGCTGCACATCTTCATATGCACACGCCATAACTTCCCCATGTAGATCCATTACACGGTTCTCGCATCCTGAAATCGATCGGCAACAGGAAAGCAGAGAGGATTCCTATTAATTACCTCAACAACGGCCTTTACGTATATATTATCTTACACTTAAATTTGACAAAGGGATTCATAAACATCTTTTGTATTCTCGTATAGGGATAAGGATACCTATTTTGATTGGACTTCTTGTCCGGCCTGCGAGGCTGATGATTGAAGAAAGTACATGCTTTTCTAAATGGAGAGGTACTGGTGCGAACCCAAGAAGTCATGCCATCCCTTTGATGGATTACGTTTTAATAAGCAGTGTCTCCAACTGTTAACTGCTGATCACCCAGAGGATCTATTATAAGAGGGGAAAGAGCATGTACTGTGGGCTAAAGGGAAGGCAAGATCCGTGAGATGAGCTCTCACGATTATGTCATCCGCTTCTTGAATTTCTTATTATCTCATTCTCTCTAGGCTTCTGCTGCCCGATCGCAGGTTTGCACATGGCGCACGCCCCCCAAACGGTCTCTTGCACGTGCAGCCCTCTTTCTCTTTTGTTTTTTGGGAGCTGACCTGAAGATAATGTTACCTGTTCCCTCCTACTGCCTTTCTAATCTCTCAGTTATCAGTCGGATTTCCCAGCACAACAGCGAGCCGGGGCGAAGATTGGGACTTACATGAGCTGAGTTAGTAGCAGTGTAACAACGGAAGTCCACGGTGTGTTAAATTTAAGTTTTAACTGCCTGATAATTTTTCAATTTTAAAATAACTTTCAACATTATACAAACCACATAAATTAAAAAAAAAGCATTTATAAATTTTTTAGAAAAAAACTGAATTTAAAAATTATAAACTAATTTAAATTTTAGAAATTAATTAATTTTATAATTTTGTAAAATAATATACAACCATGTGGAAGGGAGTATAAGAAAAAGTTAAACTAATTACAAGAAGCATAGCAATGGCCAAACTCACACAGACCAACCAACTTGTGCATTTTTCCCCTTTATTGCCCTTTAATGTATAAAATTGGATATTTGAGATTAGACTTCAACTGAAGAAAAAAAAGAAAAAAAAAAAACTTCTACCGAATACCAACCGAATAGGGAATAGAAATCGGCTTTTATTCATATAATCTCTTACCCAGACCCAAGGCCCCCTCGCTTCTCTATACCATGTGCCCATTCACATGGTTGCTTAGAGGTAATATTAAAGGCCGCCAGATCAACGAAAATGCGAATTATTATACTTTGTGAACTTAATGGATGCCATGGATGATGCTTGTCAATTTGTTGTAAGAGTCTACCGGCTGTACTTAACTTGGGATATTAAGATTAGATCATTGGTTGAACCATAAATGAACTCAACTTAATCGTAGAGTTGTCAAATTTTATCATACTATCCACAATAAAACAAAAGTCACAAGAGGAATTGACGCCGTACACAATATACAGCCAAGCCCAAGACCACCCTAACTAACTACATCCATTCAGAAAAAGTAACTGCATGATAGGAACTTCTGCCAGTAAAAATGAATAGAAAAATCCTCAGCACGCAAGAATTTTATGAATTAAAATATTCCCCACACATCGAAAAGTTCATAAGGATGGATATCCATACCTTTGGCTATTTAAGGCTCGCATGCACACATACACACACGGAATAATTAAAAAAAAATGGAGCAAAAGGACTAAGCACTTTCTGCAAATCCTATTCGCAAGTTGCCAAAGTCAAATATGGTATGGTATGCTCTTAAAAACACATCTCCAAGAACCCTGCACAGCAATTTTACACAGAAGGTCATTTAAATGAACTGTTAAAATGACTCAAAAGAGTAAGAAGGAAGTTCCAAAAATAAAATTTGAAAGTTAAAAGGTTCAATTTGGATACCAGAGAGGACCTTGTGGCTGAGGCACATCCAAAGGTACAAATCCACTAAGGCATATGGCAGTGAGGTTCTTTTCAAGTCTGATTGTATACTGTAGCATAAATACCATGGTGACTAAAAATATCAAACTAAATTCTTTAAGACACTGTCTATCATGATGAGAATGTACATACATAAATCGCAAAACAACTACAATGTTTAGTTGAAAGCACTAATCCCACCCTAATTTTCACCGGAGAAAAAGAAAAAAAAAATAATGGAAGATCGATGGGGTTTTTGCTTCTCTTGATTAGATAGAAGGGAAGAAGTTCCAGCAAATTAGCTGAGCTACTAAAAGAAGTTAGCCAATTGTTCTCTTTACCTTATACTCCCTCCGTCCACAAATGACTGGCCTAATTTTTTTTTTTTTTTATCCAACAATAGCTGTCCACTTTCTAAATGTAGGTTATACTATTTAATTTTTTTTTTCTAATTTTATCCTTAGTATAATTTTCTATCAATTAATTAATATTACAATTACTCATACTAAAGTTATTTTAACTAACAATAAAATCACGTTATCCTATAAAAATAGCCAAAAGTGTAATTTAATAAGATGATATGAGTAAAAAAAAGACTCTAAAATAAAGGGTGAGAAGAGAGAAACATCTGTAATTAGAGTGATGTAATAAAAGAAGTGGTAAGATTCAAATTAATGAAGTGAGAAAGCTAGTAATAAAAATAATCTAAAGGGTATAATTGATATTTTAATTATTTTTATTATAGAATTCCACAATTCTTTAATATGCGTGCGTAGTTTTTACAATTAAGCCAGTTATTTGTAGACAGAAAGAGATAAAAACATACCTGTTTTGGAGAAAGGGGAAAGGATTTGTTCCCAATTGTAAACGATATGTATGGCAAGGTAGAAATGGCATCACAGTTAAGGAATGCTCGTCTTCTGGGATTTGGAAGCCTCTCACACAGCTTTAGAATACAGCGGAGTAAGATGCTTATGTGCAGTGACAAAATATATAAAATCCTAGTGTAAATGATTCGATATGATTCCCATGAAAGATTCACCTCATTGACGTATTTGAATACTTTTTCCTTAGTTCTCTGTTTTCTAAGCTCTTCTTGCATCCAAAAAGCAGTCATCTCACAGAAGGTGCATAAAGCATTGTAATCAGTTTGTAGTTCCTCCACCTTTGAGGTTCTGCCCCACGGTTAAAAGCCAAGATTTTACAGCGCTAGGTTACGCATCATAATTACAATAGGTGCTAACAAAAAACAAGAGAATAAGTAAGAATCTAACCTTGCATCCTTGGATCTCTCATCTAAACAAAGTCCAATATCCGAACATAAGGCGTTCGGTTGTAGCTGTGGGAAAAATAAAAATGTGTAAAGTACATATTAGTTAACTGGGAGGGCCACAACTAAAAAGGAAATAGTAGGAGAGATGCAAGATAGCTAACCCCTGATATTAATTTTTCCCATAACAAATTGCCATATGTTAGGAGAATATTTTTGCACTCCACACTCACAATTCCTTCTGCTCCAATTGCATGGTTTATCTGAGTCAAAATAGTCTGAAATGGTGCTAATTTATATTGATCAGAAGAACAAAACTTCCATATATCACACAACAAGATAAATAGTCAGAAGACATACAGTTGGACCAGCAAGAAATGATGTTCCAGTATCCACAATAGCAGAACAACCACCCCGACAAAGACCTGAAAACAATCTGAGAGATTTGATAACTGAAATTTATTAAATTCTTGATCATATATAAACAATCCATCATATAATGTTCCTCAAACCTCTTGGTATATGTTCAAATGACTCTTGAGAAGGAGGACTCAACTGATACAACCCACCCCCATTTTTAGGAAAATAAAAAAGAATTGAAGAATTATGGAAAATAAATACATTTTTAGGACTGAGAAACTACACTTGAGTGCATAACGTTTTTTGCTTATAATTCATTAACGCTTTTGTCAAATCACAAATTCCTGTAACAGCCAATCAGAGCATGCCATGTCGTCAACACAGAAGTTACAAGCCGCTCCCGATAGAGCCTAGTTCATGCTTGTCTTTGAAATTTTATAGCAGAGTCAGGTTCAATCGAACACCCCTCCCACTTAGCTAATCAGTCATTCATGACAAGAAGCAGGTTTAAATATATTATGAACAAACCTGTTTTTGAAGATAATTCTAATTTTTAGATAATAATAAGTTGGAGTTTTGATGTTTTATGATACACTAATTTCGATTCATCTCATCTCAGTTTTCCTACACACCTAGATAAAGGAAGCAGCCTATTGATGGAAAGTAGAAGCATGCAAGTATGGAAAACGAGAAAATCGTCCGAGTAATGATACAAATCTGTCAAATGACATAACTCAAGAACAGAGAAGAAATTACAGCCCAAAAGAAAGAAAGGAAAGGATATCTATTCTAAAGCAACTTAACCCATGCAAACTGATTACTAACTTCCCAACACACTTCTTCTCAATATTAATTGTCTAAATTAGCAAAACTCACAAGGTCTTCCATATTATACATTCTTCAAAACCTCATCATTAACATCATAAATTTAAGTACCACGTTTAGACATATCCCTGTCTCACCAAACTATCTCATTCCAAATCCTTCTGGTCCAATTGCAAAGATGAAACAAATGATTAGCCATCTGAATCTGTGTGGATTAATGTAAAAAGGCGAGCTAAGCTGCTTGCATGGCCTTTACATTTATTGCTTCAGAGTTAACACTTGATCCAACAAACCGTACTGAATATTATTTCCATACTATAAAATTTTAAAGGTGGAAATTTTCTTTATGAATTTTAAGGTGTAAGTGGATAAGAATTTATTTGAGATGAGTTTTAAAAAAAATTATTAATATATGGGATCAGATGGGTCCAAAGAGTGAGAATATAATGTGTTGTGAGTAGATGACAGTACTAGAGAAACAAAAATCATATAAAATAATATATATTTAAATTAAAGTAAAATTTTAGTTTGGATTGAAAAACTGAAATCCTAATCCAAATAGAGCCTTAAAGGTAGGAAACATTCCTGCAGCATTTCCCTACCAAGCCAAACTATTTTAATTCTTTAACCTAGGTTTTCCCACACTCTCTCCACCAGTCATAACAGTTTGCCTCTGGACATCTACGATATTCAGACTTAACTTCAATAGTCTAGCATAATTAAAAAGTGCTCGCAAATGTTTTCTGACCATTAAAGAGATTCTATGGTTGAAAGTTGATACAAACAGTGCCTAATAGTTCATATACTTCTCAGAAAATAAGGGGAAAAAGAAAAAAACCCCACAAAATCTTACTTCCTAGAGAGGAAATTTTTCTGAATGCATCTTATCATCCCAATCATAGGAAACACATGAAGAGTACTTCATAAACTTGGTTAATAGAAAAGTCAAAAATATCTCTTAGTATATTTCTCTGGAATAAAGTTCATGCATTGCTTTTCTACATCTATGTCCAAAAGGCTACATGTGAAAACATGATGAACACGGTAAGGTATTAAATAACTTCACCTGTTGAATAACTTCCAATAAGGATATCCCCAACCTCAATCTGGCATATTCAAGAAAACAAAGTTCACAATGCAAGTCGACTAAAAGAAAGTGTTTTTCCAGCTAGAAGCTTAATGCAGGGATATTGTTTCTCGAGCTAGTTAGAGCCAATTAGAGAAAAACAACTACTTAAAATAGAAAGCAACTTTAGTTTTACCTGCCAGAAACCCTTTTGAGTTACTGGAACGAAAGTGTGATAACCCTTGAAGTGTTTACAATCAACACCACCAAAGAGAATTTGACCTCCCATATTGGGCTTTGGGTTTGAATTCAGCCAATAAGAGAATATCTGCTCAGAAACAAGACCCTGTAGCACCATGTTATACCTGCATTCGGGATAGGTTATGCTTCAATTTTAGATAGACATAAAGTATATGTCCCACAGGAGTTAACTTTTTCACAATTAATCACCTGCAGATTCGAGGTGAAAAAGGTTCATGAAAGATCTGTTTATCATGAATATACATCAAATTACCTTCCTTTATTATACAAGGGTATGTAAAGGTGCCTGAAAAGTATTTAAGAAATAATGGTGACAAATTGCTAAGTAACCCATCCTAGATCTTTGGTCTTGTTTTGGCTAACAAATACCTGGATGTTGGGACCTCATTCAACGAAGATTGGCAACAGGGCCAGAAGAAGAGAAAGGCCTTTTGCTGTCTGAAGGACTGGGAATCCTAGTGATGGATTTGGTCTTAACCCAGGTTGAGAGCAGGGATGTTAGATATATAGCAAGATAAATGCTGTGTGACTTTTTGTTCGTACCAGAATTTTCACTGCGGTGAGTAAAGTGGAAATAGCACGTAATGATTTATATCTTTATTCCTCCCACCCCCAACCCCACACCTGAATAAAAAAAAAAAGGAAAAGCCTGGGATATGTTAGAGCAATTCAAAAAAGTTTGTGAGTGTAATATACCAAACTGGTTTTACTCGTCCTACAGCAGCATCCTGAAACCCAAGTCCAAGAATCCCATCAAATTTTGCAAGCAAGAATGTGAAAAATCCTTCCCACTTTGCCTCAATGAACACCTAATCAATCATAGTTCTCATACTTCAAACTTCTTATGACATAAAACCCACGCAACATGATTTCAAAGCAAGCTAACCTCCACCTGCTTTTTGATTATAACATCTCCAACTCTTATGTTATCCTTGCTAAAGAATCCATATATGGATCCTGAGCCATAATGGATTTTGCAAAAATTTCCTATACCAGAAGTCCAAGAGGAAACTGATTATGATTCCAAAAAGTATAATGCAGCTGGAAGAAAATAATGACTGGATAATAGAGTTCTTCAAAGTACTAATGGGCAATTTACCAATTTTGGAGTAGGTGCTTGACAGCCTTGACCTGTACTTGGAATGTACATAGCAAGCAATCTGCAAAGAAATTACGTTAGAATCTGGTTTCACGTGTGAAAGGCGCACTCAAAGATCAAAGTACTTACAGAGAAAAAACATTTTGAAGATGGGACCCAAAGATTGGAACTGCCAGTGTCAAATACAACATTAAAGTATTGTGGGGGTGTGCCAATACCGATCTCACCATAATACTGGGTATCCAAATAATCTTTTAGATAAACAACAGCTTCATCTAGAGACTCCAGATTGCTAACCATATCTATAGAAGGTTGGACAGAGAATCTTGCCGCGTTGATGCTGCTAAAGTCCAAAGGCCGCCTCTTGAGGCCAATCCTTACCGTTCCATCAAATGAAAGGTCGAAACCAAAGGTGTCCAGGAAGAATAGTAAAGCTACTAGTAGCAGTCTTGCTCTCATGGCTTGCAAAACTTGTCTGGATGTTGAACCACGATCAAAGGGGTTAGAAAAAGAAGTGCATAACAAAAAATGAAGCCTCCTGAAATGCTAATCTCCAGACTGGAGTCTTCCCATTTCATTTGAACACAGGAAATGCGGATAGAAGAAGTGGTAGAAAAATAAATTGCACTGCAGGAATCACGTAGAACTTAATTGAAACAGATACCCTGTACAGTTAAACTCATGGCAAGGAGGATTCACAGCATAAATATCAAGGAGAAAGATAGAAGCTCAGATTTACCTTGTTAACAGCGGGGAAATTCTGGATTTAATAGAGAGAGAGAGATAGTGGGACTGGGAAGAAGGCAGCTGATAAGCAGAATTTCCACTTTGCAAGAGGACTATAAATACACATAGAATTAGTTGTAGAAAACAGTGGAACTCATTTCAACTTCAATCGAGGAAATCACTTCGCAATTTCGCGGGAAAGTTTGGACATACGAGTACGAAAAAGTTGGTGGTGGTCGAGGATGTGACTACTACGTGACTGACTGATCAGGGCACCCGATAAATTTCCTAACGACGACGAGTCTTCTACTAATTGATCAATGATGCTGCGAAGGGAAAGAAGCGGCCATTTCCGCCTCTGTTTTTCTTGTTTGACGAAACTGAATTCGTGATTCCCCCGTACCTGACTAAGGGAATTTGCCAAAATAGTCCCTAAACTATTCTCCCTTCAGGACTATGTCCTGACTCTTTTGATTTTTACCTTTTTATCCATTAACTGTTTTATAATTTTTTTTATAATACTTTAGAAAAAAGAAAAATAATTTTGAATTTCATTCTCTATTTACAATTGATACATTATATAAATACTTTTTTATATCATAGAACATTTATTTTTCAATAACATATAATATATTGTTATTTCAGACGACATATTTAATAATTTTAAATATATTCTTAACAAGTAACATATAAAAAGATATTAAAATTGTTGAATTTGTTATAAAATTAGGGTAGTGTTAGAATAAAATCTACACACTACACACTAAGAAAATTCTAACTATTCTTTGCACAATAATTTCTCTTCAAACTTCTCTCTTTCTTTCTCTCACAATTCTTTCTCTAATCTTTCTTTCACAAAATAATGGTGTATTACAAGCTTAGAGCATAACTCTATTTATAGAGCTCTAATTAGTGGAATACATCATGGCATACATCATCTTCAACTAATCTCAATTAGTGGTGTCTCCACTAAATGGTGGACATTCATAAAAATCTTCTAATAATTCACATAAATCCATAATTAGTGGAGCCTCCACTAATTAATAGAGATTCTAATAATTCATAACACTCCCTCTTGGATGTCCATCCATACATAAAGAATATGCCTCATTAAAACCTTACTAGATAAAAACCCAGTGGGAAAAAAATCTAGTGAAGGAAAAAGAGTACACTATTCTATATGTCTGTTTATTACTCTCCCTGATGAGATGATTCCTTTAAATCTTTAAACCGACGCATACCGATTTTATATCTCAACTTCTCAAATGTTGCAGTTGGTAAAGTCTTCGTGAAAATATCTGCGAGGTTATTACATGACCGAATTTGTAACACATCAATTTCACATTTCTTCTGGAGTTCATGAGTAAAGAAGAATTTTGGTGAAATATGTTTTGTCCGATCTCCTTTAATATATCCTCCTCGTAATTGAGCTATGCAAGCTGCATTGTCTTCATAAAGCGGAGTTGAAATATCTTTGATTGATGATAATCCACAACTTTCTCGAATATAATGAATCATGGATCTTAGCCATACACATTCTCGACTTGCTTCATGAATGGCTATAATTTCAGCATGATTTGAAGAAGTAACTGCTATAGATTGTTTCGTAGAACGCCATGATATAGCAGTATTTCCACATGTAAATAGATAGCCCGTTTGAGAACGTGCTTTATGTGGATCAGATAAATAACCAGCATCTGCATAACCTATCAATGTTGGACTGATTTTATTTGAATAAAATAATCCGAGATCAATTGTACCTTGGAGATATCGAAGGACTTGTTTAATTCCATTCCAATGTCGTCGTGTTGGTGAAGAACTAAATCTTGCTAATAAATTGACAGCAAAAGCAATATCAGGTCTTGTATTATTAGCAAGATACATCAATGCACCAATTGCACTGAGATATGGTACTTCAGGACCAAGAAGTTCTTCATCATTTTCTTGAGGTCGGAAAGGATCTTTATCCACATTTAATGATCGGACGATCATTGGAATACTTAATGGATGTGCTTTGTCCATGTAAAAGCTTTTTAGCACTTTTGCTGTATATGTTGATTGATGAATAAATGTTCCACTCTCCAGATGTTCAATTTGTAAACCAATGCAAAATTTGGTTTTACCAAAATTCTTGATTTCGAATTCTCTTTTTAAATAATCAATTGTTTCTTGGAGCTCTTCAGGAGTTCCAATAAGATTAATATCATCAACATATATAGCTAATATCACAAATTTAGAACCAGATTTCTTAATAAAAACACATGGACATACCTGGTCATTTTTTAATCCCGTTTTCAATAAATATTCACTAAGACGTGTGAACCACATGCGCCCAGATTGCTTCAGGCCATATAATGATTTCTGCAACTTGATGGAATAATTTTCACGAGGATAATGTTTATATGCTTCAGGCAAATGAAATCCTTCGGGGATTTTCATGTAAACATCATTTTCTAAATTTCTATACAAGTAAGCAGTGACAACATCTAATAGGCGCATATCTATATTTTCATGTACTGCCAAACTGATAAGATATCGGAGTGTAATAGTATCAACAACAGGAGAATAAGTTTCATCATAGTCAATACCTGATCTTTGTAAAAAATCTTGGGCTACTAATCACGCTTTATATCGAATGATTTCACTCTTTTCATTGCGCTTTCGCACAAATATCCATTTGTAGCCAACAGGTTTTACACCTTCTGGTGTTCGGACTGCAGGTCCGAAGACTTCACGTTTTATCAATGCATTTAACTCCGATTGAATCGCATCTTTCCATTGCAGCCAATCTTTTCTATGCCGACATTCATCAACTGATATTGGTTCAAGATCATCATTATCCTGTGTAACATCAAGAGATATATTGTATGCAAATATATTATCAATAACAGTTTCTATCCGATTCCAACTTCTACCGGAAGTGGTATAATTGATAGAAATTTCGGTGTTACTTTCATCAACTTCGGTTCTTTGTCATCAGTTCTCTCTTGGTCTTTATCATTCTTTTCTTCAATATGATCTTCGGATCAGTTAATCCTCTTTTCTTTCGAGGATTTTTATCTTTAGAACCAAGAGGTCGGCCACGCTTACGGCGTGTTTTTGACTCAGCGACTATAGGTATAATATTTTGTTCTGCTGGAACTTCAATTCGAATAGGAGCATTTATAGTTGGAATATGCGATTTTGTAACTCTTCCGGAGTCAACAAAAGCGTCGGCATTTGATTTGCAATGCTTTGCAAATGAATTATCTTTTGAACTTCAAGTTCGCATGCGCTTGTGCACGGATCAAGATAATTTAATGATGTTGTCCAAGCAAGATCCTTTTTATCTTCGTTTTGGTTCTCCCCTAATTTAGGGAATAATGATTCATCAAAATGACAATCGACAAATCTTGCTCGTGAATATATCTCCTATCGGGGGTTCAACATACACGATAATAGAGGGAGAATCATATCCAACGTAGATCCCCTTTCTTCTTTGAGGACCCATCTTTGTACGTTGGTTTGGTGCAATTGGAACATATACAGCACACCCAAAAATTCTTAAATGAGCAATATTTGGTTCTGACCCAAAAGCCAATTGCAAAGGAGAGAATTTATGATAACTAGCTGGTCTTATACGTACAAGTGTTGTAGCATGTAGAATAGCATGTCCCCAGGCAGATGTTGAGAGATTTGTTTTCATTAATAATGGTCTAGCAATTAATTGTAATCGTTTAATCAAAGATTCAGCAAGACCATTTTGTGTGTGAACATGAGCTACAGGATGTTCAACATTAATCCCAATTGACATGCAATATGCATCAAAAGCATGTGATGAAAATTCACCAGCATTATCCAAACGGATATTTTTAATGTGATGTTCCGGAAATTGTGCTCGTAATTTAATTATTTGAGCAAGTAATCTCGCAAACGCCAGGTTGCAAGTAGATAATAAACATACATGTGACCATCGGGATGATGCATCAATTAAGACCATAAAATATTTGAACGGTCCATATGGTGGATCAATAGGTCCACAAATATCTCCGTGAATCCGTTCGAGAAATGTAGGACTTTCAACTCCTACTTTTACTGGTGATGGTTTAACAATTAATTTTCCTAGGGAACATGCAGTACATGCGAATTTTTCTGATGTTAATATCCTTTTATTTTTTAAAGGATGACCATGTGTATTCTCAATGATTCTTCTCATCATGGTAGATCCCGGATGACCCAACCGGTCATGCCAAATGGTAAAAGTAATAGGATCAGTAAACTTCTGGTTTACTAGATGATGAATTTCAATTGTACGTATTTTTACAAAATATGGCCAGTAGAAAAAGACGGCAGTTTTTCCAATACAGATTTCTTACCCAAATGCATTTGAGTAATAAAAAGATGCTCAATCCCATTTTCCTCATTTGTTTCAACATGATACCCATTTATGCGGATATCTTTAAAACTCAATAAATTTCTTCTGGATTTTGAGGAAAATAATACCTTATCAATAATAATTGTTGTTCCTTTAGGCAACAATATACTAGCTCTTCCGGAGCCCTCAATCACATTTGCACTACCGTTTATCGTATAAATATTTATTTCTCCCATTTTGAGATCAGAAAAATATTTCTCATTTTTTAGTATGGTGTGTGTAGTTCCACTATCAATAATGCATACATCATCATTAACAACAGTCATCTGTCTTCTGGCTTTAATAACGGCAGAGACTCGTGCTGTCTTCTGGCTTTAATAATGGCAGAGACTCGTGCTGATAACATGTTATAAAATTAGGGTAGTGCTAGAATAAAATCTACACACTACACACTAAGAAAATTCTAACTATTCTTTGCACAAGAATTTCTCTTCAAACTTCTCACTTTCTTTCTCTCACAATTCTTTCTCTAATCTTTCTTTCACTAATCTTTCTTTCACAAAATAATGGTGTATTACAAGCTTAGAGCATAGCTCTATTTATAGAGCTCTAATTAGTGGAATACATCATGGCATACATCATCTTCAACTAATCTCAATTAGTGGTGTCTCCACTAAATGGTGGACATCCATAAAAATCTTCTAATAATTCACATAAATCCATAATTAGTAGAGCCTCCACTAATTAATGGAGATTCCAATAATTCATAACAGAATTATTTTTATTTTCCTATAAAAGATATTATTTTTGTCCTTCTATTATCCTATTATCATATCACTTGCCACCACCATTATATCATAAATCTTCTTTGCTATTGCCATTGCCACTAAAACTAATAATGTTCCAAGAGTCCTTCCATATGTGGACGGTATAATTATAATCATATATGAGGTTGTTTAATTTTTATTTTCTTTTAAATTTTACTTATATCCTCTTTTTTATTTATCTTGTAACAACTTATCAAATCATTGGTATATATTAGGAGGAAAAGAAAAATATTTTATAAATCTGTGTACAGTTTTCTGAAGAATGTGGCAAGGAGAGGTAAATTTGGAAATGGGAAACTTCCCTTTAATAAATAATTATGTTTAGTTTATTTGTTTTGATTAGGTTGGGTAGTAAGGCTCTAGGTGGGTCCATATTTTCTAATCTCATTTTAGATCAAAGTTTTACTTTAGTTCAAATATGTTATTAATTTATATAATTTTTGTTTCTCAAGAAATGTAATTTACTCGGAACATATCATATTTTCTTTTTTTGGACCTTATCTTACCTCACATATTAAATATTTTTTTACAAAACTCATCTCAGACTAATTCATATCCACTTATATCCATAATTTACATACCCAAAAGGACAGGAATGTAAAATGAATTAGCAGTATCATCTTCTAGGGCTAGTTTGTGAGTTGAAAAAAAAAATGAAGAAAATAGAAGGAATTTGGGGAGAAAAGATGGAAGATCCATTGTTTGCCGGTTTTATTAGAGAGGAAAAGAAGAGAAGTGGGGTGATGACTGTTGGAATATATGTCCTCTAGACTAGTTTATCTGATATAATTATTGAATTTATTAATAAAATAATTTATTTTCAAAATTTGTTTGTGAATTTATATTTTATTTGTGTACGATTTTCATTTGAAAATGATCCATTGTATTTAAATAAATGATCCATGTGAATGGTGGTATTTCACAGTAAGGTATGGATCACGAGTTATTTAACACATAAATGTTTGTTCTTAATCGGTTGATGAGAATGAGAATCTCATCATGTTTAGGTTATTGTGTTATGAATTCCAAATAGGGAATGACTTACCTTTAGCCAGTGAGTAGTTCACTCACTTCATTGCATGAGTGTATTTCGAATACGTAGAACAGGACCTGTAATAGTAGTTTCTAAAAGTACTATTTAAAAGAAATCCAAACTATTATTGCTACATTATGGACTAATACTCTACCGCTTGAGTATAAGTTGGTGGTCTGACGAAACTAGAAGCATATGTTTTGATATACTGTAGGTGAGGTTATTTCGTAGAGTCGATATACTTGTATGTTGGGTTTATGTGACTAGTTAGTTAAGACAGACTTGTACAAAATAACTTCTGCGCTATATTGCCCCTTGTGACTGTTCAAATAATCTAATTATCCAGGGCCCTAGAGAATATGATTTGGATATTTACTTTAGGGTAACTCTCTTAGAAAGTGAAAATATTATAGGAATTGCGGATCTTTGGACTAGATGTCTAATGATGATAGATGTCTATTAGAGAGGTGTTGATACACTCTTCCTCTCTAAATGCATGGCGATGTGTAGAAGAGTATTTTAGTCATTACATCTGTAGGTCGAAGACTTTGCTAACGCAACATTATCCTTATGGTCAATATTTCTTTATGGTGATATTAAAAAATATTTAAAATACAAAATATAGCTATTTATATAGTAGAGGTATTTTGGTCATTTTAGTAGCCAATGCGATATGTCTTTTAATCCCCGGGATGGCCCTTAAGTCCTGAAAGATTTGGGTTAAGGAATTGGTCTTTATTTTATTTAAGTAGTCTAATTTATTATTGGACTAAAATAAAATAAAATGGTCGAGAGAGTATATAATTTATCTAGTTTAATTGGTTAATTTATTATTCAGGGTCCAAGACCCAAATTGAATAATTAGAAAATTAATCTAAATATAAAACTAGATAAAAGGCCTGATATTTTATATTGGTTTATTTAGGCTTGTTAATTATTTATTGGACTGTTTAATGAAGTACAGAAAATAAATAATTAAAATTTATTATTTATAAGTGTTCAAGCCTAAGAATAAATAATTTTATCTGGCCCAATGAATAAGACCAATGTAAAATAAAAATAAAATTAATTAAATAACTAATTAATTAAATAAATAAAACACGGGATGGATGTCGTGTTGTTTTGCGTGAAGGATAACAGAATGGATAGATGCTTTCTATTTTCATGCGGATGGATTGTCTCTCAGTGAAATTGATTAAATGAATTGAAGTGGAAGGACTTAGCAGTTCATCATTCATAGACGAAACCTATTTCACATAGACTAAGTCTGTGAAGCATTCACAAAAGCCAAAAAACTTATCAAATCCACTTCTTTAAGTTTTCACCGGTAGTGCTACGAGTACGATTTCGGAAGATCAAAAGTTTTACGTGAATGAGACGCAATCGACGTTTATAAGAACGTAATCCAATAGCTTCAAGCATCCTTGTACAAACATCTACTTCAGTGCGAAAAGGGTTATTCAATCACAGAAGTAAAACTTTCATTTCCTTAGCATGCTTTCGATTTGATGATTTTAGCCATTTTAAACCTTCAATGACAACGTCCCAAGTCCAAGAATCCTTTTTCTTCAAGAGTGGAGAAAAATAGAGAGGAGAGAGGGTGATTTAAGTACTTTTAATATAATTATTTTATTTATTTGTATATCATTTGTAAAAATAGCTATATTTTAGTAAATTTATTTTTATTACTCATTCTATTTTAAAATATTTGTTTAAGAAACTATTTGCACACAGATTAAAAGTGTTGAAAATAATATTATAATTTAGATAAAGTTTTTATTCTACCCATATTAAAAATATGATAATTATTGGTTAGCGAAAATTCCCAATAAATAAGAAGAAAAAATAATATTGGAAAGTTGTATAGTTGACTTAGAATAAATGGAGGTAAAATGAAAAGCAACTAATCATTAATCCTAAAAATATATATATGAACAAGTATTTTGAAACAAAACAAAAAAAATTCATGAACAAGTATTTTGAAATGGAGGGAGTATTTCTTTTCTCTCCATACTTAAATAAAAAAGATATTTTCTCTTTTTTCTTTATTAAACTCTCAAACAACATTAAATATAAATCGCTCAACTTTTTTCTCTTCCTATCCCTCATAACTTAAAATTTATCATTTTTTTTTTAAAACTCATCACAGGATCCTCTCCTCCACTCTCACAAATTTACCAAGTGTTTTCCAATCATTTAAGTTTATTATTTAGATTATTTAGGTTTATTTATTTAAATTTATTATTTAGATATTTTGGTTTATTATTTAGACTGGTTAATTACTTATTTTTTAAATAAAAGTTTATTATTTATTAAAAAATTTTAAAAAATTATTGTTTAAGTTATACTATAAGTTTATTTTTTATTTAAAAAAATAAATCTATATTACATATATAAAAGCCAAAGGGAAGCCTCTGGTGCTGCCATTTGTCATTTGAAATTAACAAAGAGCATGGCACGTGGCATCTCCACCTGGCTTCAGCTCTACTTTCTTGCATAAGACAATTCATCATTTCTTGACTCTCTTCCCCGCCTCTTCGATCTCCTCCTCTGCTCTCATTTTATCTCTTCGGTTTGTCGTATAGATTCAATGGCCATAATCCTTCAATCACTGCTTATTCCTCAATGAACTCTTCATCTCCATACACTCATTTTCTTTTGTTAGCCCTGAAGAATTTCTCACTATAAATAAAGAAAATCTAAACCCTAAAAAGGACAAAGTAGAGCAGTGATTGAGAGAATGAATCTGCCATGATTGCAACACCAGTTATAGATAAGGGGCTACCCAAATTTGCCATCCGGGGTTGACTAACCAAGATGCGGTTGCTATTACCTCTCAATGCCCAAAAAACGCTTAGAACCCCCTCATCATCATCACAGCCTCAAACATTTTTTTGAAAATTTTTTTGGCGTGTTCTGGGGAGAACCAAAACAAGATTAAGGAAGGTAGATAGAAGATGAATATGCAATAAAAGATTCAATCTTTTCTTCTAGCAGTTCATCACACAGACCAGTAAATCAAGAAAGTACCTGGTTTTCGACTATATCTAGCAAGCAAATATCCATGGATTAAAATATATCAAGGGTGGTTGGTTTTGAATTGGGTGAAGACTAAAGAAATCATTGGTAGAGCAAAGAGGGGCAACCACCCTCTTTATCAACACAGTGATTGCTAGTGAAATTAATGATCTAGAGCATCAAATTAGTGTCATTGTTGAGAAACGTGAACAAGTTCTAAAGAAACAAGAGCAAGATGACTTGAGAACCCAATAACAATAAGCCCTTAACCTCCTCTCGTCAACAAGCCCTTGACCTTCTCGCTCTATAGCTCCAAGAATGAGACTCTTCTGTTGAATCGGCTTCGTTTGGAATTCAACTCAGTTAACTTCAAGAATTCTACCAGTGGATTCGCGCAAATTAGATAATGACAATTGGAAAAATTGGTCATGTGTGGACTCAGTACTGGAAATAATTGCCTTTCTCTTTTCTTTTTTCAGAGAAAAAAAACAAAAAAAGTAGACATTTACTATTCTTTTCCATAAATTATTCTCTATGAAGGTAAGTAAAGAAATATTATGTTGATCATTTTCCTTTTCCTAATCATTCTTTATCGTACTCTGAGTCTTGCTTTTTATAGCCAAAATTTAAGACTTAAACTAGGAGTGATTTTTTGCTAGGATTCCAAATTTGATTTTCTGGGTATTGTTTTTGCTGATGATGTTGGGTAGATTTCATAGTTTTGGGATTTCTTCTTCCAGGTTACCAGTGTAAGAAGAAGAAGCAAATCCATGTTTAAGAAGAAACTAATGCACTGTTTATAAAAGCCCTGAAAAAAAAATACAAAGTAAATATTTAATAAAATTAACATTATAAATATGGTATATTATACATATTTAGATAATCATATCAAACATAATATAAATATGGTATAGTATACATATTTAGATAAATTTAGTATTATAAAAAATATATTGTAGCATAATTAATGAACGAACAAATTTTCACATTGTTTGAAATCATTTGAATTCATTGAATTAATGAAAAATGAACAAAGCCATTCACATTGTTCCAAAGGAACAAGGAAGGCAAAGTACCAAAGTAATTAACTTAAATGAAAAATAATTAGCATAAAAAATATATTGTTACGAATATTTAAAATAAAAAAAACTAATGATAGATGTAAAAAAATTAAAATTATATGTTATTATATATAATATAATTAAAAACACATAAAAATAACAAATACTAATCTTGATTTTCTACCTTTAGAACTTAAATACAAAATAGAAAAATCAAATTGAATATAAAATTAATAAATTTTCATATAAAATTATTGACCCCGAGCAATCTTCGGACCTACTAGTAGAAATAATAGAAGGACGACAGCGGAACAGAAGAGGGGAGTGATCATCGGAGATTCCGTTAAATGGGGCTGTTTTGGTCTCAAATTACGACAGTGAGACGAACTAAATTGGAATTGCATTTGTAGCGTGGTTGCATTTTTAAAATGCGACCAGGAATTGTTCTCGGCATGAGGAATTGTTCTGAAACGAGTATGATGTGTCCAGACTTAGGTATAAAAATCATATAAAAACTAAGTATATTCCCAATCAAGTTAAATTAAAACGTTAAACTCAAATTACATATATGAGCAAGCGTACTCATTATTAACATAGCATAGGGTTCAAACGAGTGTCAATCCTCAAAGAACAAGTAGATATTAATTACATTTCTTTCATTATTTAATCGACTCAATAAAGTGAAAAATAAATAAAATAAAATAAAAATATATACACGTCAAGGATGTAAAATTATGTAACTCAAGCCATTGGTTAGACAACCATAATCTTAAAGTATCCAATCTTTATCACAACCAATTATTCCCTTAGTATAATGAATGATTAATATAGACTCACTTCGTTTCCAATCAATGAATCCCTATCTTCTAAGTAACTTAGCATCACATTCTTGTCTCAACCAGTCTTACCCAAAAGATGCATTAAACACAATCCTTTGATTAAATTTTTATTCCTGAAAAACTTAAACATTAAATTAACCAATGAATCCATTCTTGACAGACATCAATTAACCTTTAATTACCTTATTCTTAGCAATTAACCTCTTTTTTCAAGCAAGTTATGAGACAACAAATATGAAATCAATGAATTGAAACCACCATCAATCCCTTTTCCAAACAAGTCAATAGAAAGTAACAATCAACCAATCTCATAATTAATCTAAGTAATTAAATACCAAGAAGAACAACCAATTAATCAAAAGATCAAATATCTCTAACTATTATGAATCTCTAAAACAATGCCGAATTACAACAAAGCAATTAACATATTATTGTTCAAGAAAAATAAAACAAAGTAAAAGAAAGCACTCAGAGATAAGCCTCCTTCTTCTTCATTTGAAGACCTTCTTACACAACCCTCTTTGAATTGAAGAATTCCTCATTTGATTGAGTGATTTTCTATGATGATCAATGAATTCTCCCATTTTTCCTTGTGTGTTTCATCTATTTATAGGTTTAGGAAGTGCCTAAACTCGTAGATACAAAGTTCTTGGCCGAGTAGAAGTTGGAGGATACTAAAACTCCTCAGATTACCAAAAATCGCGTAAAAAAAATCAAGCACCGCCTTATCTTCAGGGCACAGTAGGCACCGCTTTGGCTCTCGGAGCCGGCACCGATTGTGTTCTGCTTCTCTACTCGTTCACTGATTTTTCTCTGAATTTTGCACAATGAAGACCAGAATGCAGCCGGCACCGGTTCCAACTTCACAACCAGTGCCGCCTTGGTTTTGTTCCATTCTGTTTCAACAATTTTTTGTCGCTTCCAAGTTCGTACAATCCAGTGCATGGTCGGCACCGGTTCTAGGGCCCTAGCCAGCGCCGCCTCTCCTCTGTTTTGCGACGCTTTTGTTTCGTTTTACCTAAAAAATCTGAAATAATGAACAAAATGTCTTTCCAATGGTAAAATCTCAAATATGATGAACAAAATATATCACAAATGAACCTCAAATAATTAGAAAAAATATAACTAATTTAGCCCCTATCAGAGTATTTCAAAGTTAAAAATAAGTCGCATTCACATTAAAATAATGTCGCATTACTTAGCCCCTCACCTGCGACGAGCTAACCATTCTTCTTATTCCCCATTCCTCTTCCGGTAGTGCTAAGGATTTCATTTCAGACTGCGGCGCCGGCAGTGCCATTTCTACTTTAGTTTCGGCCAAGCGCGGGAACCCATTTGCTACGGCATGTTGTTGAAGCACTAAACTAAGGTATTACTCCCCAAACAACAGCGTTAATCAATTTTTTTTTTTTTTTTGCTGAAGTTTTTGTATTTGATATGTTTTGTTTTTGTAGTTGTTTTTGTTGGGAAGTATACCCTCTTTGACTAGTTTTCTTATGTAAAAATCGAATGTTTTAATAAAATAATTTATTTTCAGAAATCGTTTGTGAATTTACTTTTTTGTGCACAATGTCATTTGGAAAAGACCCATTGTGTTTAAGTAAGTGATCCATGTGAATGGAGGTCTTTCACAGTAAGATATGGATCACGGGTCACTTAACACATAGACATTTGTTCTTAACCGATTGATGAGAATGAGAATCTTATCATGTCTAAGTTATTATGTTATGAATTCCAAATGAGGAATAGTTTACCTTTAGCCAGTGAGTAGTCCACTCACTTCATGACATAAGCGTATTTCGAATACGTAGAACAGGACCTGTAGTAGTGATTTCTAAAAGTTCTATATGGTAGAAACCTAGACTACTACGGTACTACCGCTACAGCGTGGACTAGTACTCTACGACTTGAGTATGAGTTGGTGGTTTGACGAAGTTGAAAGCATATACTTTGATATGCTATAGTTGAGGTTCTATCGTCGGGTCAATATACTTGCATGTTGGGTATGTGTGACTAGTTAGTTAAAACAGGCTTGTACAAGATAATTTCTATATTATATCGCCCCATGTGGTTGTCTGAATGATCTAAATGTCCAAGGCCCTAGGAAACATAACTTGGATGTTTGCTTTAGGGTAGCTCCCTTGGAAAGCGAAAACACTCTAGAAAGTTGTGGATCATTAGACTAGAAGCCTAAGGATGGTAGATGTCATTTGGAGAGGTGTTAGTACACTTCTTCCTCTCTAAATGTACGACGATATATAGAGGAGTATTTTAGTCATTACACCTGTAGGTAGGAGACTTTGCTAACGCAGCATTATTTTTTAGGTCAATATTTTCTTATGGTGATATTAGAAAATATACAGCTATTTATATAGTAAGGGTATTTTGGTCATTTTAGTAGTTAAGGTGGTGTGTCTTTTGGTCTCCAATATAGACCGTGAGTCCTATTTAAATACAGGCTAAGGAATTGGTCTTAAATTAAATTAAATATAATTTATTTTATTTAAATAGCCTGATTTAATTGTTGGGTTAGAATAAAATAAAGGTCTATGGAAAGAGATAATTAATTAAATTAGTTTGGTGGATTAATTAATTATTTAAGGCTTTGGCCCAGTTTTAATAATTAAAGATTAACCTGGGACTAAATTAATATAGGCTTATTAATTGGATTAGTTTATTTGGACTGAGAAATTAATTATTTGTTGGGCCATTTATTTTGTTCTAATTAGAATAATTAATTTAGTCCAAAAGGCTAAACTAAGAGTCCAATAGGCCAGTCCAATTTAACCTATGATTTTATTTAGGTTAAATAGGAGAATAGAGAACAACGTTGTATTACACAGTTTTTCTCTGGTGTGAAAAAAATCAGACACCTCTTTCTCCCTCTTTCCAAGAAAATTCCTTAACCCTGTAAGTTGTTTATCAATCGGGATTAGGTAGGCCATATACTGAAAGATCGAGAGGTTGGCGTTCACATACATGCAAAGACGGAGTAGAAGGCTTGCAGGGATCGTACCAAAAGTTTCCACCAGTGCATCTACCCCAATTCCACACATTTCGGTCCTACCATATTTAAAAACAAGAAGAAAAGGTTATAATTTTTTTTACCTCGGAATCTGGACAGAGTGGGACCAGTGCCGGCTAAAACTGCCAGAGTCGACGCCGGCTCCGTTCAGGTTCTTCTGTTCTTCAGTTTTTTCAATTTTCGCTTCCGCTGCATGCCTTGTTTTTCCCCCTTTTAAGCCTTCAAGAAAATTTTAAGATTAAACAAGATCAGTAATTAATTAATGTACTTAATTCTATTATTTGGATACTTAGGTTAAAAGAATAGAAAAGTATGAAAACATTTACAATTTTTTAGCATGCTTATTTATTTTTGTACCATATGTACGGATTTTCTCAAAGATTAAAGTCTTTGAGAATTTTTGACAAAGAAAAATATTTTTCTTAAATCAAATGGTTAATTTTAATTCGGATAAAAAATTAATTCTTGAATATTTTCTCAAAGAATTTTATCCTTCACATAGAAAATATATAAAATTTAGATATTTTTATGAATTAAAATATTTTTGCCAAAAACTTGAGATCAAAATCTCTCGAAAATTACATTGAAATTTTTTGAAATTATTAAGTTTATTAACTTAAATAAAATTAATCTATGAAAAAAAAATCAAAATGGTATAAACCTTGATATAGAAATTTTATAGGTTTAGATATTTTATTTTGAATTAAAAGAAACTTAATTGGAATTTTTAAAATATATTTTTCAAAAAAAAAAATCTTATTTTAAAATACTAAGTGGAAGAGGAGTTCCAACAGCCCACGGTTTTCATCACGATCCTCATTAGAGATCGTGGGTTCCCTCGCGTCACCCTGTGAGTGAATCCGTATAAGATGTGGATACCACAAGGATCTAGAATTAATAGATGGATATAATTAATAACCCGAGACAGGTGCTATGATCGGCCAGCTTACATTGGAGGTTATAGTGCGGGGAATGTCCATAGGAAATGAGAATAAACGGTCATCTCACGATGAAGTTATCTTCTAGATCATTACCTAGAAGGAAAATTAATTTGTGGTGATTAATACACTTAGTTTAATCTTCCCAAGAAGTTATATTAGTTTTTCTAAGAACCAAATTAATCATATTAAAGATAGTAGTGATAGGGTTAACTATTATCGGATTCAAAATGAGGATAAAGTCACAAATTATTTTATTTTTTCACAAATTAAATTTTCTTTTATTTTTGATATTTCAAAAAATAGTTGGTGGGGGTTTTTTTAGTTCTTTGGCCGTTATTCTCCATGAGAATAAGCTAACAAGACCAAATTATGTGGATTGAAAAAGGAATTTGGACATAATACTCACTGTTGAGGAGTATAAGTATGTCTTCTTTGAAACCTACCCTGTTATTAGGGAGGGTTCCACCATAGAGGATCGTGAGGCTAAAAAAGCATGGAAGAAGACCAATGAAATGGCTCGATGCTACATGTTGGCCTTCATGTCGAATGTGCTTCAGTCAAAACATGAGCACATGGCCACTGCTTACGATATTAGTCAATCATTAGCCACGATATTTGCCGATAAGAGCCGGCCCGCAAGGCAGGAGGCTCTTAGGACTATCATAAATACTAAGATGGCTGAGGGAGCATCAGATAGGGAATATATGCTCAAAATAATTACTGTTTTCGAGGAAGCGGAAGTCTTAGGGACTGTTATTGACCCCAAGAGTCAAGTGGACATGGTTCTCGAATCTCTGTCGGGCTCTTTTACTCAGTTCAAGTTGAACTATAATATGAACAAATTGAACATGACTTTAACTGAGTTGATGAAAGAGCTCCAAGTGACAGAGAAGATCATGAAGCTACAATCCAATGTTATGATTGCGAGGACTTTTTCTTCTAGAACTGGGCTCAAGCCCAAGAAGTTCAAGAAGAAAAAAAGAAATGCACAGGCCCAGCCCAACAAGCCCAAAGGCAAATGCTTCAAATGCAGGCAGAAGGAACACTGGAAAAATGAGTGTCCAGAACTTCAGGCCAAGAAAAACCCTATAGGTATTGTTCTCTATCTAGAGTCTATTTCAATGGTTGGATCAACTTGCACTTGGATTGTTGATTCTGGTGCTACTAATCATATCTGTAACTCCTTGCAGGGGTTTAGCAAGATAAGAAGACTCCAGAATGGCGAGTATGAACTACGAGTAGGAAATGGAGCACGAGTATGGGCCCTTACAGTGGAAGAGCTGGATCTTGTTTTTTATTGTAATCAAATAGTTGTATTAAATGATATTTTATATGTACCCAATTTTAAACAGAATTTGATTTCAGTTGTAAAACTAATAAATCATGGATATTTTGTTTCTTTCCATTCTGGTATTACTGTTAATAGAAATGGAGAAGTCTTATGTATAGGGCACACGTATGAAAATTTATTCTTTTTAAATCCTACAAATAATTAAATAAATAAAGCTCAATATGAACCTTCAAGTAAGAAGAGAAAGATCAATGTTAATGACTCATATCTTTGGCATCTAAGGTTGGGCCATGTTAACTCAACCAGGATTCAAAGGTTAATCCATGATAGGCCCTTGGGTTCATTAAGATTGGAAAGTTGACCTTAGTGTGAATCCTGCCTTATGGAAAAAAATGACCAAAAGGTCGTTTATCCAAAAGGCTGATAGAGTCAAGGAGATATTGGGTCTTGTTCATACTTATGTGTGTAGTCATTTGTCTACTCAAGCTAGAGGAGGCTTTGAGTACTTCATCACTTTTACGGATGATTGTACAATGTTTGATTATGTCTACCTGATGAGGCGCAAGTCTGACCCTTTTGACAAGTTCAAAGAGTTTAAGGCTGAAGTGGAGCGTTGGACAGGTAAACTGATCAAAACCTTACGATCGGATCGTGGTGGAGAATACTTCATTAGTGAGTTTAAGGATTACATGGTACATCACGGAATAGTATCTCAACTATCTGCGCTGGCATACATTCTGAACTTAATGCCTTCTAAGTCAGTACCTAGGACACCCTATAACATGTGGATTAGGCGTAAGCCAAGTCTAAATCATTTCAAGATATGAGGTTGTCCAACTTATGTATTGATCAAGGAAGACAAGTTAGAACCAAAATCAGAATTATGCCACTTTATTGGGTATTCAAAAGGGACAAAATGAGGTTTCTGTTATCATCCCAATGAGTAAAAAGTACTAGTAAGTACCAATGCTAGATACTTGGAGGATGATCAAAGTACTTCCATTAAAGGTTCAACAAGGATGGAACTCGATGAGAAGTTATCTTTGGAATCAACTTCTTTAGACCCAATTATGGAACAAGAAGAGGTACAACCTCAAGAACCTGTACAAACGGAGCTTTGTCGTAGTGGGAAAATATCTAGAGTTCTAGAAAGATGGGCAGGAGAGGCTTCTGAGCTAGTCTCTGACCATCAGGAATAAGATCTCACTAGATACGAATGAGCTATTGCTAATGCCGATGCAGATCTATGGCATGAAGTAATGAAAGCCGATATTGAGTCTATGTACTTCAATCAGGTTTGTGATCTTATAGCTTCACCTGAAGGGATAAACCCATTGGGTGTAAGTGGTTATACAAAAGGAAGAGAAGAGCGGATGGGAATGTGGAAACCTTCAAAGTTAGACTTGTGGCGAAAGGGTATACTCAAAAAGAGGTAATCAATTATGATGAAACATTTTTCCCAGTAATCATGCTTAAGTCAATCCGGTTCCTCCTTGCCATTGCATGTCATTACGCTTATGAGATATGGT
Source organism: Voacanga thouarsii (assembly GCA_026120185.1). Classification (NCBI taxonomy): domain Eukaryota; kingdom Viridiplantae; phylum Streptophyta; class Magnoliopsida; order Gentianales; family Apocynaceae; genus Voacanga; species Voacanga thouarsii. The sequence goes on along the minus strand of JANUWF010001045.1, from coordinate 1,641,472 downwards.
AAATGGATGTTAAGACGGCATTTCTTAATGGCCATCTTAACGAAGACATCTATATATCTCAACTGGAAGGTTTTATTACTAAAGGTTAGAAACATATGATTTGCAAGTTTAAGAAGTCCATTTATGGACTTAAGCAAGCATCTAGAACATGGAACATTCATTTTGACGAGACTGTAAAGTGTTACAGTTTCCTTCAAAACGAGGATGAACCATGCGTGTACAAGAAATTGGAATGCATAAATATGATTTTTCTTATCCTATATGTAGATGACATTCTACTCATTGGGAATGATGTAGGGACATTGCCATTTACTAAGGTTTGGATGTCTAGTCAATTTAGTATAAAAGACTTGAGAGAAACCAGTTATATTATCGGGATTAAACTTCTTAGAAATAAGAAGTAGAGAATGTTAGAATTATCCCAAGCGACATACATTGACAAGATGTTGGCCAAATTTATCATGAACTTATGTAAGGGAGCTACAATCCCTTGTAGACATGTGTTGTCTTTTTGTTCTAAGGACTATCTTATGTCCTAAGAGGAAAAAGACAGCATGAGTATGATTCTCTACGCTTCGGTTGTGGGAAGTCTCATGGATGTCATGCTGTGCACTAGGCCAAATATCTGCTTTATTGTAAGCTTAGTTAGTAGATATCAGTTAAATCCTAGGGGGTTCATTGGTAAGCTATAAAGCATATTCTTAAGTACCTCAATGGTACTAAATATTATATGTTGGTTTTTAGGGCTGATGACTTGGTTTCTACTGGATACACAGACTCAGATTTTTAGGCGGATAAGGATGAGAGAAAATCCACTAGTGGATATATCTTTACCTTGTCTGGAGGAGTTGTTTCATGGAGGAGTATTAAGCAATCTTATATTGCTGACTCAACTATGGAAGTTGAATATGTGGCAGCTTCGGAAGCGTCCAAGGAAGCAGTCTGGCTTTGAAAGTTCCTTTTAGAACTTAGAGTTGTGCCACACATGGACAGACCGATTGTGGTATATTGCGACAACTTTGGAATAGTCTTGCAATCTAAAGAACTCAGGAACCACAAGAAGGGGAAGCACATCTAGAGAAAGTACCACTTAATTTGGGATTTCATTCAAAGACGAAAAATCGTGGCGGAATAGATATCCTCGAAGAATAACCTAGCAGATCTCTTCACCAAGCCTTTGGCTGAAAGAGTCTTCAAGAGACACTTAGACGCCATAGAGGTGGGTACCTACGGACTTTCTTAGTCTTAGAGTGCAAATGAGAGATTGTTGGAATATATGCCCTCTAGACTAGACCATCTAATGTAATTATCAAATTTATTAATAAAAAATTTTATTCTTAAAATTTATTTGTGAATTTATATTTTATTTGTGTACGATTTTTTGTTTGGAAAGGACCCATTGTGTTTAAATAAGTGATCCATATGAATTGTGGTCTTTCACAGTAAAGTATGGATCACAGGTTTATAAATATTAAATTAATTAATTAAATAAAATTAAAAAAATAACACGGGATGGAACTCGGGTTGTTTCGCATGTAGATTACAGAAAGTATGGAAGCTTTCTGTTTGCACGCTCAATGTCTTCTCTCTCGAGCATCAAATTTGTGTGATTGATATGGGTCTTCACATTGGGGTGAGGATTGGCTTTCAATTAGTATCACAGAACATCCCAAAAACCAATTACGGGGGAAGGCCTCTTCTATGAAAAATTCACAGAAACAAAACTCACACCAAACCTTCAAAGTTGTTTAAAATCTAAACTTCAACTCTGGTTGTGCTATGGATATCATTTCGGAAGATCGAAAGTTTCGTTTGGATGAGACGCATAAACAATTCTGAAGATGAAAAATTGTGAATTGTGGTCTTCACATTTTGCTAATCTTGAATTTCAGACATTTACACCAATTCAAAAAGGTTAATAAGGCACCAAAACAGCTCCATTGAATCTCCGGGTGATCATTGGGGCGGACCGCCTAAACTCCCAAACTAGCCCCTAGAGAACTTTTTGAACTTCTAATTGGTGCCGGAACGGCGCAGCGGGACAAGACCGTCGAACTTCATCGGCTCATTGTTTGCGTTCACTGATAGAAACTGCAATTAGACCATCACCGAGATTTCTTGCTTTGCTTCGGTGCACAGGAGAAGCTTAAAATAGAAAATGGACTTGGATGACTGGGAACTGAGCGCGGAGGACTTGGATTCGCTGGAAAGAGACGCAATCAAGCAAATTGCAGAACGCAACTCTTCCCCTTCAGGAGCTACCTGCTCGCAGTCTCAACCCTCCAATAATTCTGTTGTTCCGCCTTCCAAACATTTCCCTAATCAGAAGGTTAGCTTCTTCCTTTATATTTGCTTCTTTATGAAAACGGATAGAGGGTGCTTGCGTTTCTGTTTTATATTTACTTCTTTATGAAAGCAGATAGAAGATGCTTCACCACCTGCGTCTAGAACAGTTCCTATGTCCACAGAGCCAAATAAATCTGGTAAGTTTCTTTCCATTTCCAATTGGCACGGCTCTTGTATGACAGCAACTTTTCTGCCAATGTGGTGATTCTTTTTGTTCCTTGAAAAAATTTCACAAAGCTTATTTCTCGAACCAAGAAAAGCCAAAGCTCTTGATTAAGTTTTTCTTACATGGTAGTGGGAGCATTGCGGCAAAATTTCCATATGACCAGGTACTTGATCCTCCTCTGTGAACTCGAGTTATTAAATCTTAACCATTTCATGTCTTACTTATGCATTAAACTTCGTCTTATACCAGCTACTTGTCGGAGCATTCCGCAAGATCCCCAAAGCCAATTGGAATACTAAAGAAAGGTGTGTTTCTTCCTGCCCCTCTTGTATAGTTGACCTATGTATGAATTACATGAAAAAGTAAGACATTTTTTTTATCACCCTGTCAAACGAGGAAAGATGTCCTGTGAAACTTGAAACTTTAGGCTTTTTTTTTCTTTTCTTTTTTTTTGGGGGGGGGGGGTGGTTATCCTCTCCTTATCCTGTTTATTTTGCACTTTTTATACATCTTGGTTGAAAGCCTTATGGATTAAGGATTCTATACTTTTGCAGATTGTGGATGTTTCCCATGTTATCATTGTCGTCAGCAGAAGAAGTTCTTGGCAGTATTGGCTCTAATGTGGAGGTGATGACTTGTTCACTTGTTTTGGTCTTACTCTGAAGCTATGGTAGTATACAATTGCCTATGTTGATGATTATTATATAGAGCATGGGATGATAGAAATTATAATAGCAATTCTCTTTTGGGGACTTATGATTCTGGTGGTCTGTATTAAGAATTTTTACCTCCATTCTTTTTCTTGTCATTTGTCTTCACATGTTAGTTGGAGCACTTAGATCCTCTAGTGCGGCGAGCTATTGCTGCTGCATCTGCAGTTCCAGATCTTCAAGGTAATTTTTCTTGTCACCGCATTATGATTTCTTGTGTTCACTGTAAATATTTCAAAGATATCTGCTTATGTCTGTTTCCTTGCCAACATCTTATCTGAATAGTTGCTTTTATTGGATATTACATACTGAAATTCATAGCAAATGAGAACCATATAAAACTATTATTGCCAATCCCTCTTTTCTCTTGTATCAATTAGTTATAACTTTTCTTCTTTCCATATTCTGTGTTTGCATTGGATGGGATTGGAGAGAGGCTAAGGTGTGTTGTTTAGTATCTTCTGGGCCTAGTTTGAGGCAAGTGCGTTTTTCCCATTCTTTTCTGCCAGATCGATATGATTTCATACCCCAAAAGATTGAATCAAAGCTTCTGCCTTTCCAGCGAGATGGTATTAGGTATGCAGATTGCACAGATGCAATTTTAACAATTGTTGGATAATTGGCCTCTGATGCATCATTAGCTCCATTCCACTTCAGATTTGTCTTGCAACATGGAGGACGTGCCCTCTTAGCTGATGAGATGGGACTTGGAAAGACTCTTCAGGTAAGGAATGTTTTGTATGTTTGGATCCTGAAACCACCATTTGCTTGGTGGAATGTCATGGCCTGACCTCTTTAAGGCTAGAAGTAAAAGGAAAAGGAAATGGTAGATGAAGATAGAACTATTTTCCCGGGAAAGTCTTACAGGCTAAAAACTAGGCGCATGAATTGGTGGATTTTAATGTTAATTTTCTTAAATAGTTAAGATCTTAGCGACAGAAACACTCCATTTGGTTATCTTTTTTTGAAAAGTTATGTATGTATTGTTACATTACCACCTCATCTAAAAGCTCAAGCTGTTGAAGAGAAGTGTAACATATAGACTTAACATGTCTTCTCACGTGTTGGCCAAACATAGTTTTTACTAAGTGGCCCAATGTGCGCACGCTCCAGGCTTAAACTGTTAGAGCAAAGGACTTCCCAGTCTAATACCTTGTTAAGTTGCCATCTCATCTAAAAGTGTAAGCTGTTAGAGAAAAGCGTAATCTATACACTTAACATGTATTAAAGATGGAAGAATACCTACTCTGTGGCTCAAAAAACAATATTGCTTGTTAAATCCTCTTATTCATCATAATGAGATTTTGGCATTAATCCAAGTAATTAAAAGTACACATCCACTTGCTACAGCTGCTGATGCAAATAATTGTGATTTTTTTTTCCCATCACCTTGATTATTTAACGATTGAATGGTTTGTATGAAAGAGCGACTGAGATCAGCTGCTCTCCGATGATTGACTGAGATGGTACTCGCTGATAATGCTACTGTTTTCTTGTGACTTCTCAATTTGTGTGTTAAGATTTTGGTGGTCGTTGTTAGTATCAGAAAGGGGATCGCTTTAAATATTATGTTCTTGGTATACATTACCTGATTAGGTTTAATATCAAAGTTGATGCTACATTTATTAATTGATGTTACATTTATTAACTCAACCATTGCTAGAAATAAGATCAACAATAGAATAGTTGTTATGTGTTTGTACTTCAGGCGTTTTTGCTGACTATAGTATAACCAATTCACTAGTTATTTTAAGGTGAGCATTAACCAGCACAGGAGGTTGACATCTAAAAACTTTTGCCATATTTTCCTCAGTTTTGAGATTTTATTGCATAAAGGGTTGCATGCTATCCTCTATTTTACAAGGGAACCATTTACCCAATTTTACCTGTTCATTTTGTTAAATTTATAACTTGTACTTGAGCTTCATTTTAGAAGTTTGATTATCGGTGTTGTTGCTTTTTATTAGAATTGTAGGTTTTAGGAGAAGTTTGATGTGTGATTATTTGCTATTCAATTGTGCTAAGAAAAAAGTGGGGAGAAAAGGAAGAAAATGAAAAAAGAATGGTAAGTTCTCTCTTTGCCAGAGGCAGGGGATGAATTTCTACCTAGCACTGAGCCTTTTGTCTATTCTAAGAAACAACTAAACAAAATATCTTGTGGAGTTTCGTTCTTTTCAACCTCGAGTAATCTTGACCAATGTGGTTAAATATCTTAATGCAGCAAAGAGAAAGTTATTCTGAACAGCTATTTCTTGTACTTGGCTTGGTCAATGATCTTTCATTGTTAGTCTTATTAGGTAAAGAGTTTCAAGCTAAAGACGTCCTTTTCATGGCATATGTAGGCTATTGCTGTAACCTCTTGTGTTCGTGAAGCATGGCCAGTTCTTGTTATCACCCCATCTTCTTTGAGGCTTCATTGGGCTTCTGTAAGTTATAGCTATATTTTGGTTTGGGTATTTGTTTTGATGTGTTTCTTTCCAGTTCACGTTTCTTTTTAAATGTTTTTTTTACAGATGATTCAAGAATGGCTGAGTATACCACCGTCTGATATACTTGTATGTTGCTTATCTTTTAATTTCTGCCATGATGCTCCCCGCTCCATTTTGTTATTCTGAAACCCTTTACTCTCTTTTGTTGTGCTTAAAAAGTTAAAATGGAATGAATTTCTTTTAGTTTCTACATAAGAGGTTTATTATTCAGCATACGTAACTTTCTCTTGTTTCTCTGCGTATATCATGTTTCATACAAAACTTTAAAAAAAAGAAAAATCCAAAAGATAACACAAACTATAAAGACTTTGGAATCATTCGGCGAAGGGGCATTTTGAATCTAAAGGTTTTCCTGAGAATTGAATGTGGATCTCCAACTTCATGGTGAATGAAACGATGTAATATCACTGAAATGAACTTCCAGAGGACCGACATGGGTATAACTTTAGGCATTCTGCCTATTCGCTTATGGGCTATTTTGTTCTGTTATTGTCAACTTTTTCTTTTCTGTCAATTGGACAATCTTTTTCATTGAACTCTTCAGGAAAAACATTTTGCTCTAGCCTCACTGGGTTCATGTAGCTCGAGAGTCACAGAGGATAAGTTCAATAAATAACTGATTCTTTTCATTAGAAGTAAAAAATGTCTGATTATATCTCAGCTGTACTTCTGTGCATATTCCTAATTTTTCCTAGATTTGATAGTGGTAATCGCATCCGTTTGGCCTGCTGTTAAAAAACTGAGAGGTGAACTAAATTTTACATTTGTAAGAAATTTCCTAATTTTTTAGCTTTTTCTCTTAAATTAATATGTTTTAATGTTGTGTTCCCTATAGGACGAAGTGCTTTGTGTTAGTGCTGTTTGGAATATTTATTGGCACAAATTTTTGTCCCTCTCTAAGACTTCTTTTTTTTTTTTTTGTGTTTGTTGGGGGGGTGGATTGTGTAGCAGATTGATCAATAGTTGAAAATTGTTTGGTGAGATTTATTATGATCGTTGAATGTTGATGATTGAATTAGGTTTTATGATTCTCGTAGCCTCTATAGTGAATTAGACATTTGTTTTTTCTTTTCTGGACAGAAGACTTTCTTCTTTCCCTCATCTTAGCTATATTCTGTATTTTAGGGTTATTTTATGCATTTTGATATCCACAATTTTTTTATGGATTGTGAAGATATAAAACGTAATTTTTTTTCATGTGAACCTGACTAGAGATAGTGTCTATTTAGATTATGAATGTGATAATTTCTTTGTGTGTCTTTCTGTGCAGATCTTTACTATGTGTTTATCTTCTGATGAGGATTTTCATGAACAGGTGGTTTTATCTCAGTGGGGTGGGACAAACAGGGGCGGATTTAACATAGTTGCATCAAACACAAAGGGGAATATACAGCTTGATGGGCTATTTAATGTCATATCATATGATATTGTTCCCAAGTTTCAAGATGTGCTTATGAATTCAGAGTTCAAGGTTAGGAGCGTTTAATAGTTTGAAGCTCCAAAAATAGCTTCATTTTAAGCTTTTTACTTGAACTTCATATTCATATTCTGTGTATCAGGCTTGACTTATTCAAAGTGCTCATGGTGGTTATGACTCAGTCCATATGTGAATTTGTTATAGTTGCCTTAATCCACCCTTTCCCTGTGAAGTGTTTTTGCTGGTTGTACTTTAGATTACGTTAGTTTGTAATGAGATGGCATCTTACTAGTCTAAGTAGTATCTCTTTTGGATAAAGGAAGCAATTTGTTCATGAGTAAAATAGTATAAGAAAGAGGATGAAGAATCCTTTAAAAAGTAAATTAGATACACAAATTCTCAGCAGAATTCCAATCGCTTTACAAATTGTCAATTCAATGTCTCCAAGAAATCCAGATGCCATTGCCCAAATTGATGAAAGAAAAATCACTCTATCCCAGAGTAATTCGCCGGGAATATGCTGATCTGTAAAAGTCCTATTATTCCTTGCATGTCCTTTTAAGATTTTTTTTAAAAAATTTCTTATTGCATTATCACGATTTCTTACTTGCCCAATATTTGCATCATCTGACATATTTGGTTTATTGCTTGCTAGATTTTTACAAATGCAGGTTGCTTGAAAAGTATGCAACCATTTGTCTTCTTTCCAAACTCACTTATCCTTTGTATTACATCTCCACCTCCTTAATCATCTTTATACTTGGTTTTAGGCATTTCTTGATCTCCACTGGTCAATATTTTGCTATTTCTTAGTGGTGTATTGATGATATTACCCTCTTGGCATGGAACTGCCACTGTTAGTTTTTCTACAAGTGTTCAATGCAAAAGCTTACCTTTCTTCTTCTTTGTGTTGGCTAATGAAGCATTTTGTTGACTTTCTATAGTTAGCCAGTTTGGTGTCTTTGACACAAATGGCTGTCCTGAAGAAAACAGACGCCTTTTTCTCTGGTTATTATTATTTTTTTTAATACTGAGATTTAAAGCTACTAATAGAACAAGAACAACAACAAACTAAGCCTTAATTCCAAGTAACTTGGGGTCAGCAAAGATTTAAAGCTACTAATGTTGGTATTTTTTAAATAAGCATTTTTATTCATTGTATGCTGGTTTCTAGAAATCCATTTGTCAAATACGAGTATCTTATGAATTCCTAGCTTCCAATATGTGTTCTTGTTCATTGGCCATTTGTTTTATTATATATTAATAGATGGCAATATTTTTATTCAGGTTGTTATTGCAGATGAATCACATTTCTTGAAAAATGCCCAAGCAAAAAGGACAAGTGCTTCCATTCCCATACTACAGGTCTCTTTCTCTTGTGGGCACTCAACACACAGACAGATTCATATCTTACTGTAATTTAAGAAATTGATTATTTGTAGAAAGCTCCATATGTGATCTTGCTCAGTGGAACTCCTGCATTATCAAGACCAATAGAACTATTTAAACAGGTTTTTCTTCTCCTTTTGATATTTCCATACAAAATTTAATTTTTTTAGGAGGCAGTTGTGTATTCTTCTGGTGCTAAAACTTTGCTTGACAGCTGGAAGCTCTGTACCCTCATGTGTACAAAAATGTCCATGAATATGGTAATCGATACTGCAAGGGTGTAAGTAAAGAATAATGCTGGTGTCTCTTATAATTATGTTCTGAATTTTTGTAATAGTTGTAATCATCATAATACACTTAATCATTATATTTTAGGGTGCATTTGGAGTCTATCAAGGTGCAAGTAATCATGAAGAGCTGCACAATTTAATGAAAGCAACAGTGATGATTCGCAGACTTAAAAAAGATGTCCTTTCTGAGCTGCCTATGAAGCGCCGACAACAGGTAAATTTCTTGCATGGTTATTCCGTATATAATGCGCCCTTGCTTCAGGAAGGAGCGCTTATCAACCATATTAGAGAAGTCTACATTTTGCATATTGGTCCAAGACAAGGTGCACTGGTACTAGTTTGGATATTTTAATTCAGATTTCTTTCTATTTTCTGTGATGGTAATTGCTAAATTTACAATTCAACTGCTGGCATGGTTAACCCACATTTTCATTTTCCATTTTCCAGTTATGTTCCCAATTCTGCAAATTTTTGGCCTGATTTTTCTGCTAAAGTTATATAATATCTTCTTTCCTTACCACTGGCTTGTTCAATGTGATAGCTATATTTGACGAGTTAATGTGATAGCTATATTTGACGAGTTTAAGCTCATGCTGGTTGTTATCTTGAGCTTAATTTTATCTGTAACTTGCTTTATTTCAGGTGTTTTTGGATTTAGGGGAAAAGGACATGAGACATATTAATGCTTTATTTCATGAGGTGATCCATGTTTCTTAAATTGCAAGTTACATTCAGTACCAAATGCTCTTCTTTTGACAAACTTGACTGTTTTGATATGGGACAAAGATGTTGACTGTCATCTGGAAGTTTAGCTATTACCTTCATTTTCTCTTCTATGGGGGGTGGGGGGGGTGATGGGGGGTTGGAGATGGTTGTTCACATACATATTCACTAACTCTGAAATACATATTTTTCTTATTTTTTTTGCTATGTCTCTTCTCTTACAGTACCTGTGTCCTAAAATGAACACCTCCCTGAAATATGCATGATCTTCAATCTAAGGCATGCTTTAGTCAGGTTGAAATGTAGAAGAAAAAGTGCATGCAGAGGGAAGCGCGGGAAGTAAATAATAAGAACTTCATGGCTTGCTTTTTCTCACTTTTTATCCCCTGCCAAATTGAAGGGTTGTCAGGGGAAGGTGAGAAATGACGAAGATAACCCTATTTTGAATTTTGGAATTCAGATTAGATAATCAATAAGGTGTAGAAAGGTAAATTAAATATTTTGATTTCTATTCCCTTCCCTTCCCCTCCTATCAAATAAGATAAGGTAAATCTCATTTACTTCCACTAGGTGATTTATTTCTCCCCTTCCCTCCCCTTACATAGTGGAAATTTCCACTAGTTCATAAATGGAACTTTTTTTAAACTGGTTCAATAATAATAATTTATTGAGGGTAATGGTATTAGCACGGGAAGCCTTGCGCTCAAATCAACAAGTTTTGTTCAACCCACACAAGAGGGGACCTTTTAGTGTTAAATGTCTAAGTGACACTCCTCTTTAATAGCTTAAGCTTTTTTTGGGATAAGGTGGTAAAAAGATTTAGCAGCTTTGACCTAAATCTTCATATTAAATTAAAGCATTGGAAGGAATATTGCTTGCAAGTCTACTAAGACTTGCAAAATATTTCATTTCAAGTTCAAAATTTTGTTTGCGTCTTATGAATGTCAGCATTTGATGTTTTCTCAGACATCACAATGACAAATGTTAAAGGGATTGCGAGGGATTAATTTCTAGTATAATTGCGAAGTTTTGCATAGTCTTACATTTTCCTCCTTTCATTGTGAATTTCTGCCAAGTTATAATTCTCTTCAAAAGGGGGAAATTTTCTTATGAAGACTGTTACTGATTTCTGATGGTAAAAGAAAGACTCAGCCTAATTAAAGGCTTTATTATGCAGTTGGAGATCATTAGGAGCAAAATAAAATCTAGCCAATCCAAAGAGGAAGCTGAGTCACTGAAGTTCACTCAGAAGAATCTTATCAATAAGGTGTTGTGAAAAGTTTCTACAGATCAGATTCCACAATATTCTGCCTCTATTTTCTGATGGTTTCTGCTGCTTAAACATTTTATCATTTTCACCGATGTTTTGGCAATTAGGCTAGAACGTCCCCCCCCCCCCCCCTCCCCTCCCCTTCTTTTTAAAAATAAAATAGAGCTCATTATAGACTAAAAGGTAAAATTGTTGTTCGCTTTTATATTAATAAACTCATTAGTCACTAGAAAGGGATAAATTTGAGGAAACAGCAGCAAACTTTGCGACAATGGAAAGAGTTCCATTTGTCTTGATGTTCTTTGTCATCTTATCACTGGGTTGATGTAAATCTTTGCAATACAATTGTCATAATTTGGCAACAAAACATCTCTGTAGACATACTTAAATATTTGTTGCTTCTTCCTGATCTGACACGTCCATCTGGTTGTAAAGTGTTGCATCTACTGAGATAGGATTGTCACTCTCTAGAACCAGGAAAAATCATCTCCATGAAATCAGATTCCTGTCAATTGTACTTGCAATTTACAATTAGAGATTTAATAGATACTTAGACAATAATTAGCTCGCTTTTTATGAGGATTCAACAATTACATATTTATCTTTGCATTTGCAAATTGTTGAGAAGTAACTTGTATTTATATGGTGGTGAGTTTGCCTTTACTTCAAAAGAATCTAAATAATCCTCTATTCTTCTGGTTACATCATTGATCCACTGCTTTCGACTTGGGAATCCAGATTTACACTGATTCTGCAGAAGCCAAGATTCCAGCTGCGCTGGATTACCTTGGAACTATTATTGAGGTATACAGATTTCTTTTCTTTATTCAGTCTCCTTCCACTAGCAATATTAGCAATATTACCGGGTAGAAGACTTTTCGTGCATCAATATTAGCCATATAGGAGGTGGTATCCAAGAGCTCAGAGTTCTAGGCTTGATGTGGATGATCTATGCAAAACATGACAGTACATGTTGGGCTCAACATAGGCAATGGTGCTTTTTGCAACTATGGACTTCATTAGAATTTTCAAGTTTTTGTTCAACATTATTATAATGTTCAATTTTATTCTTTTTATTTGAAAAACAGATTTTTTTTATTTCTCTATTGCCTTTCCTAATCTGTTTTGACCTTCTTACCTTCCTTAATGGTCCAGTAACTTCCTTCTAAATCATGGTTAGCTGATAACTCTGGAGTCTTTTTGTCAAAATCTTTTTTTTTTTTTTTTAAATCTTGGTTAATTGGTTGATAATCAGCCTCCATTTTGTTTGGAAAAAGTAATCTGAAAGGCTAAGGTTCCCTTCAAAGTCCAAGCTTTCACTTGGGCAATGGTTCTTAGTGGAATCAACACAAGGTTCTGTTGCACACGGGATGAAGGGATATACCTTTTAGAGGAATGATGATGAACCTTACCCTCAATGATGAATTTTCAATCAGCATGATGTACAATTGTGATCTGTAATTGGGGACTTCAAAATAAATGTTAAATCAATGGCAACTTCCAATGTCATGATGTACAATTGTGCTTTCCCTTCAAGTTTTCTATTGTTTGAGAAATGTAAACGGTATAATAAATTTGTATTAACAAAACAGGTATAAACACTTCAATACTGTATTTGAATTTGTTGCAGCAAGCCATGTTTAATCCTTACCCTAAAAAATTGATTGAAAAGTATCACTGAGTAAACATATTTGGGAAAAATTTTGCATCAGTTGACATAAAAGGTATGTTAGAAGTAGGATAATATCCTCAACTTCATATAAATAGAAATGCTGGCCACCAAAAACCTTATGGACAATCATGAGAGAAAACAGAAAATATTTGAAGAGCACATAATTCCTGATTTTTCATGGCGTTACAGTATCAATGCAATGAATATCTTGCATTTAATTGTTTGAACAGTTGGCATATTCATTCCATGCTAGTCCTCAGTGCTAGTGAGGTGGTAACCAGAGTTCTTCAGTACTGTTTGTTGCATGATTTTATCTTCAAATAGTACAAGTTCATTTCCCAGTTTTGAACCTTTGCTTTGGTTTCATATGAAACGTGTACTTGTGTTGTTTGTTTCTTAATGTACAGGCAGGCTGTAAATTTCTAATATTTGCACACCATGGATCAATGATAGATGCAATACACCAATTTCTTCTTGTAAGGCCTTTGAACTTTTAATAAGATTTTTCTAGAAATCTACAAGTCTTAATATCTTAACATACATTGACAAATTTGTAGAAGAAAAAGGTTGGTTGCATCAGGATCGACGGGAATACCCCACCTGCATCAAGGCAAGCTTTAGTCACAGATTTCCAGGGAAAAGAAAGTATAAAGGCAGCTGTGGTATTACATTTTATGCTTCATTGACTTCGAATTCCAGATCAAATTCGTACTTGTTAGTTTAGTATTCAACTATTACTGTTTTATTAGAATTTGAAATACTTTGTGAAGCATCTTAGGATGATTAGATTGGTTTCAAGTGTTTATATGAGCTTGACTGAGCTGTTCTTTCTTGGAATAAGGGAGGGTTCATTTCAAGCTGTCCTAGAATGTTTTTGTTGTTAACAAATGACATTCAATACTAATTTTGTTGATGGTGCTAGTAGGAGAGACCAGGCTGTATTCTCAAATTGTTCTTGTAATTGATAAGATATAAGAGGAGGAAAGGCTTTGGTGAGTGACTGATGGAGAATGTGATTTCAAGCTTTGCTCCACAAGAATATCTATTTTGATTGATCAAGAATCCTAAGCTTCCTTTTATATTTATAGAGGATCTAGGCAATGCATTCCTTTATCATCATTTATATTGTCTTTGTAAGGATGTTTGGAATGGGATGATTTTGCATCGACAAGGACTTGAGTTCTTAAGGTGGCAATGGTGGAATTGATATTTTAGTGTCTATAATTTGCTAATAGAACTTCTTTTTTTATGAAGATGCTCTTGAAATGAAGATGCCTCAAAAGATTTTTGTTACAAGGTTAACATGATTGAGAGTGGTATTCTGGAGCATAAAAAATGACAGAGGATTTTAAGTTTGTTCATTGATCTCAGTAGTTTTGCTGCGGCTGATTGCCCTTTGCCTGATGTCTATCGTCTGGGAAAGGTTACAAAGTCTCTGTCTTTGTGCATGCTGGATGTTTGATAGGCTTTGGAGTGTGATGAAAGATTCATGGTCATTAGATACATTTGATGGTGGTACAAAAATCAATTAGTTATTTGGGAGATGCCGCCTTAAAAGGATTTTGAACCTTGGTAATTCAAAGTCTTAAAGCATCTCCCTATTGGGTAATTTGAACTTTCTTTTCTTTTGTCACTTCAACCACTGGTTTGTGATGTTTCCCAGTGAACCCATAAATAAAACTTTGGACTGAATGGTGGGTGAATCTTCTGTAACTTGTGGTCCATGTCAAGAATGTGTCTTCTTTTATAGCTTTTATCTTTCTTTTCTTTTCTTTTTAGTCAGGCTGCGGATAAAACACTCTTGTGAAAGATAATAATATTTTTTGAATGCAAAATAACCTCTTTATTGAAGATGCTTAAGCTGCTAGAGAGGAGAGCAAATGTCCATTCATATTGTAGCATAACCCTTACGTGCTGCCTACTACATTTTTAGTGGCAAGTGGGGAAGACATACAATTCTAGACCTTTTTGGCTTGCTATCATGTTTAATTATTGTACTCCCTTCATCCACAAATAACTGGTCTAATTGTAAAAACTACGCATATTAAGGAATTGTGAAATTTTATAGTGAAAATGATTAAAATGTCCATTATACCCTTTGGAGTATTTTTATTATCTTTCTCACCTCATTAATTTGAATCCTACCACTCCTTTAATTACATCACATTAATAATTACATGTGTCTCTCTCTTCTCACCTATGTCCTTTGTCTCTATCTTCCTACTCTTTGTTTTAGAGTCTTCTTTTTACCCATATCACCTCATTAAATTACACTTTTGACTATTTTTATAAGATAACATAATTTCATTGTTGGTTAAAATAACTTCAGTATGGTGTAATTGTAATACTAATTAATTGATAGAAAATTGTGCTAAGGGTAAAATTGAAAAAAAAAATAATTAAATACAACCTACATTTAGAAAGTGGACAGTTATTTTTTGACAAATAAAAAAGAAAATTAGGCTAGTTGTGGACGGAGGGAGTATTATCTAAAGCTGTTAGAATGGAAATCTCTTTTTTATGTTCCTATTAATTTATTTATACCCCCTGGTGAATTTCATACTCTTAATTGTTGTTTCCAGCTATCTATCAAAGCTGGTGGCTTTGGACTAACGTTAACAGCAGCAAGTACGGTAATTTTTGCGGAGTTAGCATGGACTCCTGGTGATCTGATTCAAGCAGAAGATCGTGCACATAGGATTGGCCAGGTAAAAATCATCCTATGAACTGTTGTGATGTGGATTTCTCAAGGTTGATCTGACTCTAATCACCTTTTACTAGAACTTTAATGATGGTGATTCAGAATCCTAACTGGTAGTTCATTTTATATTGATGTATCATTTCTTCGTATGTCACTTTCTGGCAGCGAAGGTTTCTTTTGTAGGAGCAATTTTTAGGCTCTGTTATTGTTAACTTAAAATCGGTTGATTTTAACATTTTGCTTACAAAACTATCAGCTTTCAAGTTTTATTTTCAGCTTTGTTTGTTGGTTTTTCAGAGAGAGAGAGAGAGAGAGAGAGAGAGAGAGAGATGTATGTTATTCATATAACCGTATCGGTACGTATTGATTTTTGTTTCGTAAGATTGTTTAAATGCTCTGCTTTGGTGCTTTTCAATCATCTAGACTGTAAGAAGATGCTTTTTCAGCTTATTTTTAAGAAAACTGGAATATCCAGAATGATTGACTACCATGTCTCGAAGTTCAAAAGCTATTTCATAGTCATGAAAATAGTTTCAGAGACATAAAAAGGTATGATATAACCTTTTTTCTGTAGCTTTAAAAGAATCTGACTATGCCTTCTACTGTTTACAAGAGCAAATTTCCCCGAGGAAATTGTATATATTCTAGATCAACGCACTTGTTTTGTTACTAATAATGGTACAAATTAAGGATTTGGACTCAAGCTATCCACCATGCAACATTTGAGTGAACTTTTAGGCTTGGGGATTATGAGGTAGAGGGTTAATCTTCAAATTAGTGGGGGATTTTATATTAACTAAAAATAATATAGAACTTTGTTTCATTTTTTTTTTTACTGAAAAAAAACCATAGAAATGCTAGTGAGTAGGGACATTGATGCTGAAATGGTAAAATATTAAGAACTGCTTGTGTTTTGTTCTTTGTATTGGAAAAGGCATTGTAATAACTCGTTCTTATGGGATTGGACATTGATGCAGGAAAAATGAGTACTATTCATGTGCATTATACTCTCTCCGTCTTAAAAAGGATGTCAAAATTTTCTATTTTTGTTGTACCAAAATACTTATCAATTTTACAAATCAGGAATTCATTTATTACGTATATTCCTAATTTATTTCTCGTTCAACTACTCAATAAATAGTTGATTCATTAAATATGTGTGTATTCTCAATCTAATTAATGAAGATTTATTTTTATTCAGGGATATAATAGTCTATTTCTATTATAATGATATAAATTTTAGCAATTCCTTAATCTGTGTGCCATTTGCTAGATTGACATCTTTTTTAGGACCGAGGAAGTATTTTAGACATTTTGTTGTTTTAGGATTTTTCTGTCAGATGTTATTTTCTTTGTTAGTTAATTTACTGTTTTGAAGTCATTCAGTTTCCTTAATTTTTGCTTTATTGGTGATGAAGTTAGGACCATAGGCATAGAATTCATATGTATTTGTTCTCCAGCATTTAACAATCAGTTCATATTTTATGAGTTTTTTCAGAATGTCCTTTGGCTTTATGTTCTTTGTTAAGACCTAGAGTTTACTGAATTAGTCCCTAAAGTAGGGCTTTTATTGGTTGACTCTGAAAATCATATAGTTAACATGAATTCAACTCTTTTTTCCTCTTTCTGTATTTTCGCCAGCATCAGAGATGACCCTTAGGTTGCAGTTTCAGACACTTTCTCATCTGCAACCTTAATCTTCGTTTCACTCATGTTACAGGGCTTCCATATGAACTGGGTAATCAATTAGCACATAAAATACATCCATGTGCATTCATTAGTAGCTTTCGAATGATTAACACCCACATCAACGTCCAAGTTTTGCTTAACAAGTTAACAAAAGTTCCTCCTAATAGCTCAAGGTTTGGATGAGGTGATAATTCAAGTGTGTTATTTATGGTTAGGTGGTGTATTGTTTTTATATGTTAAAGAATCAGTGGCTGTAGTTGAGCTCATTTTCCTCATTTTGTATTCCTGTGGTACAGAATATCCGTGTCTTTCTTCTTTCCGATTCTCCTCTTCTCTTATCCTACTTTGTTGTTATGATACCCTAATAATTTGTAGCTAAAGTATTGTCTGAAATGTTTGGCTGTTATCTAGCTGTGTAAGATGTTTTTAACTTAATCAACCTGTGTAATAAGACAAAGCTCAAAGCATCTGATTTCAGCATCTAGATTTTTCTTGTGTGTACTAATGAGTGGCTCTGTTGAAACCAATCTAAGTATAATGCTCTAGTTAGTCATCTTTGGTTAATTTCAAGATTCTGCTGATTAATATTTTATTTAATTTACCTTCTCCATATGCCTCCTGATCATGACAAGTCAGTTGCAATGACTGGGTACTGCATTAATATATTCTCGACTTCTCAGAGGAAATTTGTTTCTTTCATTGTAATTTTGGCTTTAATCTCTGAGGGTTTTTAAATTATTTTAAGATTAGTAAAGAAGTTGTATTAATGAAAAGAATTTTTGACTCGTTTTTTCTTTTATATTTTTAGGTGTCATCTGTCAATATATACTATTTGCTGGCAAATGACACAGTTGACGACATAATATGGTAGGTTTTCATTTATATACTATGATGAGAGTCTGCAAACATTAAATCTGTTTTCTCCTGCGCATTGGATTGAGTGTTTTGGACAACTTGCTTTTAGGGATGTGGTTCAGAGTAAATTGGAAAATCTTGGACAGGTATTCTTACTTCTCCCTTTTCCCTTTTTGTTTAGGTTTGGAAAGGGCCAGGTGGTGGGTGGATAGTTTATTGGATAATCACATTCATTTTCTTTGCTACTTTCATTTTTTCTCTTTCCTTGTGATTTATGCTGATATGTCCCCTCATGTTCTCTCTTGCATCTCTCTGGTACATTCAAAGTGTTTCTTGCAGAGTGAATTTTACATTTTGCACATATGCAGGGAATAGTTCATGTCATATTTTCTGAACTACACTCGATATTGAACAATAATCAATTTAATCTTCAGATGCTTGATGGCCATGAGAACTCCTTGGAAGTATCAGTTAGTCAGCCACCTCGTAGCCCTGCAAAGCAGAGAACCCTTGATTCCTTTATGAAGCGCTGCAGTAACTCCTCTGAAATTGAGCCGAAGCTCAAATTCCCTAGGCATTGAACACATAAAGAGTTGATCATATTAGACACGTGTGCAATGGACTTAAACACTGCTTTATGCGTACCTATGCTGCATCTAACAGTGATATTATGCTTTTCAGTAATTTTAAGTGTTACTATTATCTCTTTCTCAATGATTTTCCCATTAACGTTCCCTGCGGGGCTGATATTGTTATGATATTCTAAAATAATAATAAATATTCGTTTAAATAGTTGTTTAGTGGAACTATGTAGTTTTGAATACGTATTAATCTAATGGTTTAGAATGAGTCTGTCATGTTTAAATAGAGTATTAGGGTTTTTGAGAGGAGGTCATTGTCGTTATTGTATTCGGAAGTCTAGTGGTTTATCTCTGTATTCTCTTGATTATTAATAAAATTAGTTCTTTTATTCTCTATATTATTTCGGATCATAACAATTTGGTATCAAAGAAGTTTGTGTTCCAACGGTTTACATTATGCCAGTAACTAGAAATCTAGAAAAGGAAGAAGGAGCAATAAGGATGGAGACTGAATTGAGGGAGTTGCAAGAGTATGTTGAAGCTCAAGCAAAGCAAATCAGTTCCATCGAACTCAGTGTCAAGGAACAGGGACATCACCTCAACTCGATTAATAAGTCGGTTGAAAATTTACAGTCTCAAGTAGAAGGTAATATTAAATTAATCGCTTCACTTACTACAAATTTGAATGCCCTTGTTGTTAGTATAAATGAATTAACTAAGAAGGTGGAGATAAAAGATGAAAAACAGATTGAAGGTAGTTCCAGTGGAGGAGTAGGGGCTTCTTTAAATCAACCATTGAATAGGGATTCTAACGGGTTTGGGAATAGAGGAGATAATAGGTATGGAGTTAAATTATTAAAGTTAGATTTTCCTCTGTTTGAAGGAAGTGGCCCTGGGAATAAGTGAGTAAGTGCAGGATATATTTTGAATTATATAATATCTCTGAAGCAAAGAAATTAGATGTTACGGAACTATATTTGAAAGGGAAGGCTTTTATTTGGTTTAATGGGTACATGCGAACTCATGAGGGAAGTAGTTGGGAACAAATGGCTAAGGTTATTTGTAGGAGGTTTGAGGAAAGTACAGATGCAGAATTAACGGAAGAATTCAGTAAAATTGAATAGAAATGAGGCGTGGAGGATTATTTAGACAGGTTTGAAGAACTCAAAGCAATTATGATGTGTAATATGCCTCAAGCAACTGAAGAATATTATATTTCTGTTTTTATTAGTGGATTGAAGGAGGAGCTTAGGTATATGGTGAAGATGTTCAAATCACGTACACTTGAAGAAGCTTGTGGACAGGCATTACATTTGTAGAATTCACTCTTAGCTGCCAATAAATCTTTTGAATCTTACAATATTGAGCCTTTCATAGGCCAAAACTCTAAATCCAACAAGAGTGCACCAACTAATTTGGGTGTCAAGAAAATTACTCCATCAAAATTGCAAGCAAGACGAGAGAAGAGTTTGTGCTTCAAATGTGGAGATAAATACTCACCTGTACATGTGTATCCTAAAGCACAGTTAAACTTTGTTGTGGTTGAAGATTGATGGAAGCCTGTTCAAAGATGAAGGCTGATCTGCTAACGACCTTGAGGGCAGGCCCGTTTAAATGAGGGAGAAATGTTATGATATTTTAAAAAATAATAAATATTCATTTAAATAATTAATTAGTAAAACTACATAGTTTTGAGTACCACGATTTAAAATAGATCTATCATGTTTAAATAAAGTATTAAAATTTTTAAGAAGGGTCATTATCGTTATGATGGCTTCCTACATCCTTTGTCACCTCCTTATCAATCCATCAAATTCTCTGTCAACCTCCTTATCAATCCATCAAATTTTATATTCTCTTGATTATTAATAAAATTAATTTTTTTATTCTCTATATTATTCCGGATCGGATCATAACAGATATCTGCGCAGCTATTGTTTTGTAACCACCCTTCCTGGAAACTGGCATACCTTGTAACTTTTGTTCCCAGGTTTCGGTGGATTACCATATAAACCCTTCTGGCGGAAAGTTTTTATTACTAACTAATAGGAACTCATGCAACTTCACAAATTGGTGCTTAAAAATTTATACATGTTATGAATTATTGGAATCTCCATTAATTAGTGGAGGCTCCACTAATTATGAATTTATGTGAATTATTAGAAGATTTTTATGGATGTCCACCATTTAGTGGAGACACCATTAATTGAAGATGATGTATGCCATGATGTATTTCACTAATTAGAGCTCTATAAATAGAGCTATTCTCTAAGCTTGTAATACACCATCATTTTGTGAAAGAAAGATTAGTGAAAGAAAGATTAGAGAAAGAATTGTGAGAGAAAGAAAGAGAGAAGTTTGAAGAGAAATTCTTGTGCAAAGAATAGTTAGAATTTTCTTAGTGTGTAGTGTGTAGATTTTATTCTAACACTACCCTAATTTTATAACACGTTATCGGCACGAGTCTCTCGTCGTTATTAAAGCCGGAAGACGAGTACGCATTTATTGATCTCGCTAAATTCGAATTTGTAGCCCTTGATATTTCGAAAAAAAAAAATTATATGTCATACGTAAAATGCATCTAAATGCTAAAAAAAGGAGATCCATATGTCATGTGGATAAAAAAAAAGATTTGACCACCCGAAGATGGTCGTACTACCCACTGCACGGTATGAATGGTTGCACCTGAAGTTGCAAGATTGTAAAACCGTGAACTCCGTGATGTATAAAACTACATCTTAATTAAAAATTTTGCGGAGAAAAAGTTACTGATGAAGTTATATTGGAGAAGACATTCTCCACTTTTCATACCTCGAATATTGTCCTGCAGTAACAATATCGAGAAAAATGGTATCCAAAATTGACAAATTTAACATGAGTTATTATTAAGAAATCATGAAGCCAGATGAACTGGCTCAACAGCACTCCCAGAAGTGAATGCTGTTGGCTCCAACAGAAGCCATCGTTATAGTCGTAGTTGTGGCAGTGGCCGTGGTTATGGTCATGGACACACTCGATATTTCCCTTATCACAGAGAAATACTGGCCACCTGAAGTGGAACAGAAAAGATAATAAGGGAAAAAGATATTGCTATTAATAATAAGCATCACATCTTTTATTCATATCACTAGTGTTCATATGAACTTGAGGATACATGCTTATAGTTGTTCTTTTGTAATTGAGCATTTGATTGGTGATGGAAGTGTTCAAAATAATTAAAAGTTTACTTTTAATATGTTTTTTTTTATATTTTATATTTTTGGCATTGTAATAGTACTTATCGTTTAAAGTTTTTATTATTTGAGTATTTACATTTATAAATGTTTTGTTATGCCCAAATGGCTATTATTCCGCTTACCGGATACACAAATAGCATTGAAGATATATGCCTAATTGATAGTGGAACTACACACACCATACTAAAAAATGAGAAATATTTTTCTGATCTCAAAATGAGAGAAATAAATATTTATACGATAAACGGTAGTGCAAATGTAATTGAGGGCTCCGGAAGAGCTAGTATATTGTTGCCTAAAGGAACAACAATTATTATTGATAAGGCACTATTTTCCTCAAAATCCAGAAGAAATTTATTGAGTTTTAAAGATATCCGCAGAAATGGGTATCATGTTGAAACAAATGAGGAAAATGGGATTGAGCATCTTTTTATTACTCAAATGCATTTGGGTAAGAAATCAGTATTAGAAAAACTGCTGTCTTTTTCTACTCTGGTCTATATTTTGTAAAAATACGTACAATTGAAATTCATCATCTAGTAAACCAGAAGTTTACTGATCCTATTACTTTTAGCATTTGGCATGACCGGTTGGGTCATCCGGGATCTACCATGATGAGAAGAATCATTGAGAATACACATGGTCATCCTTTAAAAAATAAAAAGATATTAACATCAGAAAAATTCGCATGTACTGCATGTTCCCTAGGAAAATTAATTGTTAAACCATCACCAGTAAAATCGTATATTCCAGCTATAAATGCTCCTATTCGAATTGAAGTTCCAGCAGAACAAAATATTATACCTATAGCTGCTGAGTCAAAAACACGCCAGAAGCGTGGCCGACCTCTTGGTTCTAAAGATAAAAATTCTCGAAAGAAAAGAGGATTAAATGATCCAGAAGATCATATTGAAGAAAAGAATGATAAAGACCAAGAGAGAACTGATGACAAAGAACCAGAAGTTGATGAAAGTAACACCGAAATTTCTATCAATTATACCACTTAGGTAGAAGTTGGAATCGGATAGAAGCTGTTATTGATAATATATTTGCATACAATATATCTCTTGATGTTACACAGGATAATGATGATCCCGAACCAATATCGATTGATGAATGTCGGCATAGAAAAGATTGGTCGCAATGGAAAGATGCGATTCAATCGGAGTTAAATGCATCGGCAAAACGTGAAGTCTTCGGACTGCAGATCCGAACACCGGAAGGTATAAAACCTGTTGGCTACAAATGGATATTTGTGCGAAAGCGCAATGAAAAGAGTGAAATCATTCGATATAAAGCGCGATTAGTAGCCCAAGGTTTTTCACAAAGACCAGGTATTGATTATGATGAAACTTATTCTCCTGTTGTTGATGCTATTACACTCCGATATCTTATCGGTTTGGCGAGTACATGAAAAGATAGATATGCGCCTATTAGATGTTGTCACTTGCTTACTTGTATGGAAATTTAGAAAATGATGTTTACATGAAAATCCTCGAAGGATTTCATATGCCTGAAGCATATAAACATTATCCTCGTGAAAATTACTCCATCAAGTTGCGAAATCATTATATGGCTCTGAAGCAATGCGGCGCATGTGGTTCACACGTCTTAGTGAATATTTATTGAAAGCGGGATTTAAAAATGACCAGGTATGTCCATGCGTTTTTATTAAGAAATCTGGTTCTAAATTTGTGATATTAGCTATATATGTTGATGATATTAATCTTATTGGAACTCCTGAAGAGCTCCAAGAAACAATTGATTATTTAAAAAGAGAATTCGAAATCAAGAATTTTGGTAAAACCAAATTTTGCATTGGTTTACAAATTGAACATTTGGAGAGTGGAACATTTATTCATCAATCAACATATACAACAAAAGTGCTAAAAAGATTTTACATGGACAAAGCACATCCATTGAGTATTCCAATGATCGTCCGATCATTAAATGTGGATAAAGATCCTTTCCGACCTCAAGAAAATGATGAAGAACTCCTTGGTCCGAAGTACCATATCTCGAGTGCAATTGGTGCATTGATGTATCTTGCTAATAACACACGACCTGATATTGCTTTCATTGTCAATTTATTAGCAAGATTTAGTTCTTCACCAACACGACGACATTGGAATGGAATTAAACAAGTCCTTCGATATCTCCAAGGTACAATTGATCTCGGATTATTTTATTCAAATAAAACCAGTCCAACATTGATAGGTTATGCGAGATCTTTGGTTATTTATCCGATCCACATAAAGCACGTTCTCAAACGGGCTATCTATTTACATGTGGAAATCTTGCTATATCATGGCGTTCTACGAAACAATCTATAGCGACTACTTCTTCAAATCATGCTTGAAATTATAGCCATTCATGAAGCAAGTCGAGAATGTGTATGGCTAAGATCCATGATTCATTATATCCAGAAAGTTGTGGATTATCATCAATCAAAGGTATTCCAACTCCTCTTTATGAAGACAATGCAGCTTGCATAGCTCAATTACGAGGAGGATATATTAAAGGAGATCGGACAAAACATATTTCACCAAAATTCTTCTTTACTCATGAACTCCAGAAGAAATGTGAAATTGATGTGCTACAAATTCGGTCATGTGACAACCTCGCAGATATTTTCACGAAGACTTTACCGACGGCAACATTTGAAAAGTTGAGATATAAAATCGGTATGCGTCGGTTTAAAGATTTAAAGGAATCATCTCATCAGGGGGAGTAATAAACATATATATATAATAGTGTACTCTTTTTCCTTCACTAGATTTTTTTTTTCCCACTGAGTTTTTATCTAGTAAGGTTTTAACGAGGCATATTCTTTATGTATGGATGAACATCCAAAGGGGAGTGTTATGAATTATTGGAATCTCCATTAATTAGTGGAGGCTCCACTAATTATGAATTTATGTGAATTATTAGAAGATTTTTATGGATGTCCACCATTTAGTGGAGACACCATTAATTGAAGATGATGTATGACATGATGTATTTCACTAATTAGAGCTCTATAAATAGAGCTATTCTCTAAGCTTGTAATACACCATCATTTTGTGAAAGAAAGATTAGTGAAAGAAAGATTAGAGAAAGAATTGTGAGAGAAAGAAAGAGAGAAGTTTGAAGAGAAATTCTTGTGCAAAGAATAGTTAGAATTTTCTTAGTGTGTAGTGTGTAGATTTTATTCTAACACTACCCTAATTTTATAACAATACAATCATTTAAGAGGACTCCCAAATGGCATTACAAGCTTTACAACCACACAGTAATCCCCTTCGCAGAAGCTTACTACAGAACCCCAAACAACAAAAAATTAATATCAAATTAATACTACTAGTTATATACACTCCAATAAAGATGCTACTAAGACGGAGCAGGAAGGACAATTTTTTCCTGGCTCGCCGCTCCCAAAAAGTTGTCCACGATCATATTTACGTCCTCCAAACCAACCCCAATGCATAAATGATTGGCAGCAGGCTTAATACGATCTTGCGCAACGACAGGTTGCATATCCTCGTCAAAATTATTCGCAATCCTCACATTCGGCCCATCACGGCATTTGCCCATGCATTTGCATCCAGAAACAGCACCTTCAATGCCGATTACCCTCTGAAATTCTTCCAGCAGCACCGTAGCACCCGACTTCTTGCACTTTCCACCCACACAGACCTCAATTTTTTTAGCTGCTGGAGTCTTGTGGCCACTGAAACTTGCACCATCTCTAGAACTGTTGCTAATCCCAGATGACCATCCTTGCTCTGGACTCCCAGAATTGCAGCAAATCTTAATACCCCTTTCCATAGCCAAGTTTCCTTCTTGAATTTCTGTGCTTTCAGCTTCTTGCAAGATATTTGAAGTTCCTCCCTGTTGTATGCAAGTGCGAGGGAGGGCTGACATTTCATTCTCTGGAAATGGTTGTGATACATCTGGAACCTGTTTCGCCAGCGGATTACAAGTTAAAGTATCAATGTCAACCACCTGTCCACAATCACTATCACTTGATTCCAGAGAAGAAGAGCTCGATGACATTGCACGCTCCAGCATCTGAGCTGCTTTTAACCTACTTTTCTCTTCTTTCCTCCTCTGTTTCAGCTCCTCCTCTTCTGCCCATAACTGCCGGAGTTGTCCCTGCAAAAGCTCTACTGCCTCCTGCAGTTCCAGTTTCAGCGTACAACGTTAATGTCACATGTATTTTTATTTAGATTTGAAATCGAAATATAATTTCGATAACGAGCTGTAGATTATTTATAATAAAGGAAAACATAAACAAAAGCACAAAACAACATAACGAAACAGAATGTTTATTTAAGACAACACGACTGCACGCAAAGAAGATAAGGCGAGCGCCACGCACAGAATATCTCTAAGAATTAGTCCAACTGAATTAATTATAATTTCAAAGGATAAATGTTTCTTAACCACCAAAACCACGGGCACATGCATAGAAACGATTCTTAGAACATTAAATAATAATAATAATAATAATTTATTTTTGCCACAGCAAAGGGAGCTGAGGGTCTCTGCGTCTTACCGATACCACCTTGGCCCTGATCGGATCAACCAAAGCGTTATTCTGATCAGAACCCATCTCGGAGAACATGGCCAAGTCCCTTGACAAGCTCTTGAGCATCTTCAATCTCCTCTTCGTCCCCTTTTCTTCCTTGACCTTCTCTTTACAAACCCCACACCTGATCTTCCGTCCCGAAGAATAATAGTCCAAGTAGCTCTTATCAGAAAACAAGAAGCTTGACAGCCTAGCAAACTTCAAGGATTTACGGGAAGCTCTCAAGTTTAGTTTAGTTCCCACCGCAGCACTGCAGAAGAAACCTGACAAAGAAGCGTCGTGAGGTTGGGGTTCAACTCTCGTACCACCAGAAACAGAAGCGATTGGGCGAGAAACAACAACGCCTAAGGCCTCCATCGATCGCTTCCTTCGCCGCTCCCTATTCTTCTGCTGCCGTTTGGAAATTCGAATGAATCAATTGTGTATGTACTCTGCCGTCGCGGCGGCGCGCATGCGGTGGAAACGATCCCTGAAATAAGTGTTTCTAACGCGTCGCTTCCTTTGATTGGTTTATGAGGCTCTCCATCAGACGTGTGCTTGACCGTGGCTGTTTTCAGTTTGCCACGTTCTCTCATGCTCTTGGCATGCGTATACGGGTGATCTGCGCTGTTCGATCATCCAACTCTGGATTCTTCGGTCCCTGTTAAGCCATGCGCTAGCCACGTAGGATGCCAACCAGGTCCCTTCATTTAAATTTAAAATTAAAATATCTTTTCTCTAATATTTCTCATACTCCTAGTTGCTTCATTTTTTTAGAGGTGTCAAAATGGACTAAGCTCACGAGTCAAGTATGGCCCATAAATAATATGGAATGGATTGGGTTATAATTGTTTAAGTTCATATTTTAATTGGGTCTTTTGGCCCAACCCATAAAGCTCATAGGTTGAGTGGATATTGGGTCGGATTTAGTCATGGATCACCTCTTTTTTTTTTTTTTTAATTCCTAAATTCAAAATTTTCAAAAGTCAAAATCACACACTAATTATAGATGGTTATGATAATATATAACAACTTTTTAAAATTCTTTAATTAGTTAATAATTAGCAAGTATAATACTAATTATTTTTTTCTTTCTTATTGTGATTTGTAATTATTAAATAAATAGTCCGATTTTAGAACAGTTATGTCAAATATATCATCATCGACAGTAAATTCAAATAACATCATTTAAGAAATCTTAAATGTTTGAAGAATGTGCATCTTTTTGGCAAGCTGACAGTATGAACAAAATACTTTTATCATTTCATGGCTTTTTTTTATAAAATTATGAAACAAATATTGATTTTTAACTTTGATGTTTTTAAATTTGAACTTTTAAATTGGATTATTGAATTTATATATTTGCGAGTTATGAATTTAATATATGATTTGTGATGTTTAATTCTCAAACTTGTTAAAATGATAAATTTATATAAAATTATATATGTAAAGTATAATAGATAAAATATACTTAATTTA
Organism: Voacanga thouarsii; assembly: GCA_026120185.1. Taxonomy (NCBI): domain Eukaryota; kingdom Viridiplantae; phylum Streptophyta; class Magnoliopsida; order Gentianales; family Apocynaceae; genus Voacanga; species Voacanga thouarsii. Next base: position 1,613,910 of record JANUWF010001045.1, on the reverse strand, counting down.
TTATTTGATATTTATATTTATTTAAAGTTATAATTTGATTCATTATATTTATATTAAAATTAGAATTAAAGACTGACAAATATAAATATAGTCTGATTTTTTTTAAAAAATATTATTTATATATAAATGACCCATGAGTCAGCTTATGAGCTAAGAAGGGTTGGATTGGGTTAAAAATTTTACAGTCCATAAAAAAATGGACTGGCCCGTCCCAAGCCATATTTCTGCTAACTCAAGTGGGCTGGCTGACCAATTTTGACCGCTTTAATTTTCCGTGTCTAATATGGATAAGGCTCATCTCCAATGCAAATAAAATTAAATATTTTTAGTATTTATGTCATATCAATAGGAATTGCAATTGATGGTTAAAATAAAAATAAAAAAAAAAACTTTCACTTGATGAGGTAGTTATTAAAAAATAATTTTATATAGAAAAAAATAAAAAAATTGTGACTGAATTATAATCATGTAGATTAATAATAGATGAGGTGTCTTGATACAATTCAAATACCTAAAGAGATCTAGTTTACTTGCACAGAAGAGGAGCCTTTCCCACTCACAGTTTTCTTTACTTCTTCCCTCTTACTTCTCTCCTCTTTTTCCTTTCCCCCCTCTATCCTAACATCATAAATAACCTCCCACTGTAATGTGTTTGTAACATTACAGACAACCATACATTTTATTTTCTAAATCCAGGACTACAATGATTATTCACTTGTATACTAAAGCTTTGAGTCCATTCTAATTTAAAATTTCATTTTAATTCAAAAAAAATATTATTTTATATATTTTTATTTTTCGATAACTATCGTATACTCACAACACATTAGATGTATTCATTATTCGGTTTGAACTGAATCGGTTCCAATTTTGATTTTCAATTCGATTCAATTTTAGAGTTTATATAAAATTTCGATTCGATTTTCTAAAATAAAAAATCAAAAAATCAAAAAAAATGAATTATATTTTTAAATTTTAAAATATATAATTAACATTAAAATACTATTAATTAATTATTTATTTTTATAAATTATGATTTTAAAAAAAATCAGTTCGATTTCGATTATTTCAGTTCGGTTTAGTTTTGTCCAAAATAAAGTCATTAGTAATTGAGTTTAAAATCTCCATCTTTGCAATTTGCATTCGTGATCATAACTTTCTACTAAAATATTTGGACTTTAATTTATATTACATTTTATATTGGATTTGAATTGTAATTTATGTTGGACTTGACTTATTTGGGTTTAAATTTATATTAAGTTAACGAATCTACTAAAAGAAGCATTCAAATTCGATTTAGAACCGAACTGAATTGAAATTATTTCGGTTCGGTTCTATTGATTTTTTTTTTTAAATTTCGATTCGATTCGATTTTAATAAAAAAAATAAAAATCGAATTTAAAAATCGAAAACCGAATAAACATCCCAACAACACATCATATTCTCTTTTTTTAACCCTATTTAAAATCTCACTTAATCTCATGTATTTAATAATTTTTTATTATATTCAAACAAATTTATATCAATCTAATAGTTGTCCCTAAATATTATGGTTCATGTCATTTGGTCAAAAACACGAGTTATGTGCATAATAATATCTATGGACAATTACTTGAATGTCATTCTCAATAGATTTAATCTTTTTCTTATGTACTATATCACATTACTATTATTATCTCCAATAAATTTTACTCCTATCATTATTACATATAAAATTTAGGTGTCATATTATTGTCACGCTTTGTGCTCCCATATTCAGGCGATTTCTATGCTTAGCAAAATCTATAGACAACTACTTTACTGCTATTTTTATTAGATCAAAATAAATATCTTAATTTGATAATTGATACTTAAATTTATTTTTATATATCATACCACACTCATAGCATTATCTCATATGAGATTAGGAATCATATTCACTATTCCTTAATGTCCAAAATTCCTTATCAGCCCATGTTAGTAAACAAAGTTTAGGACCAACTAGGCAGGCATAATTCTAAAAGTCTCTTACTCTGTACGATATAATATTCAATTCTCACACTTTCAACTGGTTATCCATTCTAATACTAATTGTCATATCTCGTATCCTTGGTCTAAGGACTTAGGGTGTAACATAGTACCTGCACGAGATAGTTTTGCGCTGTTGGAAATATGTTCTAAAAGATATATAGAAATTTTGTAAAGATGTTCACTTTGAAATAACAAAAATTATTTTTATTTAATAAGTTTGTATTCACATTTTTCATATATGAAAGTTCAAATATATTAATAAGTGATCTACGCGTTGGGTTGTACCTCACAGTAAGGTGCAAATCATAGTTACTTAACATACAAGTAAAAACATTATTGATCGATTGATTAAATTGGGCATAAAGGTTTAGATCATTACACTATAGTATTTAGATGATGAATGGTTTACCTTCAACCAATAAGTAGTCCCCTCACAATAATAGTGTAAGCGTTTTTGGAAGATGTAGAATTAGATCACGCGATAGTAGTCTTTATAAAAGTACTATAATAAATAAATACTAGACTATTAGTTACTACGTGGACGAATACTCTATAGTTTGAGTATGATTTGGTAAAGCCGAACGTATATGCTTTGATATACTATAAGTGAGATTTCCTCCATGAGATTTATATCCTTCTATATTGGGCATATATCTTTAGTTTGATCAAAACAGACTTATACAATAGAGTTTCTATCCATTTTTTTTTATAGAATGAGTGATAATTTATTTGTGACGGTCTAAGATAATCTATTAAAAATCAGGATCCTAGGAAATGACTAAGAGTTTGCTTTAAGGATCACTCTCTTTAAATCAGCGGTTATACTATTTGAGGTTTTATATTATGGATTAGAGATCAAATGATGGTAAATGTCATTAAAAAATGTGATAATACCAATCAATCGTATCTCAATTATGGTGTTACATAAAAAGGCATTTTTATCATTACACCTATAGATCAAAGACAACACATATGCAATATTATCCTCATAGTTAATATCTTCATATAGTAATAAATGAAGATATTTAAAATGCAAAAAATACAACTATTTATTTAGCAAGGGTGTCTTGATCTTTTTAGTAGTCAAGAATAATATGTCTTTTGATTTCCAAGGTAGCTCTAGAAACCTAAATAGTTATTTTAATCATTACACAAATTATTTAAATTGTTTGAGGAATAAGAAATTTTATTTTATTCTAAAAAATCCATTGGGTTAGAATAATTAATTAAGTTCAAGATTTATTCATGGGTTAGATTAATTAATTAATTCTAGAATGTCCAATTTCATACATGCGTTTGAATAAAATAAATAAGGATATTGGCCTAATAAATTTATTAGGTTATGTATTTATTTTTTTGGGTTTTGTGTTAAATAAAACACCCAGATAAAATAATAAATATATTATGTTAAGATTTTATTATTTTGATTTTTTAATAAAAGATCCAAGACAAATAATAAAAAGGCTCATTTGACAGATAAAACTATATCTTGTATGGGACTAGGGTTAACCATTTTGAGGGTTTATTTAAAACCCTCGCGGAGGCCGGCTAGTGCATCCAAGTAAGGCCTAGCCGCCATCTAGTTCTTTCTCTCTCAGTTTCTTTCTTAAAACAATAATGCTGTCCTACTTTCACCTATAGTGAATTTGTAAGGTTGAAAAAAATACCTTGGAAGGTCAAAAACTAACATTGTATGCATTTCATACATAAAAGTAGACATTTAGCAGGACTTCCAATCAATAGTACTACTTCAGAAGTTACAATTCAAACGAGTTCCAAATGACCTACCGAAGCGCAAATTCCGGTTATTGCCACAGTCTCTTGTAGTTCTAGAAGACAAAGTAAGTATGTAATTCTAAACTATGATTTATTTTAAATTTTCTGTTGTATTTGTGTGATATTCAATCCTACATGCGCTACATCCATAGCTTCAAAAAATGTTGCAATGTTGTCGTACATTTTTTCCACAATACTTGCGTTACCACCTGCATCATACCATTTCTTCCAAAATACCAACATCACCACTTACACCACGTGATTGCAAAGGTAAAAGTAGTAAATTAATTTGACAGTAATTTGTCACGTCATTTTCCCTTGAGATTGAGCTCTATAGAATTAAACTGAACAGCTTAGACTTCAACATGCTAATGCAACTCCCTAAATTTTGTCTCCATCTATGAATCAATAGAATTAAATCACTTAACTCTGTCTCCGTCCTCATTATTCCTTTTTCTTGCCTTAGTTGTCTCCATTATTTCTAGTATAATTTTTTTATGTTACTTTTTTCTTTTCTTCCTTAGGACTGAATACCTTAACTCTATCTTCATCTTCACTACTACTTTTTTCATGAAGACATTGAATCCAAGTACGATTGGAATTACAAGATTTAAGAAGCTAAAAGGTGTTAGGCAGATTCCTAATTTAACTAGGAGACAAATGCTCTATTGATCTATAAAAGTGACCAAAGCATTCTGAACTATAGAGTTAAAACAAAGAGACGAAGCAAGATACTAGAAAGGATTTCTTTATAGCTTGGTCGAGAAACAAAATAAAAGGAATTCATGAAAATATTTTGAAAGATTTAGAAGCATATGCCATTGATGAAGCTATCTAATACTGATTGTTAAAGTATGCTTTCTATTCAAGTTATCAGCAGCAATAATATATTATCTTCTTGAGATAACTTGAATCATTATTCCTCATATCAATTTGAATACCTTTCTGGTGAAATGATTTCTTGGATTCAAACAAAGAATCAATGTACTGAAGTAACAAAGTTGAAGGAAGTTCAATTGAGGTAGTTTGGTTCAACAAATATATTTAGGAGTTTAACAAAAGAAAACTGGTGTGGTGTTCTATTATAATCCACTGAGGATCACTTGATAATTGAGATAAGTTTATTCTTTGTAGTTTTGTTAAAGTTTTAGCATATTTTTTTTATTGGTTTAGGACTTGCGGACGTAGATTTATTGATGAACTTTTTATTTATATTTGTCAAACTAACGAAATCTCATTAGAAAATTTTAATAATAACATAAGAGATTGACAAACTAAACTACACAATTAGTATCAAAGCAGTTCACTGTGTTGAAGTTGATATTAAGTTAGCAGGTGAGATATTAGTAGTTAGTTTGGAAAACTATGTATGGACCAGTGAAATGAGGATAATTTGTTACTCAACTACCATTACGGGAAGGAAGATCAAATTATGCTTATTAGAAAACTAGAATAAGCATCTCTATAAAAAACTTTGACATTACTGCTTAAAAAGCTATTGTCCGAGGATGAAAAACCCTAATAATGCCCAATACAAGTACTGGTGTCGAAAAGGATAAATCAATAGATGTATGGACTGATGTTGAGTGTTATCTTGATAATGTTAATGCCAAAGTATTAAATACTATATTTGTTTGTGGTCAGTCTTGATAAATTCAAGTTAATTTCAACATGCTTATTGCTAAAGATGCATGAGAAAAACTACAAACAGTGTATGATAGAACAAGCACTGTAAGGATATTAAAGTTGCAGATGTTGACAACAAAGTTCGAAGAATTAAGAATGGGTGTGAAGGCTTAAGAGAGAGAAAACACAGGGCACGCAGCGGAAGCAAAAATAAAAAATTGAAGAACAGAGGATTCCCGACCAGAGCCGGCGCCGGTTGTGCTCCGAGGTTAAATTTTTTTTTTACCTTTTTCCCTTGTTCTAAGAACCGGCTGGACCGGAATGTGTGCTATTGGGGTAGGTACGCTGGTGGAAGCCTCCCACTCCATCTTTGCATGTAGGTGAACGCCTAACTCTCGATCTTCCAGTATATGGCTTGTCTAATTCCGCTTGGTGAACAACTACAAACTAAGGAACCCTTTTCTGGAGAAAACGAGAGAGAGAGAGAGAGAGAGAGAGAGAGAGAGAGAGAGAGAGAGAGAGAGAGAGAGAGAGAGACGTTTGGCTATTTTCACAGAGAAGAAGTCGTCTCTCAGAGAGTGTGTATCTGGCAACAACCTTGTTTTGAATCCTTCTATTTAACCTAAATAAAACCCTAGGTTAAACTGGATTGGACCATTGGACTCTTAGTTTAACCTTTTGGGCTTAATTAATTATTATAATTAGAACCACATAAATGGCCCAATTAATAATTAATTTTATCAGCCCAAATAATCTAGTCCAATAAATAAGCATATATTAGTTTAGTCCCAAGTTAATCTTTAATTATTCAAATTGGGCCAAAACCCTGAATAATTAATTAACCAACTAAACTAATTTAATTAATTCTCTCTCAATGTATCTTTATTTTATTCTAGCCCAACAATTAAATCAGACTACTTAAATAAAATAAATTATATTTAATTTAATTTAATTTCTTAGCCCGTATTTAATTAGGACTCACGGTCTATATTGGGGACTAAAAGACACACCGCATTGACTACTAAAATGACCAAAATGTCCTTATCATATAAATAGTTGTATTTTGTATTTTAAATATTTTATAATATCACCATAAGAAAATATTGACCCCAATAACAGTGCTGCGTTAGCAAAGTCTCCGACCTACATGTGTAATGACTAAAATACCCCTCTATGCATCGCCGTACATTTAAAGATGAAGAAGTGTACTAACACCTCTCTAAATGACATATACCATCTTTAGACTTCTAGTTCAATGATCCACGACCTCCTGGATTGTTTCCGCTTTCCAAGGGAGCTACCCTAAAGCAAACATCCAAGTCATGTTTTCCAGGGCCCTGGATATTTAGATCATTTAGACAACCACAATGGACGATATAGTATAGAAGCTGTTTTGACTAACTAGTCACACATATCCAACATGCAACTATATTGACCCTACGATTGAACCTCAATTATAGCATATCAAAGTATATGCTTCCAACTTCGTCAAACCACCAACTCATACTCAAGTCGTAGAGTACTAGTCCACGCTGTAGCAGTAGTAGTCTAGGTTTTTACCATATAGTACTTTTAGAAACTACTACTACAGGTCCAGTTCTATATATTCGAAATACACTTATATCATGAAGTAAGTGGACTACTCACTGGCTAAAGGTAAGCCATTTCCCATTTGGAATTCATAATATAATAACCTAAATATGACGAGATTCACATTCTCATCAATCGGTTAAGAACGAACGTTTATGTGTTAAGTAACCCGTGATCCATACTTTATTGTGAAAGACCTCCATTCACATGGACCACTTACTTAAACACAATGGGTCTTTTCCAAACGTATTGTGCACAAATAAAATTGTAAATTCACAAATAATTTCTGAAAATAGATTATTTTATTAAAATATTTGATATTTACATCAGAAACATAGTCTAAGAGGGCATATTCCCAACAGGGTGAACATGAAACTGTTGCTGTATTGGGTAGTAAATTGAGAGATATTACTAATCAAGCTTTTCAATTAGGAGAATAATATTCTGAAGAAAAGTTAATTTGTAAGACAATGAGATTTCTACCACTTTAATTTCATGCTAAAATTTCTGCTATATATTAAAAAATGCAGGGATGTGTTAATGCAACTAGATGACCTTTGGGATTGTTGCAAACTCATGAGTTAATTCTTCAGTGTCTACCAAAATCTAAGAGAAAGAAATTGCATTAAAAGCTGAAGACGACCCTAATGACAGTGAAGAAAAAGATGATAAAATCAATTTTCTGACAAGACGATTTAACAAGCTGATGAGGAGACAAAAGTTGCAGAATAAACCATTTAGTAAACCTTTCAACAAGAAACAAGGAATTCAATAGAAGAACATTTCAGAATAGAAATTTTCAAAGAATAAAAATTAACTAAAATGACCTAAATGCGGGGAATATAGTAGATATGTACATACTCAGATTGAATGTGGAAACATTCTGAGAAAATAGAAGAACATATCTTACAATATAACTCTTAGTGACTGTGAAAATGATTAAGCGTATTTTGATGAAAACAATACTGATGGAGACAATGATGAAGGACAAACAAGCAATAGTGCTTTCAATGCAATTGTTAAAATGGAATCAATTCATAAGGAACATAATTCTGAAGATGATATTGTTGGAAAATATGCTCTCTAGACTAGATTATTTGATGTAATTATCGAATTTATTAATAAAAGAATTTATTTTCAAAATTTATTTGTGAATTTACATTTTATTTGTGCACGATTTTTTGTTTGGAAAGGATCCATTGTATTTAAGTAATTAATCCATGTAAATGGTAGTCTTTCACAGTAAGGTATGGATCACGGGTTACTTAACACATAAATGTTTGTTCTTAACCGATTGACGAGAATGAGAATTTCATCATGTATAGGTTATTGTGTTATGAATTCTCAATAGATAATAGCTTACCTTTAGCCAGTGAGTAGTCCACTCACTTCATAGTATGAGAGTATTGCGAATATGTAGAATTGGACCTGTAATAGTGATTTCTAAAAGTATTATTTAAAAGAAATCCAAACTATTACTGCTAGAGCGTGGACTAATATTCTACTTCTTGAGTATGAGTTGGTAGTTTGACAAAACTAAAAGCATATACTTTGATATATTGTAGTTGAGGTTCTTTCGTATAACCAATATATTTGTATGTTGGGTATATGTGACTAGTTAGTTAAGACAGACTTGTACAAGATAGCTTCTACGCTATATCGCCCATCGTGACTGTTCAAATGATCTAATTATCCAGGATCTAGGGGAACATGACTTGAATGTTTACTTTAGGGTAACTTTCTTAAAAAGTGAAAACATTTCCGGAATTATGGATTATTGGATTAGGGGTCTAAGGATGGTAGATATCTATTAGAGAGGTGTTAATATACTCTTCCTCTCTAATTACACGGCGATGCATAAAGAAGTATTTTAGTCATTACAAATGTAGGTCGAAGACTTTGCTAACGCAGCATTATCCTTAGGGTCAATATTTTCTTATGGTGATATTAGAAAATATTTAAAATATAAAATATAGATATTTATATAGCATGATATTTTGGTCATTTTAGTAGCCAAGGCGATGCGTCTTTTGGTCCCTGGAATGACCCTTAAGTCATGTAACATTTGAGTTAAGGAATTGGTCTTGATAATTATGGATTTTTATTTTATTAGTCTAATTTATTATTGGATTAGAATAAAATAAAAGGTTCGAGATAGAGTATTTATGATATCTAGTTTAGATGATTAATTAATTATTTAGGACCTGAGGTCCAAATTGAATAATTAAAAAATTAATTTAAAACTAGATAAAATGTATGAAATTTTATTTGGTCTATTTAGGCTTGTTATTATTTATTGGTCTGTTTAATAAAGTTTAGAAAATAAATAATTGAGATTTATTATTTATGGGTGTTCAAGCCCAAGAATAAATAATTTATCTGGCCCAATGAATAAGACCAAGGTAAAATAAAATTTATAAAAAAAATTAAATTAATTAATTATTAATTAAATTAATTAATTAAAAAAAGACAATACGGGATATATCTCATTTTGTTCTGCAGGAGGAATAACAGATGCTTTCTGTTTTTCACGCAGAGAAATTATTCTCTCTTGGGGTGTGTATATGAATTGCAGTGGAGCGAGGTCTGTGAAGATTGATTGAGTTTTCAATTCACAAAAGTAAGGCTCTGCGTAATTTCATTTTACATTTACAGAAGCCAAACCCACTCTTTAAAACTTTGTAAAAGTTGATCAAAATTCAAACTTCAAGCTTTCACCGGTTGTGCTACGGGCATTATTTCGGAAGATCGAAAGCTTCGCATGGATGAGACACAATAGACGTTTGTAAGGACATGGGCCATTAGCTTCGAATATTCTTATACAAACATCTACATCAGTCTGAAGAGGGCCACTTCATCACAGAGGTAAAATTTTTATTTTTCTAACATGCCTTCATTTTCATTATTTTCGCCATTTTAAACCTTCAGATATTGAGAAAAATCTTGTTGAATCTAATAACGAAAAGGAGACATGTGCAAAACTTATAAAAGAATATGAGTTAATTTATTCGAAGTGTCTTGAAGTTGCAGAATTGAACAAAACACTGAAAAGGAAGTTTAGAGACTTTAACAAGTAAACAGTTCGTAACAACTGGAGATTGAAAAACTTCAACAAGAAGTTCAAAAAAGCAAAGAAAACTTGAAAATTAGTAATTAGAAGTTGGAAAATGTTAAGAAATTTATCAAGAAGCTAAACTCGGGAAAAGTTAAACTTGATGAAGTTTTTCTCTTTGGAAGATAGCCATATGACAAAACTAAATTTAGCTATAATGAGTTCAACAAGACGGAAAAATAGACAGTGATAATTGCTTATAAGAAGGTACAATTAAGGTTAAACCTAAATCCAAAAAACTCCCTATTTATTGTGATTATTGCTCTTTTGTAAGTTATAGATGGAAACGTTATTTGAAAAGGTTAAAAAATCTTCAATATGGTCGAACGCTTGTCAAAACTGAATTTGACAAATGCCAAAAAATGCCTAAGCTGAAACATAATTGGGTCAGAAGGAATAAAGACAAAGCACATATGATACTTGTCTCATTAAAAACTATTATAGAAGATGAGTAGTACCTTAACAGTAGATGTTCAAAGTATATAATAGGTAAAAAGAAGTTGCTTGTCAACTATGAACATAAAAATGGTGGATCTATTACTTTTGGTGATGGCTTGAAGAATAAAGTGGTAAAAAATGATATGCTAAACATTGAAGGTATGCCTAAACTTAGAACATTACATGTTGATAGATTGAAAGTTAGTCTGATTAGTACAAATCAATTGTATGATTAGAACATGTTTATTAATTTTGACAAAAATAAATATATGGTAGTTGATAAAACAAGAAGATGTGTGATTTCTAGAAATAGAACTTCTAACAGTTGTTGTTAGATGTGTACATGTAAAGGCTATAATTGCATGATAACTAAAGCTGATAAAAACTAAGTTATGGCATTAAAATTCAGGACATGTTAATTACAAATAGTTGTATGAACTAAATTCAACAAATGTAGTTCATAGCAAGATATGTGAGCATGTTAAAAGAGTTTGTGGTTCTTGTTAAAGTGAAAAACAGACTAAATTTCCATATAAGAGAGTTCAATATATTGTCAAAACTACAACACCTAAACTTCTACACATAGATCTATTTTGTATCTACATACACTGAAAGTATCTGTGGAAAAATGTATGCTTTGGTATGTATTGATGATTATTCCAAATTAATTTGGGTAGATTTTTTAAGTAAAAAATCAGGTACATTTGAAGCATTTAAAAAATTATGTTTAAACTTGCAAACTTAGAAAGGCATAAATCTAAAAGGATTAAGAAGTGCACATAGAAAAGAATTTGGCAACAAGCTATTTAATAATTTTTGTATTGAGAATGGTATTCAATAAGAGTTTTTAGCACTAAAAATACTTTAGCAATATGGTATTATGGAATGTAAAAATTGAACCGTTTAGGAGATAGTAAGAATGATGTTAAATACCAAAGAGATGTCATATAGATAGTTGGCAGAAGCTATAAACACTGCTACACATATAACCAACAGAACATACTTTTAACCTCACCCCAATAAAACTGCATATGAAATTTAGAATGGATGAAATCTTAGTTGAACTACTTTCATACCTTTGAAAGCAGGTGTCATAATCTGAATGATAGAAAATAGTTGATTGATGCAAATAGTAATGGGTATTTTCTTTAGATATTCTAAAAATAACGGAGCATATCGGTTGTTTAACAAAAAGAGCCAAGTTGTTATAGAGTTAGTAAATGTTGTTGTAATAAATTGAGAAAAGGAGTCAATATCTTTTAATAATGTTGAAGAGATGTTTCATTCCAATAACAAGAAGATGACACTAGAATGTGCTGACACGGATAAAGATGCAAACTCTGATAAAGAACACAGAATGATATTTAACAAAGAATTCAATTTTCAAAAGTAAAGAAATATCATCATTTTTACTTGATCATTGGAAGTCTTAATGAATCTAGAAAAACCATAGAAAGACCAAAAGTCTATATATTCTTGTTTTACTTCAACACTAGAGCAAAAAAATGTTAATTTGGAATAGTTATGTTGAATAGTTTAAAGGCTTTTTCAATTCGGAATTTTCTGATCACATCTTCAGATTAAAGAAAACTCTCTATAGATTGAAGCAAATACCAAGAGTATGATGTGAAAATTTAATAAACCTCTACTAAGAAAAAGCTACAAACAAAGGGAAGTGGACAAGATTATGTTTGTCAATAAGCTTGGAGAGGATTTCATGAAAACTCAAGCTTATGTTGATGACATTGTATTTGGTTCATCATCAAAACAGATGTTAATAGATTTTTTTTGAACTCATACAAAAGAGATGAAAGAAGGGTATTTATCTCCCAAATCAAATATGCTAATAATTTGGTTAGAAAGTTCAATATGCAAGGTGCAAAGTCTGTCAGAATACGTATAAATGCCAGTTAGAAGTTGACAAAAGATAAGAAATGAGCAGATGCAGATCAACTTTTCTACAAAAGTATAATTGGCAGATTATTGTACCTAACAGCAAGTCGTCTTGACATTTCATGTAATGTTGGTATATATGCCCGATTTCAAGTAAGTTCTAAGAATCACTTTTGAAAATCGTTAAAAGAGTTCTTAAATATGTTTGTTATACTTCATAGTATGGTATTTATTTTAACGACTTAAGCAATTATCTTTTTGGATATAGTAATACTGATTGGGTTAGAAATTGTGATGATGGGAAGTTGAAAAACAAAAATGGTGTTGTGTTGGAAACATGCATAAGTTGTGATGAAATGTATTGCTGCAAAAAATTGTCAATTGGAAACTGTGAAATAATCACAACTCCTTGAAACAAGAGATTTGATTTTAAAATATAAACATACGATGGTTGAGGTGATTCTAATAGGAGGAAATATTTCAAATTGATCTTTCTCTTTAGGTTATAACAACACTCATACCTTTTAAAAAAACACTACACAATAACACTCTATCTTTCTCTCGCGAGTTTCTCAGTTCCCACAGAAACAAACCCTAGCAATGGCTAAGAAACCCGAACGAAGAGCGTGAAGAACACTCTCAACTCACACAGAAGACTCAACAACATCACAATCACAGTATTGAGATGTCTCTTCTTCATATATTGCTCCATCTCTGGATTCTATTACTGAACATATTAATACTTGTCATGATGTTGTTGTTTCTTTTGGTGACACTAGAAATTTTATACTGAGTTGTGTGTTTCCTAGCAATCTTGAAATATGTGGTTGTTGTCCATTTTCTATTCTTGAGAACTTTGCCATTTTGTATGAAAAAGGAAAGACTTGGAAGAGAGTGGAGAACTAAGTGTGTTTGTGGACTTATCTATAGTCCAATATTTAAAGAAATCAACTATGAAAAAGTGTTTCTTGAAAAGGCTAAAGCAAATTTGGGAAAGTTGGACTCAATTAATGAACGCTGAAACCTCAAGAACTCCTGATGCCTTAATGGCAGATGTAGACCCTATTCTCGTTGATCATATGTTTTTGCTTGCATTGTGGTTTTGTCTACAACCAGATGATATTAGAAAAATCATGGAAGCTAGAAAGTAGTTATTCACTACTAAGAGAAAATATGATATTCTATTGGAAACAATTAGATAAATTGGAGATAGTGATGGCAAAAAGGAAGATGAGATGAAGTTGATTAAGATTAGGGGTGCCCAACCAATAGACAAGGGCAAGCAGATTGTAGACCCAATTGTGACTAACAAAGCTAATGAAATGAATGATCTTGATATTTATTGAAGAAAAATAAACACCCAGGCTTCATAGAAGGGAAAAAACAAGGAAGCGATTGTCAAAACGACAAAGAGGTAGGCTCTGACCTCTGGTTATCACATTTTTATGTGATAATGAAAGTAGAGATTAGTTTGCCATAATTTTAAACAAATGACTATTGGTGGAGAGGAAGTTGGATTTGTCAAAATTTTAGAATTTTGATATTGAACAAGTTCTTTAGAAAGTACAATTGTTGGAGTTATTTGAGTTTATGAATAGCTACAATGACACTTTTTTTAGAGAGTTTTATGCCAATCTTGAGCTAACAATTATAGAGCCCAATAAACTTTTTTATCATTCAGTCTCTATCTGTAGTGTTATTGTTTCTTTCAATCCAGCAGACATTTCTATACTTTATGATATTCTTTATTATAGAGATATAGAAGGATTTGGTGTAGAAGTTGATTTGGCAGTGGTATGCCAAACTTTAACTGATGGTACAATAACGTCATTGCTAGAGGAAAACCAGACCTAAACACATAAAATAATAGCATAAATAAAATAGACAAGGATCCTAACGAGTTAGAATCAATCGATTTAGTTAAATATTGTACCTTTTTGTTATGTTTTGCTGATTGCTTCTTGGATCCGAATCACAAGCAAGACCTTGCAAACCCCGCCTCTATAGTATCCACTCGAACCAATTAGATTGATATCTGAAGTTCTAGTACTATCAATATTTCAAGATTTCTTGCATTTTGGTCTAGGTTTTTTCGTTGAAACAAAAAGGAGAGAGATTAATTGCCAATAGTTTAGGACGACCTATAATTGTCTTTTTAAAGACTTATAGGAATCTATCCCTGATATCTTGGATTGAATCCTAAATACTTCAAATCAGATATAAATTCTATTTCTAAATTAGGATTTCAACTGAATTGGAATCTTCTCTAACTCGGAAATCTCTCTTTTATTTGTTCTAAATTGGGTCTGAACCGAATTTAATTAATTGGATGGCCCAAACTAATTTAGCCCAATTAATTAAAATATCTAGATCAAGTTGAAAATACTCTTCAAAGCCCAATCCAAATTGATTTTAGAGCGCAACTTAATAGGTACTTGTAATGTTGGTCGTGACAATTCTTTATAAAATAATAAGCGATGTCTAACAACACATAATTATTTACAAATTACAAGCAAATGGTAATTTGACATAATCACTATAATGACCAATTGATTGATTTCTTTGTCTTGATAATTAGATTGAATACAAGTCATCAAACGTGTCATACTTGCATTGTTCAATTTACGTACATTTTTTTTTATTTCTGAGTGCGCTAATTAAAATAACATAGATATCCTCATATCGATTTATTTGTTCATGGCCGTATAAATTTGTCCCATACAATCAAGGGGCTCAAGATATCATTCCCGTTATGTAGGAGAGACAAATTATGTCTTAATCATACTCATCTTTTCTCATATTCGTACCAATTATTACTTTCGTTGCCCATCCTAGTACGGAACGTTTGGTACCATCAAAATATATCACTCATCATGTAAGAAATCTCATGTGATCTAAAGTCCAAGGATCACATACACTATAATCACTATGAAAATTACTTATGCCACTCATATAACAATATATATAGTGTTTTCATAGTGAATCGGTCTAATACATTAATTCTCTAATCATGTACCCATGTGTTGATTTGATATCATGTATCTATGACAACTTCAGTTATCAAAAGTAACACATATTAGTTTTAACGCATTGTGATTGTCCCAATCTATAATAATGCTTGATTAGAGATACTTTAAGAATAGTAGCATAACCAGTCTAGGGATATTATTATGTATGATCTTGTTACATAGATAAAGATAAAACATAATAATGAGAATGTTTTTTATTACACATAACAATGACATAAGTATACTCTAGTACTTATTGGCCTAAGGAAGGCTATCTAAAATCTTCAACATTTATAGGACTTTAATTTTTACTATATACATTATCTTGTTATAATTAGTTTCCAACAAATAACATTTTTTATTGTGTTGAAAGATAGGGCAGTGCTCCTATGCAAATTAGGGGAAGGGTTGTAGCTCAATCTTAGTGATCTAATCTAGAACATGTTGTAAGACATGTTTTGCTTACTGCACACACTTCTATGCTTCCCCGTCCATACTTTCTCACTAAGTACTTGAGCACATGCCCTAGCTACAAAGAAGTGAAGTTTGACAAGATAATACATAATATTAAGTCCATTCGACCGTTGCTGAAGAAGCCAACACTTTCTAGTACAATTGCTCAGGTTACTGCACCCATCAAAATGACCTTAAGACATAAACAAATAGCAAGCTCTTCTTCTGGTGTTTCTAATCCTATAGTTGAGAAGATTCTTGTTGATCATTTCTTGTCAAATTAGGTGAATGTTCTTAGCAACTCACAGTGCTGACTTCCTTAGTTGGTGCCTTGCAAGCCAAACTTGACACTGTTCTTGCCAATCAACAACATATTCAAACAGACCTCCTAGCTTTTTATATATGCTTATGTACTTTCAGTAAGGTCTCTGGACTTCTTTGCTACAAAAAAGAAGAGTAATGCTGCAGGATAGGGAGAGAAATAAGCTGCTGGTTGTTATAGTCTCTTTGCCATTTCTACAAAACAATTTAAACATTTGACATTTGAAAACATTTATGTTTGCTTGGATAGGTCTTAGCTAGTGGGATTATGCCGTTCTATGGCTTGAACAATTTGGAACAATCTAAACACTTTATTTTGTCTTGTAATAGTAATTAGGAACGGCGTGTTGCTAATGTTCCTAGTACTATTTTTTATTACCTATTTCTGTTTTTTCTTGGAAACTTAATATGCTTGAAGTTTTATGATTGCTATTAAAGATTGGTGCTATGATGAAGACTTGATAGATCATGGTAAGTAATGTCAAAGTGGAAGATTGTTAAGGATGTTTTCAAGGTTGCCATTTGACAAGTATTTTTAACATGAATCATTGACAACAGTGAAGGCATTTTTGGAAACTGGTAAAGATTGTATTGGCAGTGGTTTGATGTGTCATTAAGGATTAGGAAATGTAAATCCCAAAGAATCTAAGATAAATGTTGGAGAATAACTTGTGAGGATTTTATTCATGAAGATGTTTAATCCAAATGCGATTGGAATTGCAAGATTTAGGAAGTTGCAAAGTGTTAGGCAGATTCCTAATTTTGCTAGGAAACAAATACTCCGTTGATCTATAAAAGGAACCAAAGTGTTTTGAGATGTAGAGTTAAAAAAAAAAAAAAAAAGAGACGAAGCATGATACTGAGAGAGATTCTTTATTACTTGGTTGAGAAATAGAGTGAAGAGAATTCATGCAAATATTTTGAAAAATTCATAAGTATACACTATTGATAAAGCAGTCATCGATTAAAGTTATCAACTGCAATAATATATTTTCTTCTTGAGAGAATTTGAATCATTCTTCCTCATATCAATTCAAACACCTTTCTATTGGAAATGTTTTTTGAAGTCAAACGAAGAACTGTTGTGTTGAAGTAACAAAGGTTAAAGGGAGTTCAATTGAGATAATCGAGTCCAACAAAGGTGTTCATAAGTTTGACAGTAGAACACCGGCGTGGTGTTATCTTAGAATCCATGAAGGATCATTTAATGATTGAGAAAAGTATATTCCTTATAAGGTGTTTAAATGATTAATTATTATATTTTAATAGCATTTATTTAGGTTTGATAATATCTATTTATCATAAGGAAGTTAACTTATTATGAGAAATTAGTTTATTTGGTCTTTAAAGTTTGGGATTTATAATATTTTCATCTTTAATGATTTTTTTTTGTCGTTATGATCCTTAATAAAATTATAACATGTCAAATGGTTTTTAACTTTCTTTTGGGTGTAAATTTTGGCCAAAAAAAAAAAAAAGTCATCTCCGTTGCGCATGATTTTTTAAAAGAAAAATAAGCATATTAATTGATCACATGTAATGAAAAATGGCTTTTTTGGTCGAAATTTATCCTAAATTAGGGACCACTTGGTAAGTTATACATTTATTAAGGGTCATAATGAAAAAAAAATATTAATAACGAAATATTATAAATTTTAAACTTTAAATGTCAAATAGACTAATTTCCCATTCATTATTTAAGTGATGTTTTTATTTGTCAAAATTTCAACTAACATGCATCTTGTATGTATGAAGAAAAAATGACAAATGTTTCATGAGTTATTGGGTTAAAAGCAAAAATGTCTTTAAAAAAATACATATTTTTGTAATTATACTCCTTACATTTAAAATTTAATAATAATACTATTTTTAAATTTAAATCATTTCAAGTAAACAATTCCATCAAGAATTTAACAAGATGCTCCACATTTGATAATCTAAAAAGATGTAATTGTAATATACTCATTATTATTAAGTGTAAATTGATAATTTCAAATTTTGTCTTCTCCAAATAATAAACATTTCTTGGTGAAAATGAAAAAAAAAAATTGCTTTATTTATATAAATCTCCCAAATATTGAAGATTATAATAAAAAATATTGGTAGAAGGGATTTTGATTGTATAGTGTTTATTACAATAACCATTGAGGATTATTATAAAAACTATTGGTAGAAGGAATTTTGGTAATTTTCAATGGTTATATAGTTTTTATGAATATATATATATATATAATTAAAATATATAACTATTGAAGATTATAATAAAAACAATTAGCAGAAGTGATTTATTCTAATCAAAATCGCTCTTGAAAAATTTACAGAAATAGAACAATTTTTTTCATTCTCACCAAAAAATATTTGTTGTTTGGAGAAGATAAAAGTTAAAATTAACAATTTACCTTTAATAATAATGAGTATATTGCAATTATATCTTTTTAAACAATTAAATATAGAGCATCTTGTTAAATTATTGACAGAAGTGTATATTTATAAGGATTTAAATTTTAAAAAGATATTATTACTGAATTTTAAATGTGAAGAGTATATTTGAAAGTATTTAATTTTAAGGAAAATATAATATTGTTAAATTTTAAATATGAGGAGACTATTTGAAAAGATTTAAATTTAAAAAAAAGTACTATTATTGAATTTGAATTTTAAATATGAAAAGCATAATTACAAAAATACGTATTTTTTAAGTATATTTTTACTTTTAACCCTGAGTTATTTTATATTTTTGTTTCTTCAAAATTTAAACAACTCCGTGTTTAGGGAGGAGAAAACAATATTTTGTTTTGTGGGTTGAAGAGTGATATCCCACAGTATAGGGTACTAAACAAAATTACCAGAAAAAGGGATACGGCAATGGAGTCGGAATTGGGTAAAGGAGTCCCCAAAGGGCAGACGAGCCTCCAATATTCCTGTTCTGTTCTGTTGTTATCTGTTGCAGCAGGAGTAGCTAAAGTGACATCTTTATCTACTACTTCACTGATGTGCAGCCTTTGAAGCTACTTCTTTCTAGGCCCCTGGAGGATTTATTAAAAAGAAGAGAGATTAGAAAAGAGTTGGAACTTGGAATGGCTATCTCAACGAGCTTCTACCCGCTTCTCAGGGACCCTTTTCTCCCAACAGATATTAGACTCCAAAGGAACAACAACTGTTTTTGTCTGAATCGCTCTTTTCCTTCAATCATCTGCCGCAGTAGCAGCACTGCCTTGTCGGAAGGAGGAGGATGTGATGCACATGTCTTCTCAGTTACTCCATCCAATAAATCCGACATCGACTACCTTGGTCAGAGCACTAAAGGCGACTTGAATCTCAACTTCAGTAAGCTATTCCCATTTTTTTTCCTTTCCGCCTTCATGGTTCTTATACGTTAGTGGTCGGTGGCTTATGAAATTGGGATGCAGGAATTGATGGGCAGGCTGCTTTGGAAGGTC
This sequence comes from Voacanga thouarsii, assembly GCA_026120185.1. Classification (NCBI taxonomy): domain Eukaryota; kingdom Viridiplantae; phylum Streptophyta; class Magnoliopsida; order Gentianales; family Apocynaceae; genus Voacanga; species Voacanga thouarsii. Next base: position 1,594,243 of record JANUWF010001045.1, on the reverse strand, counting down.
CCATCGAGGAGGTGGCTAGGATGGAAGCTCAAGAAGCGGAAGAGTTGCTTAAACACGTGGGCATTCCGGTACTTAAAACATCCTCCCAAAGAATACCTCAATCATTTTGACCGAAGATTGACTATATCTCATTTCTTGATACTGGATTTATTTTGTGTTGCAACTTGTTAATTTCATACTGTACTAAATTATTTGCAGGGTCCATTTTCCGCAAGATATTCCAACCGTGGAATATTTTGTAGCCGCACATTGAATCTACGGTCTATTAGTGCCATTGGATATGATATGGACTACACTCTGATGCATTATAATGTGATGGTATTCACTCATCCTGAGTTACCAACTATCAAATTTTAGTAAGAAATACAAGTTCTTTCTCTATTTGTTTATCTCCTGATGTTGCTGTTATGTCTCTCTGAGCCGACTGAGTTTCTCAATGGACATGCATGTGAGGAGGGGTTGTATAGCATAGCAGACTGACACCCTTTTGATCTTTTGTTTACTATAACCATTTTTAATGAGCAAAGTAGTACAAAAGTTCAAGTTTTCTTGACTTGCATATGGTGTTTTTTTTTGCATAACCAAATTCATAATGGTTTAATCAGAGATGTTATAGCACTGAAGCCATGAATAGAATTTTATGGTAGATTATAGACTCCAGCAATAAAGTTTCCACTGGTTCAGACTACACTTGGGAAGAAATTCTTCCCATTCCAAACGAAAACTTGAATTTAAAATAATATTAATTTAAATAATTTTCGTTTCTCGAAAGTTATCATATATTCACAACACATCATACGTTCTATCTCTCTGATTGGGCCTCACATTTTCCCTACATTTAATAATATTTTATTAAATTTTAATAAATTAATCTCAATCCAATCCTTATCTAAGTACAACTGATCTTGTGGCTTAGTCTATAGCCACGTGGAAGCTTGGTAGTAGCTTGTTCAAAATTGTTTGTTTGGGCATGAATATACGTTTTTTTAGCTGCGACCAAGTTGTTGCCCTGAAACAAACTGAATCTCATAGCTTGATGCAACATGAAACCTTAGATAATAATTGAAATATGTAAAAGTAGAAGAGGGTAGCATGTGAAGTAAGGTTGTTAGTTTAAATGTTAGATTTTGAACTGCCATTCGGGGGCCATATAGACATTCTATTCAAGCAAAAAGAGTAACTTGCTTGTCTTTTAATGTCATATATCCAATCAGTTTTGTGACATTGTACTGTAATTCGGGTAAAAAAATCAAAGGTGTTATGTAGTTAGTTAAATGGCATTAACTGCTTTACTTGGATGATGGAGTTTATGTGCTTGTGATTATGATCTAGCAGGCCTGGGAAGGTAGGGCATATGACTATTGCATGGACAATTTGAGAAATATGGGTTTTCCTGTTGATGGGCTTGCTTTTGACCCTGAACTGGTGCGGACTTATTTGTTTGCTCAATTAATAATCTTACTTTATCATCTTTCTTAGAGCATCTTTATTTATGGTTCCTTAAGGTCATTAGAGGTCTTGTAATAGATAAAGAAAAAGGCAACTTGGTTAAAGCAGATCGCTTTGGATATGTTAAAAGAGCAATGCATGGCACGAGAATGCTATCTACTCGGGAAGTAAGGTGAGGTTCAATCTTCAGACCTTTTCATCTTGCATTTGTTGACTTGATATGGATAATGTATTGAATCTTCCGTCTTCTGAAATTGGCCATGAGATGTACTACATAGCATGTTTTTCAGTAGTTGACTATGTTAACTGATTAACACATCTTTCGTCTGGATCAAGTACTGCTGTTACTTGAACATCATCTGCAGAGTAGTTCTAAGTAGTTCAGAATATCTTCATACATGATTCTTGAACATGTAGTATCCTGAAAAATTGGAGTAATATTTTGCATGGTGCATTAATTTTGTCTGCATGGAAGTGAGATGTATGGGAGGGAACTGGTAGATCTTCGAAAGGAGGGTCGATGGGAGTTCCTCAACACACTATTCTCTGTTTCAGAAGCTGTGGCTTATATGCAGGTAGATACTTAACAATCTAAATGCCGCTTCATGGTAACTTTGATTCTTGCATTTATGTCTTAATTCATGCCTCTTTATTTTAATTGCATTTAACTGAAATAAATTCTGAACATGCGAGCTATTATCCTCTGAGAGTTATAAAAGAGAGGGATTGAGCAGAGCAAGATATTTGAAGCGAGCATGTAGCTGAACATAAAAGGAGCATTTTTGGTAGATAATATGAACAATTTATTTTGTGAGAAAATACGGCTAAAGGGTGTATTTTAGGAAAGTAAGACTGTAAATATTGTACCACTAGAATTAGGGAAGTTTGACATTTTGTAATCAGTGATTAGGAGATTTTGTGGGCAGTAATTAGGGGATTGATTAGGAGATTTTGTGAATCAATTTATTAGGGTAGTTGATATTTTTGTGCCTTAGGCAGTTTGTATATAATTAGCTCATTGTAATATTTGAAATATATGAAAAGAGATTATTCTCTCTTAATTTCCTTCATGGTATCAGAGCTGTTCATCCTCGTTTGCTTCTGATTTTTCTACTTGCGCCTATCCTTTGCTTCTTCTTCTTCTTCTTTTGCCGGCCAACCTTAATTGCTGGTGGTGTTTCTTTCATTCTAATTCCTACGACCAGCCAGCTTTAATTGCTGGTATTTCTTCTCTATTTTCCTTCCTCATAGGTGCTATATAGCCGGCCTTTATGGCTGGTGTTGTTTCCCATTGTGTGATACTGATGTGTACCCAGTAGCATGTCTGAGATTATGGAGACCACTACAGCCTAATCGGAGGAGGTAGTTCGTTCACAGCAGCCCGGAGAGTTGCAGCATGTTCCAGCGGCATACAAATTGAATGGAAAAAATTATTTGAAGTGGTCCCAATTAGTTCGGACCATTTTGAAGGGCAAAGGGAAAATCAGCCATCTCATAGGTACGGGTCCGAAGTCCAGTAATCCGAACTTTGAAGTGTGGGAGGAAGAGGACTCAATGATTATGGCATGGCTATGGGGATCCATGACCCCAGAAATCAGCGACACATGCATGTTTCTGAACACTGCCAAAGAAGTATGGGATGCGATTCAACTAACATACTCAAGGGCAAAGGATGTAGCTTAGGTGAATGAGGTAAAGGTTAAAACGATGGTAGCAAGGCAAGGGAATAAGACAGTCACAGAATACGCCAATCAATTAAGTGCTTTGTGGCAAGAGTTAGACCAATACAGAGTCATAAAGACAAAGTGTCCAGATGATGTTGCTGTTTTGAAGACTTTCATTGAACAGGATAGAGTCTATGATTTCCTTGTTGGTTGAATCTAGAATTCGATCAGGTGCGTGTTCAGATTCTTGGGAAATCAGAAGTCCCATGCTTCAATGAGGTTGTAGCCATAGTTCGAGGAGAGGAAAGCAGGCAAAGTCTAATGCTGGAGCCACAAGTTTCAATCAACTCAGCAATGTTTGCAAGTAATGAAAATAAGTTGAATATATCCACTGAAAAGAAGTTTGCTGGTGATGAACGAAAACCAGTGCTTGACATGAAGACAGGAGGCTCTAGGACTCAAGACCGAGATAAGTTATGGTGCGAATATTGCAAGAAGCAACAGCACACTCGTGAGCGTTGTTGGAAGCTTCATGGGAAGCCACCCAGCTGAGAATGGGAACATAATGGGGGACAATCCAAAAGTGGACATGCCAATGTAACAGCTGGCCAAATTGTTGAGCCACCGAAGTCAGATATTACTGGTCTCAACTAAGATGAATTGGAAAGGGTGAGAGCACTCATCAGCCGTTTAGAAAAGCCCTCAGGTACTTGTTCTGTGGCATATTCAGGTAAGTTTTCACTTTCCATTGGATTAAATGTTTCGGATACAACATTTTCCACTTCTTGAATCATGGATTCAGGAGCTACCGGCCATATGACCCATTCACCAAATATCTTCACCACCTATTCTTCGTGCCTGAGCAGTAGGAAAATAGCCACTGCAGATGGTTCTTTAACCACTGTGGCAGGAATTGGAAGTATTCAAATTAACCCATTGTTAACCTTGAAAAATGTTCTCCATATCCCTAAACTAGCTACCAATCTGATATCCATCCAAAAACTTGCCCATGACTTACAATGTATGTAGTTTTTCATCATAGTGGTTGTGTATTTTAGGACAAGAGTTCGGGGACAATGATTGGACATGCTAGAGAACGGGGTGGCCTCTACTTTCTTGAAGCAAGTCAAACAACCACCCCCAAGGGTAAACAGTGTCATTTGTCTCCAAATCTTTGTCATCCAATAACGAGAAAATTTGGTTCCACCATCGTCGACTTGGACATCCATCATTTCGAGTTATAAAACTCTTATTTCCATCTTTATTTCAACATTTAGATATTGAGTCGTTTCATTGTGAAAAATGTGAACTTGCCAAACACAAACGTGTACCCTTTCCAGTGAACAATAATAAAAGTTCCATTCCTTTCATTTAATCCATTGTAATGTCTGGGGTTCATCTACTATTGCTAATATTTCTGGGGCGTGATGGTTTATTTCTTTTATTGATGACTGCACTCGTGTTTGCTGGGTCTTCCTTCTTAAACAAAAATCTGATGTTAGTACTGTTTTTTCAAATTTTTGCTCCTAGATTAAAAACCAGTTTGGAGTGACCATCAAGAGAGGTAGGTCTGACAATGCACAAGACTATTTCAATCAAACTCTAAGTTTATATTTTCAAAAGGAAGGAATAATCCATGGGTCATCTTGTGTGAATACCCCGCAGCAAAATGGAGTTGTAGAGAGGAAAAATGGTGATCTCCTTGAAAAAATTCGAGCATTGTTATTTGAACATCATGTACCTAAAACCTTTTGGGGGAGGCTGTTCTTACAGCAATACATCTCATAAACCGATTGCCATCTAGAGTTCTAGGATTTCAGAGTCCAATGGATGTATTGTCCACTTTCTATCCTACCTTTCACACCACAAATAATTTTGTTCCTAGAGTGTTTGGATGTACATCCTTTGTCCATGTTCACAGTCACAACCGAGGAAAATTGGATCCAAGGGCTATAAAATGTGTCTTTGTGGGATATTCATCAATCCAAAAAGGATACAAGTGCTATCATCCCCCTCCCGAAAATCCTTTGTTTCTATGGATGTTACTTTCAATGAACGTGAATCATACTTTCTAAACTCTTATCTTCAGGGGGAGAAGTTTGTGAGAGAAGATGAGAGTTTGGGTTTTGACTTGTTATTGGATATTTCAACTTCAAATCATCCTACTTATCATCCTACTTCCTCATCAACTAGTGATCCTGTCTCAATTCACTCTGAGCTATCTGAGTGCTCAATCTGACATTGAATCTGTTCCCAAGGATGTTAGATATGGCAAAGGAAAGATGTATACAAGGAAGAAGATGGCTACCCCCAACCCTACGCAAGTCCAAGAGTCTGATCAGGTAATAACTTCTGAACCCACATTACAGATTGAAACAGAACCAGTAGTAGAGAGTGAGATCCATAGGGGTAGTAGTGACATAGACTTGCCCATTGCATTGAGAAAAAGTATGAGAGAGTGCACTAAAAGACCTTTACACCCTCTTGCACACTTCCTGTCCTTTCAGCATTTTTCTCTGTTACATAGAGCCTTCCTTAGTAACCTAGAAACCATTGCCATTCCTTCCAATCTATCCGAAGTTTTGTCTAATGAAAAATGGAAACAAGCTATGAATGTAGAAATGGAGGCACGGGAACAGAACAAAACATGGGAGTTTGTGGAGTTACCAGTAGGGAAGAAACCAGTGGGGTGTAAATTGGTGCACACAGTGATATATAGAGCTGATGGTTCAGTAAAAAGATACAAGGCAAGGTTGGTTGCCAAGGGTTATACTCAGACGTATGGAGTGGAGTATCTAGAGACTTTTGCCCCAGTTGTAAAATTGAATACGGTTAGAGTCCTATTGTCTGTGGTAGCCAATTTTGGATGGGATTTACAGCAGTTTGATGTGAAAAATGCTTTCTTGCATGGGGATCTCCAGGAGGAGATATATATGGAGATACCTCCAGGTTATGGGAAAAGAGTTGCTGATCATACAGTTTGTAGGTTAAGGAAGGCATTGTATGGGCTTAAACAATCTCCTCGAGCATGGTTCGGCAGGTTTGCCAAGGTTATGGTGATGCTGGGATACAAGCAAAGTCAAGGAGATCATACTTTGTTCATCAAGCATTCGTCTTTAGGAGGAGAGTCACGGCCCTCTTAGTTTATGTGGATGACATAATTGTTACAGGAAGTGATAATGAGGAGAGACGTTCTTTGAGTGAGTGCTTGGCAAAAGAATTCGAGATTAAGACGCTTGGGAAGCTAAAGTATTTTTTCGGAATTGAAGTGGCACATTCAGAGAATGGTATTTTTCTCTTTCAACAGAAGTATGTAACTGATTTACTCAAGGAGACAGGAAAAAACGTATGCAAACCAGCGAGTACTCCGATAGATCCAAATATAAAGCCTGGGCTAGCAGAGGAAGATGCTATAGTGGACAAAGGGGTATACCAACATTTGGTGGGAAGGCTCATTTATTTGTCCCACACACGACCGGATATAGCTTATGCTGTGAGTGTGATTAGTCAATTTATGCACAGTCTAAAAGAGGTTCATCTTCGAGCAGCACACATGGTGTTGCAATATCTTAAAGGTACCCCAGGAAGAGGACTTCTTTTTAGGAGAAGTGGGGGCCTAATGCTTGAAGCCTATATAGATGCTGATTATGCTGGGTCATTAAGTGATAGAAGATCGGCCACTGGATATTGTACGTTCCTTGGTGGAAATCTTGTGACATGGAGGAGTAAAAACAAAATGTAGTAGCACGGTTTAATGCAGAGGCTGAGTTTCGAGCGATGGCTCAAGGAGTATGTGAGTTACTTTGGTTAAAGATCATTCTACGAGACATATGGATCAAGTTGGAGGGTCCAATGAGACTTTACTGCGATAATAAGTCTGCAATTAGCATAGCTCATAATCCTGTGCAGCATGATCGGACAAAGCATATCGAAATTGATAGACATTTTATCAAAGAGAAATTGGAGAGTGGATTGATCTGCACACCTTATGTGTCTACAAATGATTAGCTGGCTGATGTGTTAACCAAAGGGTTAAGTGGTCCAGTGTTTGAAAATATTGTATCCAAGTTGGGAATAGAGAATATCTATTCACCAGCTTGAGGAGGAGGTGGGAAAATACGGCTAAAGGGTGTATTTTAAGAAAGTAAGACTGTAAATATTGTACCACTAGAATTAGGGAAGGTTGACCTTTAAAGTGATTAGGAGATTTTGTGGGCAGTAATTAGGGGATTGATTAGGAGATTTTGTGAATCAATTTATTAGGGTAGTTGCCATTTTTGTGCCTTAAGCAGTTTGTATATAATCAGCTTATTGTAATATTTGAAATATATGAAAAGAGATTATTCCCTCGCAATTTCCTTCATCTTTCTATTTGCATTTTCCTGGGTGATTCATTTTCTCTTGTGAAATCTGAAGATCTTAGTTAATTTCGTTTTACGCATGGTACACAGTTTTAAAGCTCTTGCTATCAATTCTTTGACTTGTCAAAGAAAATAATTAACTTTAAGGCACCTTCTGGATATCTTTGCCAAAGCAGTCACTCTTTTCCCTGCCTCAGATTGTAAAAGAGTGGAATAAGTGGGAGTGAGTCAAGGCAGGTCTACAATTGAAACTGTATTATTTGGATAATGGATATAGTATAAATTATATACCATTACGTTTCTTTGCAGTAATAAAGGTTACAAATTTACTGTTTCGCTCTCTCTCTCTCTCACTTTCAGATGGTGGATAGATTGGATGGAGAAGCTATAGCAGCAGATCTTGGTCCACTTGATTATAAAGGCCTTTACAAGGTTGTATCATATTGAGAATTTTTTTTGGGCAACGGTGCTGGCTGGTGTATACATGGTGCTAATTATTTGAATCTTGCAGGCAGTTGGGAAGGCACTCTTCAGGGCACACGTTGAAGGTCAGCTGAAGGTACATTATGTCGACTGGTAACATTTTAAATGGCTATTGACATGTGATATTGTATTGTTGTGCTTTACAACATTCAACTAATCAAATGCAATATTACAGGCTGAGATCATGTCTAAGCCTGAACTGTTTGTTGAACCTGATCCTGAGCTTCCTTTGGCACTTTTGGATCAGAAAGAGGTATTTCCATCTATTTAGCTTATTTACCACATTTCATTGTCATTTTTATATGTTCCTTTTTGGTATGTGAGAAAACAATGCAGATAAAATTGAATATCAATTACATTCAATTTCTCGTTGATGTGAATCAGGCCGGCAAAATACTCTTGCTCATCACCAATTCTGATTATCATTACACAGACAAAATGATGCAGCACTCTTTTAATAGATTCCTTCCTAATGATATGGGCTGGCGAGATCTCTTTGACATGGTGAGTAAATTGACTTTACTTCTCTATTTATCTGTTTTGATTGAAGTAACTTGTTAGAATGTCACGCCTAAAGTAACATGGCATGTGAATCTTTCATTTGAAATGTCAATATGCTACAATGAACAATTATGGATTTTTAATCTTTCGCCCCCTGAAATGCCCTTTGAATGTAAAACTAAATTCTTCAATTTAAGCACTTAAAACTGTTTTTATTTAATGCTTTTTGGGTTTGTTACGTGACTTTTGTCCAAGGACTTATTCTTATCAATACCATTGAAGTAAAATTACTGCTTGTTTTTCGTGAAATGCACCTGTGGGTATAATTACTTGAAGAACAGATAATTATGTTTGTTTCTATGTGGTAGTCAGTCTCAATCTGGTGTTCTAAATCAACTTGTTACGGCACAAGAGAATCCCTGCTTGAGGTAGCTAACTAGAATATTTAAACACAAAGTAGGAATGTGCAGTAAAAGTATCAAAATAAGAAATTCTTAGTTTATTTTTTCAAGATAAAGAATTTTGAATAATTTTGGACCAAGTAAATTAAAATTGTTGTGTAAATGAGTTGTAAATTAATTAGGATGAGCTGTAAATAGATTAGGATAATCAGTTTTAAATCCCTTAAATGAAGGGATATGATTAGATTAATTTAATCCCTTAAATGGAGGGATTTGATTAGATAGCTATACAGATTTAGGATTAATCATTTTCCTCGTGTAATCTACTATATAATACCGTGTAAAGTCAATTCATAAATGAAGAAATTCAAAATCCTTTTCTCATATTTTGTTACATGGTATTAGAGCTATAGGCTTTCTGGGATTTTTCCTCTCCTTCGAGCAGCCTTCATTGCTTCATCGTCCAACCTTCATAGCTGGTTTATATCACTGACAACCTTGTGATTTCAACCAGCCTTCATTGCTGGTTGTTTAGTGGTCAGCCTTAATTGTCCAAGATCATTTCTTGAAGTAAAGTTAAGCCAGCCTTCATTGCTAGTGGGTTAGTGACAGGCCTTAATTGCCCAAAGATTGTATCTTTAATTAGAGAAGATATTGAAGATTGAAAAGACAACCGCTACAGCACAATTAGTAGAGATGTTCCGTACTAAGCCATTGGGTAGTCTCAACCAAAAAGAAGTTGAGAGGCTAAAGTGCCTTATTGGCAACCTAGATAAGTTCTCAGGTACACATGCTTTGGCATATTCAGATAAATTTTCATTCTCTATTGGTTTAAATGTGTCAAGAACAACCTTTGCTAACTCTCGGATTATGGATTCAGCGGGCACCGATCATATGACTCACTCACCAAACCTTTTTCTCACATACAAACCATGTCCACGTGGTAGGAATATAGCTACTGTTGACGGCTCATTGACCATTGTAGCAGGTGTATGGGACGTCAAAATCAGCCTATCTTTAACTTTAAAAAATGTTTTTCATATCCCTAAATTGTCCACAAACCTAATCCCAGCCAAAACTTACCTAAGATTTAAATTGTTATGTGGTTTTTCATCATAATATTGTGAACTTAAGGATAAGGATTCAAAGAAGAGGATTGGACGTTCTAGAGAATAGGGTGGTCTATACTTTCTTGATGCACCAAGCCTATCAAACGAGATTAAGGGCAGTTTCTTTCAATTCTTTCTTTCAGATTGTTTTTTATCTAATAAAGTAAAAATCTGGCTCTACCATTGCCAACTTGGATACCCATCCTTTAAAATTGTTAAAATTTTGTTTCCTTCTTTGTTTAAGGTCTAAATGTTGAAGAATTTCATTGTGATGTGTGTTAATTCGCCAAACACAAACGGGCATCTTTTTTGGTTAGTAATTCCAGAAGTTCTATTCCATTTCATCTTATTCATAGTGATTTTGGGGTCTTACTATTCGTAATGTTACAGGGGCAAAATGGTTTGTTTCTTTTATCGATGATTGTACTCTTCTTACTTAAATATTCTTACTCAAATACAAATATGATATCAGTACTTTCCTGAGTTTCCTCCCAAATTTTTGTTACATGATTAAAAATCAATTTGGGGTCAATATCAAAAGGTTTAGGTTGGACAATGCTCGGGACTATTTCAATCAAGTCCTAACTTCCTACTTTTAGAAAGAAGGGATTATACATGAGTTATCTTTTGTTAATACTCCATGCAGTAGAAAGAAAAAACGGTCACCTTCTTGAATCAACTCGGGCCTTCCTTTTTCAGAAAAATATGCCTAAATCTTTTTTTTTTGGGGGGGGAGGCTGTTCTTACTTGGGGTTCAAGAGTCTATTGGAAATTCTAACAACATTTTATCCTCTACAAATTACAAATAATCTTGCCCCCAGGGTGTTTGGGTGTGTGTTTTTTTTTCATATTCATAGTTAACATCGAGGTAAGTGGGACCCAAGAGCACAAAAATGTATCTTTGTAGGTTACTCATCAACTCAAAAAGGTTACAAGTGTTACCATCCTCCATAAAAAAGGTTCTATGTCTCTGCAAATATTACATTCAATGAACATGATGCCTATTTCCCAACTCCTTATCTTCAAAAGGAGACTTCAACAATGGAAGAAAAAATTTATATTATTTCTCAACTGTGACACTTTATATCTCACGTTTTTCCTTACTAATGCCCCTCACACCTCCCCCAACCTACTAGTATATTAAAAAATTCTATATTCCTAATTATAATAAATATTTTTTCAAAAAATTAAAAGACTAAATATTTTAAAATAATTATAAAATTTTAATTTGAAAATTATATTATGATTGAATTAATTACATGAGAAGAAAAGTTATTGAATTTTCTATAGATACTTTAATTTGACAATAATCAAATGTTATTTTTTGTCAAATATTAGAATTTGAACTCAACTTTAAGAATACTTAGAAAATAAAATTATATTTAGGAAAATACTTTTTATATGATTTTTATTTATTATAAACATTTAGAAGAATAATATATATTTAAATTGTACAACAATATGAGATATATTTAAATATAATTAAAAAAAATTTATACGTATCATGTTTTATTCTAAAGTATTAAAAAATACTTTATATTACTTTTCTTTAATATTTTTTCAACCTTCCAAACAGAGGAATGTAATCTATTCGAAATCATGTTCCGTGGATTCACTTTTTCAGGATTTAAATTCCGTATTACATTCCTGTGTGCGAATCAAACCAGGGGTGTACTCGAATGGAATCAAGCCGAACCTTAAGATAATCGAACCGAACTTTACTATTTTCACACAAGGCTTGAATTCAAGTTCGAGTTCGATTTGAATGTTAAATCTTGGCTTGAGCTTGATTCGTTTGAAATATGTTAAAGCTCGAGTTCGATTCGAAATTCGATTATAACAAACTCGAAAGTTCGAATTCGAGTTCAAGCTTGAGCTCAAATTTAAATAAATAATTTATAATATAATATATTATAAATAATATAAATTATATATTAATTAAGTAATTAATCGAACATTTTCTTGAGTCTTCGAGCTTAATACTTAGATATTCAAATTCGGCTCGTTTAAAATTCGAGCCTAAATAAAAGGTTTTTATTCAAGCTCGAGCTCAATATTTCGAATTCGTGCCGAGCCTTTATCGAGTCGAGCCCAAACGTATTCGATAAAAGCTTGATTCGTTTACACCCTAAATCAAACGATGCCCAAGTGTATGTTGATGCCATAATAATTACTAGGAATGATGATAAAGAGAGACAGTATCTAGGTTAGTGTTTGGCTAAGGAGTTTGAGATCAAGGTGTTAGGAAGGTTGAAATATATTTTTGGGATTGAAGTAGCTCATTCTAGGTAAGGTATATTCATCTCCCAATAGAAATGTGTTATTGATCTCCTCAAAAAAACTGGCAAGACAGCATGCAAATCGGCGAGTACCTTGATAATTCCAAATCTTAAACTTGTAAAGGCAGAAGAGGATATTGCGGTAGACTAGGAAATGTATCAACTCCTCGCTGGGAAACTTATTTATCTCTCTCACACGTGACCGGGTATAGCATATGTTGTGAGTGTGATCAGTCAATTCATGCATAATCCAAAGGAAGTTTATTTACAAGCGGCTTATCGGGGATTGCAATATCTTAAAGGGACACTAGGAAAAGGTATTTTGTTTAAACGAAATTGAGGTCTAGTACTTGAAGCATACACAGATACTGATTATGAAGGATTGGTTGTTGATTGGAGATCAACTTCTGGCTGTTGCACTTTTTTTGGTGGGATTCTTATGATATAGAGGAGTAAAAAGCAAAATGTAGTTGCAAATTATCTTAGAAGACTTGAAGATTAAGTGGGATGCCCCAATGAGACTTTATTGTGATAATAAGTTAGCGATTAGCATAGCTCATGCTCCGGTGCAACATGATCGTACAAAGCACATCGAAGTTGATAGATACTTCGTCAAAGAGAAATTGGCAGGTGGTTTGATTTGTACGCTTTATGTGCCTCCATAACGTCAACTTGTGGATGTACTTACGAAGAGATTGAGTAATTTAGTATTTGAGAGCATTATATCCAAGTTGGTAATGGATAACATTTATTCCTTAGCTTGAGGGGGAGTATTGAGGTGTAAATAAGCTGTAAATTAATTAGGATGAGCTGTAAATAGATTAGGATAATCAATTTTAAATCCCTTAAATGAAGGAATATGATTAGATTAATTTAATCCATTAAATGGAGGGATTTGATTAGATAGCTATCCTGATTTAGGAGTAATTCTTTTTCCTCTTGTAATCTACCATCTAATACCGTGTAAAGTCAATTTATAAATGAAGAGATTTAGAATCTTTTTCTCATATTTTTGTTACAAAAATGTATATGTTTGAGAAAAACTTAAAATATGTGGTTAATTAATAGACATAAACAATATGGACTAAAAATTGGGGACGTAAGTTATGTTTGGCTTAGTAGTTTGTATTCAATATTATGCGCATTATGATTGTATTAAAAAAGAGATTTGAGAAATTAAGTTCTTTGATTAAAACACTGAAAAAGTGGAAACAAATGCTGATATCTATTCACAAAAAGTGTCAAAAGGAGACAAATTCATGTTGCAATAAAAATGGTGTAGGAAATGTCTTCATGTTTTTTGGTATTATGAGCCTAAATATATCACAAAAACCAAAATAACTTGCAAGGGTAGTTAAGAATATTCTCCCTGTTAGATTTGAAATCAATTGAATCATCTAAAATTTAGTGCATTACGATGTTAGAATACCTTTTCAGATGTTCTTATCCTAATTGTGTGCAGCAGATGTGCAAAAACATTCACACTTATACAGGCACTATAAATTTGGTGGACAAAGATTGTTGGAAAACTTTAGTATTTTTTACTTCTAGTTGGCATTTTTTTGGGTTGTTTCTGTAATTATGACCATTGAAGTATGTCTCGTGAATTGTTGAACTCACTATCCATTTCTAACAAGAAGTGTTGCTGCCTTAAGAATCAGGGTCACATATCAGAACCACAATAATTATTTAGCAATTTTTGTGTTCACATATATATGTATATATATGTATAGGTTATAGTCTCAGCTAGGAAGCCAGAATTCTTCCAAATGTCTCATCCAATGTACGAAGTGGTGACTGGTGAAGGTCTAATGCGTCCCTGCTTCAAGGCTAAGCCAGGTAATTCCTGACTTTTTAATTTGGTTTTTCTTGAGATAACCCAAAGTCCTTTAAGTAATTAAGTACTTCTTCGTGTTTCATTGAAACCTTTAGCTGGGCCAAATGCTTTTTTCATATACTCTAAATGTGCTTTCTCTGTTTGATGTAAATTGGCATCTATGATCTACCCATGCCACTGGATTATCCAATTATGTTATATGTTCCAAATTCTTTAATCGTAAAGATTTTGTGGCAACTATCTATCTTGAGGGTATTGTTGAAGAAAGTTAGTAAATAAGTTACTTCTCTGTCAATTTAATAGGCTTTAAGATAAGTTAGTAATTAGGTAATTATCATGTTTCTCTTCATGTCTTCTGTGGCACTATTGTCGTGAAATTCTATGGATCTATAGGTTTCCTACCTTTAATTCAGGGGGCTTATATTCTGGAGGAAGCGCTCAGATGGTTGAGAATTCGCTTAACATTCATGGAGATGAGATCTTATATGTCGGGGATCACATATATACAGACGTAAGCCAATCAAAACTCCATCTTAGGTGGAGGACTGCACTGATTTGTCGAGAACTAGAAGAAGAGGTCTTCAACTATCACTTTTAATCTCCATGATATCATGTTAAGTTGATTTGGTTCACCATTAGTAGATAAAGCTTAGAAGGTTTTTACATTTTCCAACATCATCGGTTTCTCATATACTTCTTGGATCAGTGTAGTTTTGGGCTTTAAATAATTAGTTTCTTTTCTCTCGTAGGTATTTGTTGTTTCTTGTTTCCTTTCCTTTTGCCCGTTTCCTTTATTTGCCCATTATACTTGGATTATGCTTTATGTGTTCCTAATTTTGATGGTGCAGTACAGTGCTTTAATCAGCAGTCATAGTCATCGAGCTACATTGATAGACCTTATAAATCAGAAGGAGGTTGTAGGGGATCTATTTAACCAACTTCGTCTTGCTTTGCAAAGAAGAGGCAAGGGACGTCCTGCTCAAGTAATTGTCTATTCACTTGGATAGATAGTTAGTAGATTACCGTGTAATTTTATTGTCTTTTCTCCATGGTCTGAATTCGTCTCTTAACTTACCTTAAAGAAAGCTTATGTGATGCCTGGAAATAAACGGATGTATAAAGAAATGCTAAGAAATTGGAAGAGAATGATATCTTTTCATTATACGTTAAGTGCTACAATGAATCAATTATATACAAGCTATGTAAGAAACAAAAATGGCAACTACCCTAAAAAATTAATTACCAAATCCTTTAATTACTAATCATAGAGTCCTCTAATTATTGATCACAAAATCCCCTAATTTAAGGGACAAACTTAGTATTGTAATATTTACATTATTACTTTCCTAAAATATACCTATTGGTCACATTTTCTCATACTCTCCCTCAAGCTGGTGAATAGATATTCTCCAGTCCCAGCTTAGATACAATACTTTCAAACACTGGACCATTTAATCCTTTGGTTAACACATCAGCAACCTGATCATTTATAGACACATAAGGTGTGCAAATTAATCCCCTCTCCAATTTCTCCTTGATAAAATGTCGGTCAATTTCAATATGCTTTGTCTGATCATGTTGCACAGGATTTGAGCTATGCTAATTGCAGACTTATTATTGAAATAAAGCTTCATCGGGCCCTCGAACTTGATCCTCATGCCTTCTAGAATGATCTTTAACCAAAGTAACTCACATACTCCTTGAGCCATCGCTCGAAACTCAGCCTCTACACTAGACCGTGCTACCACATTTTGCTTTTTATTCCTCCATGCTATAGGATTCTCACCGAGAAATGTACAATATGCAGTGGTCAATCTTCTATCAACCAATGACCCGGTAAAATCAGCATCTGTATAGCCTTCAAGCATTAGGCCCCACTTCTCCTAAAGAGAATTCCTCTTCCTGGTGTACCTTTGCAACACTTTGTGTACTGCTCGAAGATGAACCTCTTTTGGATTGTGCATGAATTGACTAATCATACTCACAGCATAAGCTATAATTAGCTGGCCTTACTGGTGCTTCTTCAGCTAACACTCTAATGGAAATTAATGTCAAATATTGCGCTGATGAAGGAGAGCTTCTTTCGGATCCTACTTTGTATCAGAAGCTGGTCGGTAGTCTTATTTACCTAACCATTACACAACTAAATATCTCCTATGCTGTACATACTGTTAGCAAGTTTATGCAGTCTCCTTGGCATTTGCACGTTTCTGTAGTATGCTGCATTATCTGCTACATCCTTGGCACTCCTCATCATGAATTGTTTTTTCCTACTGGGTTCTTCACTCTACCTACAAGCCTATAGTGATGCTGATTGGGCAGGTTGCTCGGACATTAGGAAATCTACCACAGGATGGTGCATGTTCCTTGGTGATGCTCTTATATTTTGGAAATGCAAGAACCAAACCTATGTCTCCAAGTCCTCCACTGAAGCCGAATATCGTGCCATGTCAGTTGCATGCTCCGAAGTCATTTGGCTACGTGGTCTGCTCACTGAACTTGGTTTCCTACCCATTGAACCAACTCTGTTACATGCTGATAACACTAGTGCTATCCAAATTGCTGCAAATCCTATCTTCCATGAGCGCACAAAGCACATCGAAGTTGACTGCCACTCCATCCGAGAAGCCTATGACCGTTAGGTTATTTCCCTACCCCATAATGATGGACTGGCCATTTAAAGCCAGCATATTTTGTGTTGTTTTCCTTAATTAATTTGTAATAGATATGTATATAGCTTTTTCAAGGGCTAGAAATCTGTATATAGCTTTTATAGGGGTTAGAAATCAGCTTGTAGTTAGTATATAAGGGGAATACTTCACTAAGAAATACATATTTTTTCTTCAAAATTCTCTTAATGACTAACGTCACCATAACCTTCAAACCTACCAAACCATGCTCGAGAAGATTGTTTAAGCCCATATAATACCTTCTTTAACCTACATACTGTATGATCAGTAACTCCTTTTCCAAACCCAGATGGAATCTCCATATATATATCTCTTCCTTGGGATCTCCATGAAAGAAAGCATTTTTGACATCAAACTGTTGTAAATCCCATCTAAAGTTAGCTGCCAAAGACAATAGGACTCTAACAGTATTCAAGTTTGCAATTGGGGTACAATTCTCTAGATAGTCCACTCCATACGTTTGAGTATAACCTATGGCAGCCAACATTACCTTGTATCTTTCCATTGAACCATCAGCTCTATATTTAATTGTATATACCCATTTACACCCCACTGGTTTCTTCCTTGTTGGTAACTCCACAAGCTCTCATATTTTGTTTTTTTCTAGTGCCTCCATTTCGACATTCATAGCTTGTTTCCATTTTTCATTCGACAAAATTTTAGGTAGATTGGAAGGAATGGCAATGGTTCCTATGTTATTGAGAAAGGCTCTATATAACGGAGAAAACTACTCAAAGGACAAGAAGTATGCAAGATGATATAAATGTCTTTTAGTGCACTCTCTTGTACCTTTTCTCAATGTAATGGGCAATTCTGTGTCACTACTACCCCCGTAGATTTCACGTAGATTTCACACTCTCCACCCCTGGTTCATTACCTGATCAGACTCTTGAACTTGCGTAGATTTGGGGGCAGCATCTTCTTCCTTGCATACGTCTTGTTTTTGTTATATCTAACAGTCTTGGAAATAGATTCCATTTCAGGTTGAACAGATACAAGTTCAGAGGAGATTGCGATAGACTCAGATTGAACTGGGACATGATCACTAGTGGATGAGGAAGTAGGATGATTAGGTTGAGCAAATACAAGTTCAGAGGAGATTGTGACAGACTTAGATGGCTCAAAGTGAACTGGGGCATGATCACTAGTGGATGAGGAAGTACAATTGAAAATGAAAGATCCAACAGTAAGTTAAAAGCCAAACTCTTATCTTCTCTCACTGACGTCTCCCCCTAAAGAGAGGGGTTTGAAAAGTGAGATTCACCTTCATTGAAGGTAACATCCATAGAAATAAAGAATTTTGGAGATGGTAGATGATTACAATTGTAACATTTCTATATGGATGAGTATCCCACAAATACACACTTTATAGCCATTGGATCTAATTTCTCTCAGTTGTGACTATGAACATGTACAAATGATGTACATCCAAACATTTTAGGAACAAGATTATTTGTAGTGTATAAGTTAGGGTAGAAGGTTGACAATACGTCCATCGTGTAACACCTCACACCCTAGTTACCTAGTTAGGGTAGGATGTCGCCCCGTCCAAAGGATCAGGGGTCTTTATAACGAAGTACAAAATAAAACAAAACTGCTAAATAAAATTAGAAGGATAATTCCATTACATCCGAAAGTAAAACTTATACAAGTCTGGAAACTCAAAACTAACAAACGTCCCTTGAAACAAACTCAAAAACACAACTAAATAAATAAGTAAGAGCTCAACCCAAGCTTCACCCTGCTCAATATAAGTAATCCCCTAAAACCATGATATAAAAGGTGTGAGACTGACATCTCAGTAAGTCCCGTGTGTGCAAGTGTCAATTGTAACCATTGCGTATATGCAGGTTTATCAAAATCACAAAATCGTGTTTGCAAGTCAATTTCATTAATAACAGTTATACAAAGGAGCCTTGCTCAAGAAGTCCAAAATAGTTCACAATAAATTACTGTTTCATCACATTCATAATTCATTAAGTAGGGATTAGAAAATGATTCAACAATATAGTAACACAATCCATATCATGGTTACTACCATGATAGCTTCCCAATGTATTCTTTCAACAATGGGCAGTGGGGGATCCACCCACTAGGTGAGATACTCTTCCATATCTACAACCAATATTCCGGTTGTCTAATCCGGATCGACAATGTCCACATGGACTAATATGCTAGCGCGGACGGCCTGACTATGTAGTACTATCGCCTTTCCAAGTTAAGTTTATTTTCTGGAGGAGGCCTCCTGCCAGAAGACAAACTACTGCTCTTCAAAACTAGTACTACTAGCCTACCTTCGCTGAGTACTCAACGCTCCCTGATTAGGGGCAGAATCATTTTCCCTTTTCCGAAAGTCTTTGATTAGTTTGATTGCAAAACGTGGTTTTCATAACAGTATTTTCAAATCGTTTGATAATAGTGTAAGAAATCGTTTTTGAGTTTGAATAAATAAAATTTAGTAAATCCGTTTTGAATATAAAACATCCACATTTCCAATCCAAGTCTCACAACAATCTAGTATAACTCATCATTTTTAGTCAAGGCTCAATCCTTGTGTCAAAACATCATATTGACATCAATTCCAAATACCATTGTAAAAATTGCTTGCAAACATATAACTTGTATCAAAACAGTTATGCAATGACTTACTTGGATATTCTCAATAATCAATCAGAGTGATGCTTGATGTCTTTTTCACTACCTTCCTTATCTAGAACCAATGATTCTATGATTAGAACCCAAATATGCATCCACTTATCTTTTCATGCATCATGAATCCCTATGATCATATCATCTAATTCATCCATGGCATCTAGATAGACTAGTTTTATTAGCTCATCGTTATAGCTTCCCAAGATCATGCATCTCATCATGGCATGCATATAAACGAATCTCATCATCAATACAAGGACCCCTAATATTCGTCTACCACAAACCTCATATAATAACCCTTTTTTCATTCAAAGATCTCATCTTTAATCATCATGCTGCAGATCTAGACCTTCATAGCAATATTCAATCATGATCAAATACATACATGCCTAGCTCATTCCATTGAACCCTCAAACTCATCAATATAGTCTATTCATACTTTCATCTAGCCTCCATGCATAACAACATCACCATAAAAGCAACCTTATTTGAGCAAAAAGGGATCGAGACCAAGAATACCTTTGACGACGCACACACTAAGTGCAAAGGTGACGCCTTTGGTGGTTGCTTGGGTTCACTTGAGGAAGAAAGGTTGATTGTAGTGCTCTTGGCCTTCTTGTTCGAAAATCTCCAATAAAAGGAGACAAGGATCAGCCCCTTGATGACTGAGATTGAGGAGAAAAGAGAAATATTATTTGAATGAAAGTTGAAAGGGTTTGAAGGGTTACTCACCTTAGGTTTAGATTTTAAGTTTGGACATGCTTGGAGGTTGCTAAGGACGAAATCTTTGGAGAGAGTGGCGGCTGGAATTCTGGAGCAGTAGAGGGTGTTTTAGGGTTTGATTGTGGCTGGTTTGATGAAGGGAATAGGTTAGGTTGAGGTGTTTTAGGGTTTAGTAGAGTTTGATCTTGCTTTGGTCTCTTGATCACAAGAAGGAAAAGGTGACCGCTTTTGTCCTTATTGCTGTAGCCGATTTCCAGCAGGGTTTAAGGGGTTTAGTGCTGGTTTTTTGTGGCTGTTTTCTGGTTGTTATTGTGGCCACAATAAGGGAGGAAAAAGAGATGAAAGAAGCTGATTTCCTGGCTTCCTCTTGGACGAGATTAGGAGGAGGAAAGATTAGGGTTTTGTGTAGCTGTTTTTGCCTAAGATAAGAGGAAGTTGAGAGTAATGAAAAGCTGGAATTTTCGTGAGAGTGTGTGTGTGAACAGTGACGAAATTCTAGAGGCAATGGAGCTGAAATTCTGGTATTCTTTTAGCTAAAATCAAGTCCTAATTGGTTAGGGTTTTCTTAGTTAACCCTAGTTAGGTTTTGGAGTGTTTTAGGTAAGTTATTCTACCTGTGTGGCGGCTGTTATAAGGGAATTTTCTAGAAAACCCTAGAAAGAATTTAGGTTATTTATTTAGAGAATAGTTTAATTAATTCCCTATATTAATTTGAGTAATTTTAAATAGTTATTTGGTAAGAAAAATTCTGGTTTCCTAATCCTTGTAGCGACCGAATTTTCCCCTTCCTTTTCCCCCTTCAAAATTTCGAAACCCTTGGCTTAATCCAAGGGACAAACATCTCATTTAAATCCAGCCATTTGCCTTCTATTTTCTAAAAAAAAAAAGATTTTATTAGAAGAAGATTAAGATATAGAGATTTATCTCATTGAAAACAATACCTATATAATCTCCTATATTTTATCTCCTAATATATTACTTGGATATAGCTTTTTAAAAAAACTAGATTAGTAATATTTAAAATTCTCTAAAAGATTACGATAGGATATTAGGAACAAAAATTTAATTTACTAATTTTATAAAATCATTTCCACGATAAAGCACACGCCTAATTTTTAGAAAATTGGTCTCCAAAACCTTAAGGATTTCGGTCAAGGCTATGGAAAATTAGGGTAGAAGGAAAATATAGCTAGGATTCGAATTCAAGCCCCCCAAAGAACACACGCCAAGCTCTATCCACTAAACCACATTGATTCCTGGCAAATATTCTCCTAATAAATTCTCTTAATTCTTACTCACTTACTCCATCCCTTTTTCTAATAAATTCCCTTCAATAAAATAAAACTCAACTACCTCAAATACTACAACCACTTCACGAACAAATTAATTCATGCAACAACAAACTGATATTTTCATGAAAATAATTCAAATAATCAAATGTAGTATAACACAATATGACATGCATGACTTTTCCCCACTTACTAAAGGCGGTCCCCAGAGACATTAGCAATAGTAGATGGACCCTAGACATCCTTATGGATTAAATGAAAAAGAATGGAACTTCTTTCATTACTCACCGGAAAGGGTACACGTTTGTGTTTGGCAAGTTCACATTTTTCACAATAAAAATACTCAACCTCTAAATGTTTAAACAAAGATGGAAACAAAAATTTTATGACTCGAAATGATAGATGCCCAAGTCAGCGATGATGGAACCAAATTTTCTCTTTATTGGATGAGAAAGACTAGGAAACAAATGACGCTGACTGTATATTCTTGGTGATGGTTGGTTGACTTGCTTTAAGGAATAGAGGCCGCCCCATGCTCTAGCATGTCTAATTGTCTTTCCCGAACTCTTTTCCTGGAATACACAATCACTATGATGAAAAATCACCGTAAACTATAAGTCATGCGTAAGTTTTTAGATGAATATTAGATTGGTAGCTAGCTTAGGAACATGAAGAACATTTTGCAAGGTTAACAATGTATTAATTTGAACACTTCTAATTCCTGCTACAGTGGTCAAAGAACCATCAGCAGTGGCTATTTTTCTACTGCTTGGGCACGAGGAATAGGTGGTAAAGACATTTGATGAATAAGTTATATGGTCGGTAGCTTCTGAATCCATGATCTAAGAGATGGCAAAAGTTACATCTGAAATATTTAAGCCAATGGAAAATGGAAACTCATCTGAATATGCCAAAGAATTGGTACCTGAGGGCTTTTCTAGACTGCTGATGAAGGCTCTCACCATTTCCAATTCTTCTCAGTTGAGACCAATTGTCTCTGATTTTGGTGGCTCATCAATTTGGTTAGGAGCTACATTGGTTTGTCCACTTCTGGATTGTCCCTCTTTCTGTTTCCATTCTCGGTTAGGTGGCTTTCCATGAAGCTTCTAGCATTTTGCTCTTACAACTCGTGCTTGGGAGGTTGACATGGGGAAGGAGAGATATTTGGAGCAATTAAGGCTGCTTGAACCAGAAGTGGAGAAGGAAAAAATAAAGAGAAAATGACAGCAATGAAAGCTGCCCGAAAGAGAAACTGTAGCAATGAAGGCTGCTAAACGGAGAAGAGGAAGAAGAATCCTAGAAAGCCTAGGGCGCTAATACCATGTAAAGAAATGCTAAGAGATTGGGAGAGAATGATCTCTTTTCACTGTACGTTAAGTGCTACAATGAATCAATTATATACAAGTTGTGTAAGAAACAAAAATAGCAACTACCCTAAAAAATTGATTACCAAATCCTCTACTTACTGATCATAGAGTCCCTCAATTACTGATAACAAAATCTCCTAATTTAAGGGTTAGATTGTCCTAATTTAGTTTGATTCTAGCATTACAATATTTACATTATTACTTTCCTAAAATACACATGAAGTTCATCCGAGCACATGAGACTCCATGAAATTTGAGATGAAATTCCTGAAGTATGTAGTCATCAAGCTCCCTGGAAAATACAGAGGTAAAGTCAGCGTATTGCCACATACTGATAGAAAATTACCTCCTTCATAGAAAGTACAGCATTTGTAACTTTTCCTTTACTTCAATAACAATTTTTTTTTTCCTGGACGCCATTTTTCCAGAACATTTTATCTTGTGGTTAATGCGTTTTGTCTTTTTGTGCATCAGACACTTGCTGCTACTCGTATGGATGATAAAGAACTCACAGATAGCATGCAAAAGCTGCTTGTTGTCATGCAAAAGCTTGATGACAAGATTGGCCCTATGCTGGAATCGGATGGGGAGCACTTTAATAAAAGGTGATTGGAGTGCCTATCACTTGAACTACTTTTTTCCTTTAACTTCACAAGCAATCTGAAAACTAGTTGGTTCATGGCTTATGACTTTGTTGGCCAGAAATAATATATTGAAATGGACTTATTTGTTGAAATTTGAGTATTCGAATAAATTGACCTTTTAGGGTTGTCCTTGTCATCTTATTAGGATGCATGTTTACAATCCCGCAGCTAGCTCTCATGTTTCTCTGCAATCTGCTGCATTTCTCTTTGCAGGTGGGGTTTTCTTTCCCGTGCTGGTCTGTGGGACAAAAGCCACTTAATGAGGCAAATCGAGAAGTATGGGAATCTCTTATAGATCTTTTAGTGACTTTTTAATATAGAGACATAGTTGAAGCTGAAAGTTTTTGGATATACCCTCTCAACTCTTTTTTCCCCTTATGCAACAGGTATGCCGATATATACACTTCTAGGGTTTCAAACTTCCTCCACTACACACCTTTTATGTATTTCCGTGCCCCAGAGCAGGTACTCGAATAAACTATTTCTTTTTTTATTAATATGTTTTCTACATTCCAATTTCTTTGCATTTTCCTTGTTCTACTCTGCTCTAGCAAATGGCTTTAGTATTTTGATTTCAAGGCCTGTGGTTTGATACTTCATTTACTAGCAGTCTTTTCGTTTCAAAGGAGTAAGTTCATCTAAGATCTGTTGAAACAATAGCTGTAATTAAATTGATTTTACTGACCCTGAAAAACATATTTCCAAATCCTCCTTCATAAGAAACTCACGTTTATGAGGGTGTGTACTATGTTATACGAAGGTGATATTTTTATATTTTGCTTGGTTTTGTTATTAAGTTTTTGTATGTATATCACCAGAAACTAGAGGTATCTGTCGAATTATGCTTTCCTCTCCTCTAAGTAGCATTAGCTTGTGGGAACCATGGGTTTAGGCCCATGAACTCATTCTATAAATGCTTTGAGGAATGATTTAGGAATTAGTTTTGGTTTTGCAGTGTCTCAGTTATAACACATTAGTTCATAATCTCCCTATACTGAGTATGTCGATTTGCAATTTGTCACTGGGAGTATGTTCTTAGCCTGATATTACCATAGGCTATTCAAAAGTAAAGGACTGGCGCATGACAGCATAGTCCCTTCACGTAAAAAATGTAGTTAGTCATTTGAACAACATGTTCTTTTAAAAATTTAATATAACTTGCGTTGAGTATTTCTTTTGCGTGGTTTGCAAGTAATAATAACTTATGCATATACTTATGTTTTACCAAATAAAAGCTATTTTGCAAGAAAAATTCTAATTTAGTATTTAAAGTCGATTTGTCTTGCTTATTTTGTCATATTGTCTCATCCTGTAGAGTTTCAAACTATGCCAAGGGCTGATGTAGTCACTCCGTGAATTGGGCAGAGTGTCCAGTGCCAAGGTCTTTTTGTGTTTTGCCACCCTAACTTCGATATAATTTGGAAATTGTCTCTCTCCAAGGAGCATATTGCTTTTAGGCTTCTCTTCTTATTAGGAGGATGTTTTTGTTCCGACTCTTGAATGGTTATTTCTCTTGGTGTGTTCTTGAAATTTGAGTTTCCATTGGTAACCATTTGTGTCCGAAAGACTTCCTAACTGCCATTCAACTGGTGGTGGATGCAATTCAAAAATTAGAGACCAGGAAAAGAAAAGACGGCCGCAGTCATCAAATACCGTTAGTATACAATTGCACTCTATTAATACTGATTGCTTTCAATCAAAACCCCTAAATACATATACAGGGTGTTTCGAATAATCATGCTTGCTTACGTGGAAGAGACACCGGGTTAGTTCAGTAAATTCAAAACTACAAACTTAAAGCCTATGACAGTTTATCTAGAACAAGGGAGTATATTGAGAGTTGTTTATATCACAGATTATTTATTTGTAGTCACATCTGATATGGTTAATGTTTAATCTCTGTGCAGTCTCTTGCTCATGATTCATATTCATTCCGCAATCTACAGTTTGATAGATCAGCTAATGCCAAGGATAACTGATTTCCTCCGAAAGTTTGCTTGTTATCGACCTCGGTGTTGTAAGAAGATGACCCTCTTCCATCGTCTTCAACCATGGCTGAATTTCCAGACAAAATGTAGTCCCCTTGTATTTCATTTGCATTTTATGGATCTCATCCGCGTGTAGCATTCTTGTTTTGAGGTTGAGAACAAGTAGATGAGAAGGTAGGGATGGAGCTTGAAACTTCAAAACGCTAATTTTCTTTTGTTTGTCGTATAACATTTAAAAATGCTTTGTTCGTAAGCACGTGAGAAAACTTATCTTGTGAGGACTCGAGATTCATTATTGTTCTCATGGACTCAAATGGATAGTTATGTATCAGACAAAATTTAGGAGAACCATCAGTGGCATTGAAATTGAAGTTCAGTATGATCTAAAATAATTTTGATCTTCCTATGACAGTATCCTTATTGGTGGAAAGTTAAAATTAAAACTGAACAAAAGAGACTAATCCCAAGGTTTAAAATCAAATAACGTTTGCATTTACTTCGTTGTGCAAGATGGGACTACGCTGGCTGAGGGCCCCCGAATGAAATGAAGCCAAGAAAACAATAATGCAAGTAGCCTCTTGGATTAGACAGATAGTTGCGACATCCTATTTTATGTTAGAATGTTGCCCGAGGATAAATGGTTTATGCTAATGGTAATTGGTAAGAAATATTCGTAGACAGTGAGGAGCAGACATGTTTCATGAGAGAGCGAGAGGGTGCTAGTAGCGCCTGTTTTACCAAAACCTAGAATATACTTTAGTACGAGCAAATGTGCAACGTAAAGGGTAAATCTTGAACACAATCAAAATTCTTGATTTGATTTTTCTTCTCACCGCCACTTCAGCCTCGGCTGGCTGCATGCTTCTACATTTCAAGGTTTCAGCCGGGGCTTTGATTTTGGACAAATACTTAAACTCGAAATTACAACAGCATCAGACCGAGTAAAAGATAAGATGATGAAGAAGTTGAGATGGGTAATGGATGGTGGGTTCTGGGACGTAGACTTGTCAACACCGGTGACCCTTGATGGCCGGGCTAGGCCTGTTCCTGGAGACCCTCTGCCTCTGGGGCTCAGCCGTGGTGCCAGACTTTCAAGGCCCAGACAGATCGATTTCTTCCAGCGCTTCATGGCCGCCCCCTTTGTTCCCTCCTTCTCCGGCGACCGTGGATTCTCTCTTCAACGGGTCCTCTCTCTCCCATTACCTTCGCCAATTGCGGAACGCTGGTACATCCTACCTTAATTTCTTTGTTTCAAGCCTAAATCTTGGATTTTTCTTTTTTCTGATTTTCTGTAGTTTTCAAAGATCCAAACTTTATGAATTTAGATCGTCAGTACAACTAACGAGAGTAAGCACTGATTCCCATTTCTGGGAAGGCTCTTTGCAGATGTTGAATCTTATTTGTCCCTACTACGTGGAGGGTTGATTTATCTCTCCCTTTGACGCGGTATCAGATAAACTTCATAGAAATATGCAACCCTGGAATTTAGGAAAAAGAGCGTTTAGGCCTAGTTTGCGAGTCCAGGATAGAAAAAAAAAAAAAAACAAAGAAAGAGAAATTTTAAGTTAGAAGACAAAAGGAGAGAAGTGATATATGTGATATGTCTAAAGTTGTTTGGGAGTTTAAGAGAAAAAAGAAAAGATTATTCTCTATTTACCAAAATAGTGAAGAATCCCACATTAACAGTGGACTACATTGCATTTCGTGCTTAAATCCCTCATAGCAAAACATGCTGAAACTTGATGGCTTTAACTTTTAATTTGAAGAAAAAAAAAAAAAGACCTCCTCCAGCGTGTGCCTTCTCCACGATGGATTGGAGCACGCAAAGATGGGGATTGGCTTTGGGAATATATCTCTTACGAGAATTCCCCTTCATATTGTTTGAACCATAATCATGTAGGACATTCTTTGGAACATTGCAAGTTGCAATAAACCTAGAAAGGAGCACAAACCTTGCGAGGGGATTGCAGTGAATATTGGACCAAATGCGTCTGAGAACCCTAATATGGATCATACAAATTGAAGGGAAAAGAACATTCTGGGCGACAGAAACTTTGGATTCAGGAAAGCTCAAGATCCATTAAACATTAAAGATGGTGCAACTGAAATTTTGCCTAAGGAACCAATACTGACTACCTCTCCAAATTGGATGGCTTCTGCATATTAATTTGGATGGTAATTAATGTGGAAGGCACGTTTCGGATCAACCAACAGATGATGTCAATGCTGCCTTAGTTTCTCGACTACCGGCTCTCCATTCAGAGCAGCCAGAGCCACTCTCGATGATGTGCTCAATCTTCTGGACACTCCTGAGCAGGCCACATCTGTCAGCAGAAAGGAGATGGCGGCAGAAAGGAGAAAGGAGATGGCGGGTAATAAGCTGTTAGTGCAAGGGGTAAATTTGCCATTTAGGGCAAAAAGACTCAGGATTGAGTTCTCTTCCATCTGTTTCTCCCCATTTTGGAGAGAAGCCAAAATGGCTGTAGGAGTGATCCCTGATCATTCCAATTCTCTTCTTTTCTTTGCACAAAAATTCTCCCAAACAAGAGAAGAGAAGCCACTTCTCTCCACTTCTCTTCTTTTCTATCATTTTTTCAACTCCCAAACTAGGCCTTAATATGCTAGGACATATTACGATAAAAGGTAGATACAGTTCATGAACAGGAAAATAGACCCGGTTCTTTTAGTGCTAAGGGCACTTCAGTGTAGAATTTCAATGCTGCTTACTGGAAGATAACCAGACTAGCAACAGTACTTTGTTGTTTTAATTATTTCCAACAACTATCATTTTATTATCTAATATTTGTGCTTAAAGTTATTCAGGTTTGCAACGCTACCTGGTCAGTTCCACATCCAGAAGTTCCAACAACTATCATTTTATTATCTAATATTTGTGTTTAAAGCTATTCAGGTTTGCAACACTACTTGGTCAGTTCAACATCCAGAAGTTTGTGACCTCTATTAAAAAAAACGAAATAATGCAACAATCAGAACCCTCAAAGCTTCAAAGCATCATAAGTCACCTCTCTGACAAATCCTTGTATGCCTTCAACCTGTGTTCGGAGATGCTGGCAACACCGGAGGATACTCTTTATTTTATCTTTGAAGCATATGGTGAAGACAAAAACTCAAGGAAAAAGGCAGTTTTTCTTCACAAGGCAAGCATGTACGAACGTTCTGTAAATATCATATCTGGTGCTCTATCTGACAGCCTGTGTATGCTTGCTGGCCTTTGTATCCTGGAATTTTTTGTAGCCTATAATTTGATTTAAACACTTCTTAACACTCATCCTGTACCTGCCTTGCTTCTTTGCTCCTCAATCTCAGTCTGGCGTGCATTCAGCTTTTACTTATGTGTTTGAGGATTGCAACTTCTTTGTTTCTTCATTCTTTTTGTATACTGTTAAATAGTGAAACTGGTTTGTAAGAGAAACTTCGTTAACATTTCTGTTCATGCAGTTTCTACGTCACAATCTAACCGTGGAAGCTGCTGGTCCAGAACTTTTTGTTGATCAGGATGGTAATTACTGGGATGTGCCGTTCTCAGTTGCAGCTGATCTTGCATCAGTTGCTTCTCACTCTGGCACAAGCTATCACTTATGCATCAATCATGTTGTGGGTTCACCCTTGCAAATTGGAGGTGGTGGAAAGCCCACGACTTTACCTTCGGGTTTGTGCGCCAAATGTGCGGTTTCGCTTAAGAAGGGTATTGATATTTGGAGAAGCGAAGCACCCAAATTGAGAATGGTGCAACCTTATGACATATTCCTGTCTAATCCTCATATTTCTACAGCAGGGATTCTAGGTAAAAACTGCATAATTCGTCGTTAAAGGCTTCCTTTATGTTTTTACTGGTGTAGAGAACTTGGCATCACTACAAACTGAGATCTCTAAGATAGATGTCTGGGTGGCATAACACGTTTTCAAGTCTCCCACAGTTTTTGAGAATTTCGCCCCACAAGTTTGCTCGTAATGTGTGGAAGGTTTTTGTCCAAGTAGATTATTATTCCAATAACAGTATCAGTGTGATGATTTCGGGCCGAATAAGTTAGAAGTCAGAAGACAGGCCTTTTGGACTGCAAGCTTAAAATTATCACGTGTATGGGCATTTATACATATAGCACTTGCTTGGTCTATTATACTGAATTACACCTCCTGATTTGAATTTTGAGTATTCCAAACTTGTTCACGTTTCAAAGCATCCCCTGCACTATTTATATTATAATAGGGTTTAATATTCACGTATGTTATTGCAGGTACTGTGATTACTGGGTCTCTTGGAAATGTTTCAAGCAGAGCTAAAGAAGGTTTTTTGAAAGTTTTTGATCTTCAAGCACAAGGAGCAAATTCTTCCATTTCTGCAGACTTTTTTGCATCAGTGGAGCTGTCGGCACAGTATGGAAATTTTCAAAGGGTTCTTCTAGATCTTACTCGGTTGAACGTGCGCATGGATTTTCCCTCTGGGTCAAAATTTCTTTCGGGTGCGACTCGCATGGCATATGATCTTTATAATTCTCAAGTAGTGGGTTTGGAGGCAATGGAGGCCGTCTGCCCAAATACCACCGTGTCATTTCAGCAGCAGGTACCTTGTTCCAGAGTTGTTTTTGTTAGACACCCTTTTATTATGATAAGACTAAATTGCATGAACCGTGATATCGGAATATGTTTGCTGACATGTTTTTGCCGTTGGTTAGATAGCTGGACCTTTCAGCTTCAGAGTGGATTCTGGAGTAGAACTTGATTTGAAGAAGAGAAAATGGTATCCGAGGATCACTAATCCCGTAATTGCAATTGAATATGCCTTGCAAGTTCTTGGTGCGGCAAAGGCTGTGGCTTGGTATTCCCCGAAGCAGCGGGAATTTATGATAGAGCTTCGTTTCTTTGAAACGTAAAGAACTCGTTTTCGTACTGAGGATTTCTGCTGTTAGCTTTTTCATAATGTTCGATTAGCCAAAAATGATTCATATTATTGTACTGGACCAAATGGTTATAGCTTTCGGTGGATGCTGATATTTTTCTTCGACAACTTTAAAGAAAATTGAGGAGAAATTGCAAATACTATAAGTTCAAATTTTTCTTTAATTATTTGTTTTATTTTATTTTTTTTCGTAAAAAATAGAGAGAATATAATTATGTTTTAAGTTAGTTGATAATTTTTAAAATTATATAAAATAATAATCTATTTTAATTTTAATTTAAAATAAAAATAAAAAACTAACATTCACTTGTGGCCTTAGTTTATTTGTTTTAGTTAAATGGAAATGGAGCTCACTTCGCAGTTTGCACCCTCTTCGAATCAAACCTATTGAATCGCTTTATTATCTTCCCTTAATTGCCTCCAATAGATGTCAAATGACCTATTTGTCCCCGGATGAATTAGTACCAGTTCTAGTTCCCCATTATTCCCTTTCGGTCCTTCCCTTGTTAGAAATAAATTATTCGCCCCCGCCCGGCCCGGGTCAGCTCCTCATCCTAGACCCAAACCCAAAGTAATTAGGCCCCGGCGTGCCCGCCTACATGCAGAGCTGCACCTCTCGAGTGAGTATTAATGAGTCGGAGTCGGGTTTCTTCGTTTCTCTCTCCCTTTCTCTCGTCGCTGCCTCTATTTATTATCACATCACTCCGTCACTCCACCATCTCTATCAGCAAACAAAGGGAGGAAGAAGAGAAAGCAAAGAACCTCAACCTCGACGCCTGAAAGCCACAAGGCCCAGAGCAAATATATATATATATATATATATATATATATACTACTACAAGGCGAAGGTATTTTCCCTATTTCTACTTTCCCCCATTCTTTTATCATTACCAACAATTTTTGCTTTTCTGAACCACCCAAAAGAAGAGGAAAATTTAATTTTTAGGCTGCAACTTTGATTAATTATAAATGGGTCCCGATTTGATATTAGTCTTTTTATCGGCGACCCAGTGCCTGCTTATGATCTCTTCCCTATTCTAGGGCTCTTTTTTTTGCTGTTTTTGGATGATTATTATCTACCGTTATTAGGGTTTCGTGCATTCTTTGTATTTTCTGTCTAAAGTTTTCAACTTTCCTCCTAATTTGTCAATGTAGTTGGATTTCCGCCATGTAAAAAATCATTTCTTTCGGAATAAATTTCAGGGATTGGAAAATCCACTGTAAAAGAATATGGCAGGCACCATGTCTGCTAAGAAAATCATAGCTATTTGCCAATCTGGGGGAGAATTTCTGCCCAATAAGGACGATGGCTCTTTGTCCTACACTGGCGGGGAGGCCTATGCTCTGGACCTTGATCAGCAGACTCATCTCAAGGATTTCAAGCAAGAACTTGCCGAAACTTTTCAGTGTGGTGTCAATGGCATGACCATCAAGTACTTCCTCCCTGGGAACAAGAAGACGCTTATTACCATTTCTAAAGACAAGGACCTCAAGCGCATGGTCAATTTTTTTAAGGATTCTGACCAGGTCGAGGTCTTTGTCATAACTGAAGAGGAGGCTGTTGCCATGCCTGCCAGTAGGTAGTAATTACGCTTCGTTTGTGAGCGCCCCCCCCCCCCTTCCTCCTCCTCCTCCTCCTCCTCTTCTCTTTCCAAATTAGTGTTACTGTTGCCCTTCCCCTCTTAGTAGGGAGATACTGAACGGAGCTGAAAATCATAACCGGGAAAAAAAAAAAGAGAGTATGATAATTTAGTCTGTACCTTGTATCTGTGAATGTCATTACTTGCTTAATTATGCAGGTCAAGCAGGACTACTGTGTCTGAGGCAGTGGTTACTCCTACTCCCCCTAGGGATTTAATACATGCAGATGAACCCATTGATATGGAGATGCCAATTAATACTACTGCTCTTGATGCTTATCCCTCTAACAATGACGAGAAGCATCGTAGAGCAGCACTCCAGTGGGAGAACACAATAACTGGTGTGGACCAAAGATTTACTAGCTTTGCCGAATTCCGTGAAGCTTTGCACAAATACTCCATAGCACATGGATTTAGTTACAAATATAAGAAAAATGACAGTCACCGTGTAACTGCCAAATGTAAATTTGAAGGTTGTCCATGGAGGATATATGCGTCCAGATTAGCTACCACCCAGCTGGTATGTATCAAGAAAATGAACCCTGAACACACTTGCGAAGGAACCACTGTAAAAGCTGGGTACAGGGCGACGCGGGGATGGGTAGGAAATATAATTAAGGAAAAGTTGAAATCTTCTCCAAATTACAAGCCTAAGGATATAGCCCTTGACATCAAACGTGAGTATGGCATTCAATTGAACTATTCTCAAGCATGGCGTGCAAAGGAAGTTGCTCGGGAGCAGCTTCAGGGCTCTTATAAAGAGGCATACAGTCAGTTGCCTTTTTTCTGTGAAAAGATAATGGAAACAAATCCCGGTAGCGTTGCTACTTTCGGGACAAAGGAAGACTCTAGCTTCCGTTGTCTTTTTGTCTCATTCCATGCCTCAATATCTGGTTTTCAACAGGGTTGCCGCCCTCTCCTTTTCCTCGACAGCACACTTCTTTACTCAAAATATCAGAGCACATTACTGGCTGCAACAGCTGTGGATGGGAATGATGGTGTATTTCCAGTAGCCTTTGCCATTGTTGATGAAGAGACTGATGACAACTGGCGTTGGTTTCTGTCGCAGCTCAAATCTGCTCTCTCTGCATCTAATCAAATCACATTTATTGCTGATTTTCAGAAAGGTATAAGGGAGTCATTAGTTGAGATTTTTGGGAAAGATTGTCACCATGGTTATTGCCTCCGTTACCTTGCTGAGAAACTGAATAAAGATTTAAAGGGGCAGTTTTCACATGAAGCAAGACGGCTCATGGTTCAGGATTTGACTGCTGCTGCTTATGCACCAAAAGTGGAGGATTTTCACCGGTGTGCGGAAAGCATAAAAGCTATCTCACCAGAAGCTTACAATTGGGTCAGTCAAAGTGAGCCTGAGCACTGGGCAAATGCTTATTTTCATGGGGGAAGGTATAATCATATGACATCCAACTTCGGACAACTGTTCTATAGCTGGGTATCAGAGGTTGATGAGTTGCCAATTACTCAGATGGTTGATGTATTGCGAGGTAAGATGATGGAACTGATCTATATGCGGCGGGTTGATGCTAGTCAGTGGGCTACAAGGCTCACGCCTTTAATGGAGGAAAAACTTCAGAACGAAACTTCCAAGGCAAAGTCACTGCAAGTGTTACTCTCACATGGCAGCACATTTGAAGTTCGGGGTGAATCTGTCGAAACAGTTGACATTGATCACTGGAACTGTAGTTGCAGGGGATGGAATCTCACTGGATTACCTTGTTGTCATGCTATTGCTGTTTTTGATTGTCTTGAAAGGAATCCTTATGACTATTGCGACAGGTACTTTACAACTGAGTGCTACCGCTTAACCTATGCAGAGTCGATTAACCCAATACCAAATATTGAGAAACCAGCAAAAGATGAATTAGAGGTAGCTGTTGTTGTAACTCCTCCACCAACTAAACGTCCACCAGGTCGCCCAAAGATGAAACAGGTTGAACCTCTTGATGTAATTAAACGCCAGCTACAGTGTAGCAAATGCAAAGGCCTGGGTCACAACAAGAAGACATGCAAGTATGTATCTGCATAAATCGTAACTTAGAACTTGTTGAGAAATTTGAGGATTCTTCTTGTTAGTGTGTTTGTGATGACAGCCATTTTTATTTGCCTGGTGATGCATTCCCCCCCCCCCCCCCCCAACACCTCGCCTGCTTTTTAATTGTTAAATTTTTCCTTTGCTCCTATATCTGTTTCATCAATATTATGTATTTTTCTTCTGAAATATTTGACTTGATAGCAGTAGTACTTTCTGGATTTTCCCAGTACATTCATTACATTGTATGAATGTTAGCACTTTTGCTTCCCAGGATGTGTTTCACTTGCCCCATTTGTACCTAATTTCTGGTGGCCCTTTATGCCTTATTCTTGCTTTAGTTTAGAACTTGGAATCAAAATTCTGATCTCCTTTCCATGTCACTTTTTTGGAAGTATAAGAGGGTTTTTGCCGTTGAATTCAGTTCACATTATTTAGGGTTAACTAGTCTGTTGAATCTTTTGTTCAAAGGAGGCCTGTCTTGAGCAATATAAACCATTTTATATGTAGTTGTAGGATTAGTTCAAAGAGGCACTTGTCAATGGTCAATGTTTCCTCAAGTATTAAGTCCTGCAACTGAAACTTATGTTGAGGTTTAGGATATCATGGTTTCAGTGAGGGTAACTATAGCCTGCCAGGACATATAGGTTACAGTATGTTATTTGATGTTTAAATCTGTAATCACCCTGATTAAAGAATCAACCATCTCACTAGGCTTTCGGTTTAGCTGGTTATGTATTTTATATAAATGCTCCTTAAATTATTAGTAGAAATATTGGTGTGCTAGAATGAAAATTTAGTTTTGTTAGGTACCTTCTGCAGATATTTCACTTGTTAAGGATTTAGATGCCATGTCTACCATTGACATTAAATCAAGACTAAAATGATGAATCATTTGGAACAAAGCAAAATTTTGTTTGGCAATTCTAGAACTGTGGTTACTGTTTGATTTCTTTGGCCTCTATGCTACACATGAAACACCTTTACTATATGTTTCTATTTTTGTGATCAAGGAAAGTTGCAGTGTTTACTTTCAAAGGTTACTTTTCCTATTTGTTTCTCTTTGTAGTGTGTAAGAAGCACTATAATTGAATTTGTGACTCAGCGTTATTCTTTTTGGTGTTTTACTTCTGGCCTATTGATTTTGTTAACAGCAAAAACAATGGAGTCGTAGAGAATGATGCTCCAGAAACCCCATTTCTGACAAACATGACAACTGAAGAACCAGAAGGGAGCACATAAGTTTTGGTAG
The DNA here is from genome assembly GCA_026120185.1 of Voacanga thouarsii. Taxonomy (NCBI): domain Eukaryota; kingdom Viridiplantae; phylum Streptophyta; class Magnoliopsida; order Gentianales; family Apocynaceae; genus Voacanga; species Voacanga thouarsii. The sequence goes on along the minus strand of JANUWF010001045.1, from coordinate 1,558,946 downwards.
GTTTTCCCGTATGTAATTAAAGTGACTTTGATGTTTCCAGATATATGTCTTATTCTGTGAATGTGGATTTGGTTGGATTGGTGGGATGGATGTCCCTCTAAATATGCCAGAGAGGTTGTGTTTTATTTTCAGTGAGAATGTTTTTCTTTGAAGGAATCATTCTCATAGTCTTTCGTTTGTTGATGACTCGGTTTGCAATCTCTCTCCTGGATACCAATCTCCTAAATTAAAGGTGCCAAAGACTAAGAAGGAAGAAAAACGGGCCAAGATTTTGTAAATTTCCGTGGGGTGGTGTTCTATGTGGTTACTCACTGTAGAACTCTTACAGGACGGCGTATCATTGTGAACCATATTGGTATAGCATTTGTGGTAGTGGACCATTGACTCTCGTATGTCCAAATTTGAACTGGAGGCATGAGGATGAATGTTTGAGTTCGAGAGTGAAAAGATTGTGTGTGTGTGTGCGTTTAATATGCAATTGCTTAATTCAAGAATCTTGGTTGTGGAAATTTTTAAGTTTTTAACTTGTGTACGGAATAGCAGTATTGCATGCTATGATGACCTTTTGAAGATTGCTGTGAGGGGTTCGCGGAGCGCCTGGCAATGATGTGCTTGCTGTCTATAAGAAATACGGGTGGATGGATGTATTCAAATGTTTGAATGTACATTTTCTCTGTGATGCAACTTTGCATCTATTCTATTTGGTTAAATCCCTGAACCATTTGAGTGGGCGTTCCTTCCAGTTTGCTAAGTAGAGAAACAGGAACTTCATTTTCCTTGGTAAATCCGATGGAGATTGATGAGTCTTACCAGCTCAAGGCAAAACCTTGAGTGCAATGTTTTCTGCATGCATGCGTATTGGCGAATACCTGCGCAACATCGTTCGGTTCCATTCCAATATCTTCTTTCTTTCAGCAACTCCTGACAGACCACGACGTACCAGAGAAACAAAAAGCATCGAGTTTCACAACTCGCCAAGGATAAACGTGTTGAAGTGTCGTTGTATGGATTTATTTATTAGGACCTCTTTCTTGTTGATAAGAAAAAGATACCGGTATCAATGGATATGGCCAACTTTTGCTGTTTTACCAGGCGCATACGCATGCGATTATTCTATTTTCTTTCTTGTAATAAAGTCATCAATTTAAATAAAATTGTGTTGGCGATGAGTGTTACGAGGAGGATTTTTATGTGCAAATACACTATATTATCATAATGAAACTGCTTTATGAATTGCTCAATCAATTAAACATGTTTTATCTTAAGGGAAAAGAAGACAAAAGGCAAAGGACATTCTTGACTTCATTTCACATCTCGTCTTTCCTTGTTTATCTAGAGTATCTTATCACCAACTGCAAGTGCAAACTACAAACCGACCAGTATATATCTGCGAGTATTTGCATGTGCATGGCTGCAGCTGTTGAAGTTTCCAGAAGTGAAAGTCAGACAAATTCAAATTTCCTCATTCATGCGAGGAGTCGACACCTTGCAACGCCAACAAGTGACAGATGTGGCTTCAGAAATGGCGCATGCGGTACCTGTAGCCACGTAGCCTGCCACGCCTCCTTACCACCGCCTTTTCTTAGCCTTACAAAGGCCGCCGCATAGCCCTCCCTCCAACATTATTCCTATGTTTCCAAATCCGTATGAGAAAAAGGGATTCTCATCCATTCGGCCGCATTGCTGTCTTTTGTTTTCAAGCTTGAACGATAACCCGGGTTACTTGGTAATCCTACTACTACTAGTAACTTGAGAGGGACGTTCGGAATGGCATCAATGATCGTTCGAGGGAAAGTTGTTCTTCCCCTTTTTGGGCTGGTGATGCTTCTAGTGGCTGCCCTCCTTTCCGAGGCTACTCATGTTTCGGGACACGATCCTAAGTATGAAGAGGCGAAAGCCAAGACCGAGCACGCCGGAGAGAAAGCCGTGGAGACGGGGAAGGAGGCTAAAGAGGGTTCGGAGTCATGGGCAGAATGGGCCAAGGAAAAAATTTCTGAGGGCTTGGGGATTAGCACGGAAAAAGCAAAGGACACTGCAAAACATACTTCTGATATGGCCATGGATGCTGCGAAGAAAACCAAAGAGAAAGTCACCGACACTGCTACTGGTCAGTGCTAGAGTTATAGAATAAAATTTCTTTTTCTTCATGACCAAAAAATGCAGGAAATGCCGCATATACTTATATTGTTTTTTGCTTATTCATTGTTTTGGGGCCGAGCAGAGGCAGGACACTGTACTGGAGAGAAGGTCGGGAACATAAAGAATGCAGCTGCAGAGAAGGCCGCAGCTGCTAAGGAGAAGGTGTCTGAGAAAGCAGAAGAGTTGAGAGAGGAAGCCTATAAGGCGGCTGAGGAGGCGAGGCAGCAGGCGTGGGAAAAGGCAGGCGAGGCAAAAGAGGAGTCAGCGGAAACGGAGGTGGCAGCTAAGGAAACGGGAAAGAGGGCCGCAGAAGAGGCCAAAAAGAGAGGAAGGGAAGCAGAAGAACATGGTAGTTGGGATAAGGAGAAAACCAAAGAGGGGTACGAAACTGCCAAAGGAAAAGCTGGGGAAACATTGGAGTCGGCCAAGGAAACCATAGCCTCCGATCTCGAAGAGGCGAAGGAGAAGTTTCACCAATTGAAGGATAACGGTGTGGGCGGAGGTCGTGATGAGGAGCTATGATCAATGAGCTGCTTGAAGAGGTTGTGGTTACTGCATCGTATCAATATGGTATAAATGCGGGCAAGAGGAGCAATTTTTCTTTATTTTGTAGTTCTCTCAGGATTTCGTTTCGTGTTTGACTGCGTTTATGCTACAGTTTGTTTTGTTAATGCCGTTTTTCCCCTCCCTCCCTCCCCCCCTATTCTACGTGCCTTCCGGAGCAGCGGAACAATTAGTGGTACAGTATATTCCTTTTTATTATGGTTCTATTTTGATCGATTTATAAATTAAAAATTTATTTTAATTAATTAATATTTTTATTTTATTTTAAAAAAATATTAAAAATATTTAAATTAAAAAATTTTATATATTATAAATATATTTAATCTATTTTATTTTTTATTATAAATATATAAATATTTATTATATTAAAAATATTTATAAAAATAATAAATTAATTAAAATAAATAGATAAAAGTAATATACACCTTACGGAATATATATATATATATATATATATGTATATATATATGACGCACTGTGTCCCAAATCAAAATCGCAAAAACTTCGTAAACGCTGTCTCTCTTTCATTAATTGCTATTTAATGATTTTGTTGAAGTTTTGTTGATTTCGATTCCTGTCTTCTTTTTAATCGAGTATGCTTTTGTTGACAGCCTATTCTTATTATATGCGTAGTTGTTCTTTCATTTGTGTACTTTTAGAAAAAGAATTGGCAAAATAGGATTTTTGGATGACTTTTCTTGTTGTTCCAGAAGCACCATACCGAGGAACCTATAGCAACAAAAATTCTTTTTGTTTCTCTAAGTGTCTGTTAATCGTTTGTGTATTCCACTTAGCATTTGAGTTTAGACCAATTTCTAAGGTCGCCGCTATTTTCTTAGTACTCTTTTTATTTTAAAATATATTTATTCGTAAATTTTTTATTTTATTTTAAAATAAATATTTATATATATTTTTTCTAAATTAATAATTAGTTTTTTATTTTATTTTTATTTATTTTAAATCAGCAATATAATTTTTTAAAATTCTTTTTTCTTCTTACTTTATAAAAATTTTTACTAATATAGAAGTGTCGCATTTTTAATATAGATAAAATAAAAAATTTATCTAAATTGTAATTATATATTCTTATTCTGTATGAAAAGAGTTTTATTTTATTTAAATTGTAATTGTATACCTGTACTCTGTATGAGAAGAGTTTTATAAATAAATATTTATAAATGGATAGAATAATTTTTATGTTGAGGTTTTCTATGGTGTTCCCTCTGTTGAAGTTTCTATTGGCAAAGTTGACTCAGAATGCCTCCTATTTGGGGAAGATGTAAAGTTTCTATTGGCAAAGTTCCAATTGTCTATCAACTGACCCATTTGGGGAAGATGTATTCCAATTGGAATGCATCCTAATTTAGTTATAACGCATTATTAAAATGTGTACAGGCCATTTGAGGCCACCCTTCCCCAAATGGGTCAGTTGATACGTTCAGGCTGTAAAAGTGGCCATTCTTATCAATACCTAAAAAATGTAAGGTTAGATGGGATTCAAATTTGGATTAAAGAGAGAGAATATAATATATCGTGAATATATGATAGGTCTTAAGAAACAAAAAATAGTTAAATTAATATTATTTTAAATTTTAATTTTAATTTGCAAATAGAAGAATTCCTTCCCATTTATAGCCTTGATAGTTCTCCAAGAAAAATATGCCCTTTTGTTTTTTGTGAGAGTAACTTTCAGAACTCTGGAATTTTTACAGTTGCACTAGTATAGTGCATCAAAGAACGGTTTTGTATGACAAGTATTTATGTTTTCATTATTATGTAGTATAACTACATACCATGTAACTATTAAGAGGTAGAATTGTATATTGAGCAATGTGATTCAATCAAACTTTATATAGATTTGATTATGATCAGAACTTGAAAATATATTAATTTTGATAAATATTTTATTACAGAAAATTTAAGATGCGCTTGCATGCTTTAGTACATGGTATAACCAATACAGACGTTGAAAGAATAATTAATACAAAGTTTGCTTCTTGGTTTAGGGATAGTATAAGCATCATTTGTAATTCTTTTGGAGATTTTTTGTACAATAGAAATTAAACACTTACAAATTCTTATTTTGATAGGTTCATGATCATTGGAATAGAATGTGTAATCAGTACTTGAAAAATCTTTCTTGGAGATCCTCGAGGCATGTTTATGCATTTGATGGCTACATTGTAAATGGATTTCAATTTCATACTAAAGAGTGTTATGAGGGAAAGAAGACAATGAATCATAGAGTTTACATGAGAACAAGTGACGTTTTCCTGAATTTCCAAATAAAAAACCCATTTAATTCTTCTGTGAATGGTTTTGATCCAACACCTACTAGTGGAATTAAGACATATTCTTAATATAAGCTTATTGAAATCAATGATAAGTGGAAGTATCAATGTTTCAATCATTTTGTTTTAACCTCTCGAGCTAATTAAGTGTACTATACCCCTTATCTGGGATGTTAAAAACCAAAGAATGATTGGTAGACAATGTGTAAATTTAAGGCATGTCATGTTATGGATACACTAGTAGTTGACAACACTTACCAACAGAATGTGGATGAAGTAGAAGTGCAATCACTATAACTGAGATGTTTGAGGATGTAGGTCTATTAGAAGATGAATATGGCATAGTTGAGATTGTAGATTTACAAGAGCCCATTTTACAAAATAAAGAACAAAGTTCAAGTGAACAAGAAGAGAATTATGAGATAGAAGATAATCAAGATGAGGATGCTATTGAATACGAAACCAGAGACGAATTAGATTATTAAATTGTAACTTTTCTAATTGTATAAAGTTTTAACCTATGCTTAATGTGAGTTGATTTCTTGTTATGTATTAAGTATTATTGTTAATTATATTCTAACTATATCAAAATATGATATCTCAAATATAAGACGGAGAAAGGATAATAGGGCATTAAGTTCTAAATATAGAAGGGGTGATAGTTGAGCTTATAGAAATGATCAACCTATATGTTTATAGCACCACTATCATCTATAGTGCCACTATTGGTATTTATACCCCCAACTTCTATACTCTCATCTTTTGTACCATCATCATCCACTTCTACTTCTCGTGATGATATATTGGCTAGTAGATTATATATTACTCCATATGGTAATATGTAAATGTTCGTCAAATAAGATAACTTAAATTATATTTAAATATTTATGTATTACTGTTGCCTTACAAAAGGGGAACCGATGAGACTAGCGATTGGCCACTATTTTGATAAACATAAACAATCCGATGAAAAGATGAATGTGTAAGTCGAACCTTTTAAAAGACGTGGGTTCCTTGAACTTACTATAAAAAAGATTTAAGAAAGTAGGAATATTGCATGCGGAAACCAATTAGGACTGAAATCGGTGTATTTTGATTGATCTTGATAAAAATAACGAATACAAAAGTATTGAAATTTGAAATCAAAGTAAAATGAAAACGAAAAGCTGGTAATAAATGAATAAGGAAAAACTTCTGAAAACTTAAAGTTGTAAAGAAAGATAAAGACGAAGAAAATGCAAAAAAAGGAATTGAAAACTGAAAATTTGATAGTCTTGTATATGTGTTCATTGGTGTCCGTCGTTCTGGGAATCCTTGCCCGTTTTATGCATGTTGTGGCGTGGTTGTCGGCTATCCGATCGTGGAGAAAATCTCGCTTCATGGCTCATCCTTGGCAGTTAGGAACAAAAGTGATTTGCCGATCGCGCCGAGATATAGGGGTAATGATTTATCGGCTCCTAGCCCCGATGTTGACCAGGTATGTCGGTTGAAGAATTTTCTGACGTCATCATTGGCTTAACAAAACTCATATCGGCTTCGACTCAAAGTTACCATTGCAACGGATCGGCTAAAGTTGATGTCAACACATGCCCCCTCGAGTCCCGTTGCTTTAATGGCGCAAATAAGTGAAGCGACGGGAATAGTACCTCTTTTAATTCATAGTCGTTCTTTTCCTAACAAAGTTAGAACGTCCCAATCATTACAGAAGGTTTCCGACTACTTGGCTTTGAAGCCCGCGAATGGCTAGTCTTTGAATTTCATTTTAAATAGTCGTGGTCCCCATTACTCCTCCTTTATCGATACGAAATCCTTATTATGAGAAAACTCTATCTCAATCAGACTTCTATCTTTCTTGTGAATTTCTACAATATTCCCTGCACTTCTCTGATTAACGATCTCTGAGTTTCCGTGGCTGCTCCAATTGATCATACTCATATGGTTTCGATTTGAATCGAGGCTGACTTGTACGCCTTGGGTCCTTGGCTACTGCTGACGGAAGTCTCTATTGATCATTTTTAGTTTACCCAACCGGAGGGTTTTGTCTTTCCGTTGAATCAAGATGAATTTTCTACAATCGGTCTGCAATTGGCCGCGTCCCTTGGAGAATTTTAGAGAGTGGTGTGATCGCTGCCACGCTACTTTCGACGCCCTTTAGGATCAGTGGGGCATTCGCAATGCCATTATGATGTCCGATTTTGACATAACGTTTGACTGCAACCTTTTTACTGTTGTTCTACCGTTCTGGTCTTAGGCAATCAACGGCTTCATATTTCCTATAGGATGTTTTTCCCGACTATCTTGGACATCTGCACCATGTTGGGCTTCCGATGCAATGGGGATGAGATTTCTAGCCTCTATGATGACAAGAGTTTGCCTGCCATTGAAACCTACCTAGACAAAGCTATTGCCTCCTACGGCAATTTTATGGCTGCCCAAAGGGGCGTAGGCAGCGTTCTATCAGAGCAAGAACAGGCCTCATTTCTATGGCTGTAGCTCTGTAAATACATTCGCTGCTCCTATTCGACAGGGATAAGTAATGAATACCGATACTATGTATCGGCTATACTAAGGAAGAAAAGGCACTGCGACATGGCCTCCTTAGTGCTAGCCTTAATCTATCGGCTGATGAACCAGATGACTTTGGCCCTAACGACTGGGAGTGACCCGACTAATCTTGGCGGCCCTCTCTGGGTCATGCAACTATGACTTTATCAGTATATCCCCCAATTTGGTGTCAACAACCTTTTTGGGAGCCCTGCGGACTCCACCAACCAAGTTACGGGTTATTGACTATTAAGAACTCCTGTGAACAGATCTTTTGCCAGTACCATTGTGTCCTGTCTTCACTAGAATCGTCTCCAGAACATGCCTCACTGCTTCCCCTACTTTGCTCGAGAGACTAGCCCTCTCTAGTTGACGAAACTTGTCGATACATCGACAGGTTCACAACAAGTGCCCGAAGTGCCAAATCCTCTTGTGAATGGTACAACCCTCATTGCTTTTCTCAGCAATTTGGGTTGATTCAGGACATTCCTGCTGACCCTGGTCATATATTATCTTATACTGTCTTACCTGTCTTATCGGCTGAAGATATGTACATTTTAGTCGGTAGGTCCCTAACCATTCTTTGCTCTTTTGAGTATCATCACTTTCAGGTCGTCAGAGAAATCACACCCAACTGTAACTTATGGTGGCGGCTGATAAGTGAGATGCTCTTCTCGACTCCTGTGGAGATGTGGCTGCTTAGACTGGCTGAGTCGGCATCAGCAGTGGTGGAAATATCAACACAAAATAAAAGTAAGTAGAGCAAGATATCTGTTAATCTGATTGCCGCACCGTTATTCTGGATGTCGCCAGTGAGGAAAGCCCCTACTCTTCCACTTGTTGATGAGGAAGAAGAAGAAGAAGAAACCATCATCCCTCTGCTTAGGCGATCAAAAAGGCGGCAAGCCACCCATACCTCGACAATTGCCAAGGTTTGGATCTCCCGTGTTAAACATTTTTTCTATATTCCTTAATCCTCGACTCAAAGCTAACTCATCATTCCCTTCCTTTGCAGAAACAGAAACCCAGCCAATTGGTTATTTTTTACTCTTCCTCAGAGTCGATGGAAGTTGTGCCCCCCTTGTCACCTGTAAAAATAACACCAACCGAGGAAGGAACTTCAATGGCTTCACCTTCATCGGCTATTCCTCGAACGTCCGAAGTGCCCATCTCAGAAAAAGTAGTAGTTGACAAACCTATATCTCCTCTTGCAAAAACGGCCTCTGAGCCCCCTTCGGTAGAGCCTCCAAAGGAGCCTGCCCTCTCTCGGCCAATAACGTCTGAGGCCACTGCGCTAGAGCTTCTGTGTGGCCTGATTGGGACCAACCTGCCAACCAGCCAATCTTCCCATGATGCAATCAGTCGAACCCTCCTGCTACTTGCACAATTGGCCGATTATGATTTTCCTGTCGAATTGAAATGCCTGTCGGCTGATTCCCTGGGGCATATGAGGTTCACCCAGAGCTTCTTCTCAGATACCCAAAACAAAAGGGACGAAGCTTCACGTCAACTCAAGGCTTTGGAGGTGCTTTGAGAGTAGGAAGCTTTTTTGCAGTCACATCGCCAAGCGTCCTTCAAGCTGAGATTTCCGAAAGGGTTGAAAAATTTGAAGGACTTGAGAAGCAGCTACGAGAACTCCATGTAGAATTAGATTCCAAGAGGCGGACTCTGGATGAAAGACTTGAGGCCGAGAACGTCTGTCAGCAAACGGCCTCCTCTGCAGAAGAGTCAGCGGCCAGATTTCGAGATGAACGGCTCATACTGAAAGCAGAGGAAGAACTGCTCCAAATGGAGCTGCAGCATTTGGACAAACTGCTTACCGACATGCAGTCTTTGTAGGATAATTTTCAATCTTACCTGACTACCATCTTCCCTCGGGTACTCAAACTGGAGATACCGAAGTTCGTCTTCCTCCAATCGAAGAAATGGCAGTTGAGCCAGAAGCAACTCAAGAAGAAACGACCAACCAAGCGTAGGAGGAGAATGGAATCCCACTTACGACCACTCTGCCTGGGGAAGATCTGAATCGGCTTGCCATAATTCCCTTTGCTCAGTCAATCGAAACGCCTCATACTACTTCTGATGAGGATTAACTTGTTCTTCTTTTTTCCTTTTCTTTCAATCTCAAATGTAAATAGCTATCTGATCGGCTCTTTTGTGATCAGCTACTTCTTATGAATGCAAATATTTTTTTCTCTTTTTCTTCTATTGTTATTATTATTTTTTCTTTTTTTTTTGTTTCTCTCTCTTTTCTTACTCTTCTCCTTCCGTGGTTCCCTCTCAAAATGTAGGATAGAACTTTTTCATATATTTTTTGTTTATGGCATTACTTACCTCTTTTCCGTCAGGTGTCATCAGCCGATAAACCCCTCCATTGAAAATCTATGTAACAAGAAAAGGTCCTTCATAGGAAACGGACCACTTACCATAGCGTGGGTCTTTTGGTGTAACTAGTAATATGGTTTTCCAAACCATATCTCCTTCCCCACACTTTCTGATTATAAGCTCTTGTCACCTTCTCCTTGTGCCTTCTGATGTTTTCTAATGCTACCCATCAGTCCTCTTCAGCTTGATCCAAACTCATAGCCAAAGCTAGCTTGTAGTCCTCAACCGACAAACAGTGTTGGTAAGCTACTCGTGCTGATCGCAGTGATATCTCAGCGGGTAACATCGCATCTTGTCCATATGTTAGTTTATATGGCGTGAAACCTGTAGTAATTTGGAAAGCATTTCGATAAGCCCATAGAATCTCTTGAAGTGTTTCATGCCACCTTCTGGGATTATCCTCCAATGATTTATGGAACATGCTGATCGTTTGTAGCTTTAGCTTAACCATTGGTCTGTGCATAGTATGGAGATGAATTTAATAATTTAACTTTGAATTGAGTTAAAAAGTTGCGTTCCTTATCTCCCGGGAACATAGTTTCTTGGTCAGTTGTTATTGTTTCAGGTATGCCGAATCGAAAAATTATTATAGGGTTACCTTAGTCAAAGCTGGTGCCTCTACCCACTTGTTGAAAAATAATTTGTTGTCACTAAAATAAAGGTGTGCTCTTTAGTCTATGGTGGGTAAATCTTGCCGATGATATCTAGAGCCCAACCCCTAAACGGCCACGGCTTGATGATAGAATGCAATTCCGCAAAAGGTGCATGAATTAAAGGGTCATACTTCTGATATGCCTCACATCCAGCTGCATAGGCTACGCAGTCCATAGTTATAGAAGGCCAATAAAATCCATAGCACTGCAGTGTCCATTTTAACTTTGGACCTACCTAATAAGCACTGCATAGGCCTTCATGCATCTTTACTAATGCCTGTGATGCTTCTTGCTTTGACAAACATTTCAACAGAACCATTGAATGGCTTCTTCTGAATAGATCATTCTTTATCAGCACAAAGTTCAATGTCTTACGTTTTAACTCCCGTGAAACCTGACCAATAGGCCTCCGTAAATATGCAACGATATCAGAATGCTAGTCGTCTTCATGTTCTTTTCCCGATATTTATTGACACATTGCTACCTCGGCTCTTTTCTTGAAACTTGAAGCCATTTGAGCTAAATCATTTGTCCCCTGGTTTTCAACTAGAGGAACATGAGTCAAAATAACTTCCAAAAAGTATTGCAGCAATGCCTTTACATCCTATAGTTTATCCAACAAAATAGGGTTAGTGCATTTGTACTCACCTGAAGTCTGTCGGATGACCACTTGAGAATCCCCTGTTATATCGATCACCCGTGCATCCAATGCCTTTAAGATTTGAACAGAATTCTTAAAGTCCCTTTTCTTAACATTTAAAGTCCATTTTCTTAATTCAAATAGAATTCTTAATTGTCATCCGCAAGGGGCTTCAATGATCAAAGCGGCACCTGCCTTATACTGGGTGCTAGATTCATGGAACTGCAACTTCCATGGTTGGTATGAAACGTATCCATGTGCTTCTTCTTTTTCAGATTTGGGCACTTCTAAACATGGATGTTCAACCAAAAAATCAGCTATAGCTTGCCATTTCGTTGCTTTCAAAGGTAAGTGAGTCAAAGAGAAAGCATGTAGCTTAATAGCTCATTTCATTAAACGTCCTTGTAGCAAAAGGCGGTTTAACAGGTATTTGACGAGATCAATTTGCACAAGACTTGCACTTCCCTAGGTAACATATAGTGCTCTAGTTTCATGCATACATAATATAAAGATAGACATAGCTTCTTAACAAGAGAATACCTTGTCTCGGTGTCCGTTAGGTTCCAGTTGAGGTAATATATTGCTCTTTCAATCCCCTATGCATAGTCTTGAGCTAACAGGCATCTAATAAAATACTGAGCCGCTGAAATGTTCAATTTCAAGGGTGCCTTATCACGTGGTGGTATCAAAATAAGTGGTTGTGATAGAGCCGTCTTGATCTGATCAAAAGCCATCTGGTACTTCGACTGCTAGATGAACTCTAGAGATGACTTTAAATGAAGTAGGGAAGAGAACACCTTTTGCTTTCCTACCACATTTGTTAAGAAACATCACAAGAAATTAATCTTCCCTAGGAAACTTTGGAGCTCTTTCTTGGATTGCGGTGGCCTGGCCTATAGAATATCCTTTACTTTATTCCGGTCCACTTCAATTCCTCTTTGGTGCACTAGAAATTCGAGGAAATTTTTAGCTGAAACTCTGAAAATACATTTGGCGGGGTTGATTTTTAACCGGTGCTTGTGCATTCGGAGGAAGGCTTGCTCCAGTCACCTTAGTTGTTGTGAGAAAGTGGGCGATTTAACCACTAAATCATCGATATAAACTTCCATGGTCTTACCAATGAGATTATGAAAAATGAGGTTCATAGCTCTCTAGAAGGTAGCTCCAGTATTCTTCAATCCAAATGGCATAACTAGTCATTCGAATAAATCGATAGAGCCTAGGCATCGAAAAGCTGTTTTCCACATATCCTCTTCGGCTCTAAATATCTAATTGTAACCAGGGTATCCATCCATGAAGTTTAAAATTTGATTTCCTGCTACCAAGTCTATCAACATGTCGGCCATCGGCATGATGTATTCATCTTTTGGTGTGATCAAATTCAAGTTTTTGAAATCAACACAAATCTGCAACTGACCATTTTTAATGATGACGAGTACAATATTAGACACCCAATCTGCATATCGGCAAGTACGGATGAAACCACACCGAAGTAACCTCTCAATTTCTTCTTTGATTCTAGGTAGGAGTGCGGGATTAAAATGTCGGGCAGGTTGCTTATGGGGCTTGAAACATTCCTTAATCGGTAAGCACTGCTCCACAATGCCTTTTTCCAAACCTGACATTTCATGATAATACTATGCGAAACAATATTTATGCTTACGAATCAAAGCTGTTAAGGTATTTCGTTGATCAAAAGTTAAGCATAAGCTTACTTTTGTAGTTTTATTTTCTCCAGGTTCCCAGATGTCTACCTCCGTTAACAGATCTTGAGCGATGAAACCGGGTGCATGCCGAATATCAGGGTCCTCTATTTTCAAACGTTTGCCTTCCAAACCTTCCGTTGTAATTTGAGCTTGGCGTACTGACTCGAATCAAAGGTAGAACGGTAAAACACAACCTCATTCATGTGCATTTCTACTGAGAATGGATTAGGGTCGGATGGTATCGTTTCCACTCGCTCTCCATCCCAAATCAACATCATTTAGTGGAGTATTGATGGAACATAATGGTTCGTGTGAATCTAATCCCTACCTAGTTAGACAGAATAAGTTGGCTTTCCCGTAATTACAAAGAAAACAGTTTACTAACCTTAAATCCAACTGCTACCTTGAAAGTGATGACCCCTTCCACTTTGGTTGCGTCCCTAGTGAAATTAAGTATTTAAATATCTGTAGGAGATAAATCGTGTTTATCCTTACCAAAACGTCTTAAGGTTGCCAACGGCATTACGTTCAGCACAACCCCCCCATCAATGAAAACCTGAGAGAAAGGTCTTCCATTGATATGCGCCTTAATGTACAACGGCTTGAGGTGATTGGTGGAATTGGGAAGAGCATACCTTTCGATGGCATCTTGAACTCAATGAGCTCAACAGTACCTTCTTCCGTTGTCTAGTAGTCTTCCTCCACTACTTCTTATTCAGCCCTTGCTCGAAATTGTGATGGGAGAATGTTAAGCATATTTTGACTCGGGGAAGCAGACACCTGTTCATCTAACCATTTCTAAGGCATTTGTTTCTGTTGAGTTCGTTTCCTTTGTTTTCGCTATTTCTGAGTTTTTGTAAGATGGGGATGATAACCCAAGAAACCTAGCTCTTTATGAGGTACATATATTGTAAATTTCTCATCTTTTTCATGGAAGCGAGCTGTAAAGGTCGGAATAGCCAGCTGGGTGAAAATTGATGGCCGATCGTCTAACCTTTGGAACGTTGTTCTCTCCCCCTCCAAGGCTTTGGACTATTCCTTAATGGCAGAATCTCCTAGCTTATGCTCCACATCTTTCTTGCACGTCTATAACATACTTGCATCAGCCGTTGGGAACGAGTCTATATCAACTATAGTTTCTTTACGTTTGTCAGCAAATCTCACCATTCCTTCTTATAAAGCCTTATGAATTGTGTTCTTGAAAACAACACAGCTATTGGTATTATGAGAAAATAAATCATGCCACTTACAGTATTTCTTGCCCTTCAACTCCTCTGGACTTGGGACTTGGTGGCCGAGAGGTAAACGGATCTGTTTGTCCTTAACCATCTGATCGAAGATTTGCTCAGCTTTTGATACGTCAAATGTATAAGTGGATGGCCCCGCAGAAGAAACCTCCTCATTCCCCTTCCCAGGTCTCAAAAAAAGACAAGTGTAAGATGTACCTTTTATTAGCTCTGCCGCCATCACCTCCAACAGTTGTTCCTCCTCACTGTCCGTAATGTCGTTCACAACTGATATCATGGTTTGTCCATGAGAGAACTTAGCAGACTGTCTCTTCTCCTTTTTCTTGATCATTTCCTCTATTCTAACGGCCTGAGATAGTAAGCAAGATAAATAAAAAAAGTCCTGGAGAATGAGACGCTCCTTAAGTTGTGGATGCATTCTACTAATGGCTATTTTGGCACACTCCATTTCTGGCAATTGAGTGGTGCATTTGGCATTAATTTCTCAAAAACGCTCAATGAACTCTGCCACACCATTGGATGATTTTTGCTTGACTACCAGGAGATCTGCTATAGAGACGTCAAGTGTTGGTTTGAAGAAACGATCATGAAAAATCCATTCCATATCTGCCCTGAAGGCTTAAAATGGGAAAAAACAAGGCACGCAGTGGAAGCGAAAACTAAAAAATTGGAAAAACTAAAGAATGGGGGAACTCCCGAACAGAGCCGGCGCCGGTTGCGCTCTGTCCAGATTCCAAGGTAAAAAATTCTAACATTTTCTTCTTGTTTTTAAAGATGGCTGGACTGGAATGTGTGGAATTGGGGTAGGTGCACTGGTGGAAACCTCTGGTGAGATTCCTGCAAGCCTCCTACTCCGTCTTTGCATGTACGTGAATGCCAACCTCTCGATCTTCCAATATATGGCCTACCTAACTTCCGTTTGGTGAACAACTTATAGGGCTAAGGAATTTTCTGAGAGAGAGAGAGAGAAAGAGGCGTCTGTCTTTCCACCAGAGAAAAACTATGTAATACAACCTTGCTCTCTATTCTCCTGTTTAACCTAAATAAAATCCTAAGTTAAACTGGACTGGCCCATTAGACTCTTAGTTTAGCCTTTTGGACTAAATTAATTATTCTAATTAGAACCAAATAAATGACCCAACAAATAATTAATTTTTCAGCCCAAATAAACTAGTCCAATTAACAGGCCTATATTAGTTTAGTCTCAGGTTAATCTTTAATTATTCAAATTGAGCCAAAGCCCTAAATAATTAATTAACTCACCAAACTAATTTAATTCATTCTCTCTCTCCATGAACCTTTATTTTATTCTAACCCAACAATTAAATCAAGCAACTTAAATAAAATAAATTCTATTTAATTTAATTTAAAACCAATTCCTTAGCAACATTTAATTAGGACTCACGGTCTATACTGGAACTAAAAGATGTCTTGACTACTAAAATGACCAAAATACCATTGCCATATAAATAGCTGTATTTTGCATTTTAAATATTTTCTAATATCACCATAAGGAAATATTGACCCCAAGGACAATGTTGCGTTAGGAAAGGCTCTGACGTACAGGTGTAACGACTAAAATACCCCTCTATACATCGCCGTACATTTAGAGAGGAAGAAGTGTACTAACACCTCTCTAAATGACATCTACTATTCTTAAGCTTCTAATCCAAGAATTCACGACTTCCTGGATTATTTCCGCTTTCTAAGGGAGTTACCCTAAAGCAAACATCTAAGTCATGTTTCCCAGGGCCCTAGATATTTACACATATCCAACATGCAAGTATATTGGTCCTACGATAGAACCTCAACTATAGCATATCAAAGTACATGCTTCCAGCTTCGTCAGACCACCAACTCATACTCAAGTCGTAGAGTACTAGTTCACGTTGTAACAATAGTAGTTTAGGTTTCTACCTTATAGTACTTTTAAGAAACCACTACTACAAGTCTTGTTCTACGTATTCGAAATACACTTGTGTCATGAAGTGAGTAGATTACTCACTGGCTAAAGGTAAGCCATTTCCCATTTGGAATTCATAACATAATAACCTAGACATAATGAGATTCCCATTCTCATCAATCGGTTAAGAACGTTTATGTGTTAAGTAACCCGTGATCCATAACTTACTGTGAAAGACCTCCATTTAGATAGACCAAATACTTAAAAATAATGAGTCTATTCCAAACGTAATTGTGCACAAATAAAAATGTAAATCCACAAATAATTTTTGAAAATAAATTATTTTATTAAAACATTCAATGTTTACATCAGAAACCTAGTATAAGAGGGCATATTTCTCAAAAATCTCCTATTTGCACTCTAAGATTAAGTAAGTTCGTAGATACCCACCCCTATGGCGTCTAAGTGTCTCTTAAAGACTCTCTCAGCCAAAGGCTTGGTGAATGGATCAGCTAGATTGTTCTCAAAGGCAATCTGTTCCACCACGACTTTTCGTCTCTGGATGAAATCTCGGATTAGGTGGTACTTCCTCTCGATGTGCTTCCCCTTCTTATGGTTCTTGGGTTCTTTAGATTGTGATATTGTTCCAGTGTTGTCGCAATACATCACAATCGGCCTATCTCTATGTGGCACAACTCCAAGTTCTGAAAGGAACTTTCGGAGCCAAACTGCTTCCTTAGATGCCTCCGAAGCTGCCACATATTCAGCTTCCATGGTTGAGTTAGCAGTGCAAGATTGCTTGATACTCCTCCATGAAATGGCTCCTCCAGATAAGGTGAAGATATATCCACTAGTAGATTTTCTCTCATTCTTATTTGCCTGGAAGTCTAAGTCTATGTATCCTGTGGGAACCAAGTCATCAGCCCTGTATACCAGCATATAATCTCTCGTTCCTTTGAGGTACTTGAGAATATGCTTTACAGCTTGCCAATGAACCTCCCCAGGGTTTGACTGATATCTGCTAACCAAGCCTACGACAAAGCAGATATCTGGCCTAGTACACAGCATGACATACATGAGACTTCCCACAGCCGAAGCATAGGAAATCCTACTTATTCTGTCCTTTTCTTCTTGAGACTTAGGAAAATCCCTTGAAGAAAGTGACAACCCATGTCTGCAAGGAATTAGAGTTCCCTTGCATGAGTTCATGTTGTACTTGGCTAGCATCTTGTCAATGTATGCCGCTTGGGATAATCCTAACATTCTCTACTTCCTATTTGTAAGAAGTCTAATCTCGAGAATGTAGTTGGCTTCTCCTAAGTCCTTCATACTGAATTGACTAAACAGCCAAACCTTTGTAGATGACAATGGCCCTACATCATTTTCAATGAGTAGAATGTCATCCACATATAAGACAAGAAAAATCACATTAATGCCTTCAAGTTTCCTGTACACGCATGGTTCATCCTCATTTTAAATAAAACCATAAGACCTTATAGTCTCGTCAAAACGAATGTTTCATGCTCTCGATGCCTTCT
The DNA here is from genome assembly GCA_026120185.1 of Voacanga thouarsii. Lineage (NCBI taxonomy): Eukaryota > Viridiplantae > Streptophyta > Magnoliopsida > Gentianales > Apocynaceae > Voacanga > Voacanga thouarsii. The sequence goes on along the minus strand of JANUWF010001045.1, from coordinate 1,541,336 downwards.
TAAGTCTATAAATGGACTTCTTAAGCTTGCAAACCATATGTTCTTGGCCTTCAACAATAAAGCCTTCCGCTTTGGACATATAGATGTCTTCACTAAGATGGCCATTTAAAAATGCTGTCTTGACATCCATTTGTCATATCTCGTAGTCATAATGACATGCGATGGCAAGGAGGATACGGATGGATTTAAGCATGGCTACCGGAAAAAAGGTCTCCTCGTAATCGATTCACTCTTTCTAAGTATATCCTTTCGCCACAAGCTTAGCTTTGAAGGTTTCCACCTTCCTATCCGCTCCCCTCTTTCTCTTGTATACCCACTTACACCTAATGGATTTTATCCCTTCAGGTGAAGCTATAAGATCTCAAACCTGATTGAGATACATAGACTCAATCTCGGCTTTCATTACTTTATGCCATAGATTTGTATCGGCATCAGTAATAGCCTCCTCGTATCTAGTGGGGTCTTGTTCCTGATGGTCAGAGACTAGCTCGAAAGCTTCTCCAGTCTATCTCTCCGGAACCCTAGACACTCTCCTACTACAACGGGGCTCCATTTGTACAGGCTCTTAAAGCTGTACCTGTTCTTGTTCCACAATCGGATCAGGAGAAGTTGATTCCAAAGATAACTTCTTCTTAAGTCCCAACCTAGTTAAACCTTTGGTGGAAGTACTCTGATAATTCTCTAAGTATCTAGTCTTGGTACTAACCAGTACTGTCTGCTCCTTAGGATGATAAAAGTAACCACCATTTGTCCCTTTTGGATACCCAACAAAATAACATAATTCTGATATTGGTTCCAACTTATTTCCCTTGACCAGTACATAAGTTAGACAACCCCATATCCTGAGATGATTCAGACTTGGCTTACACCCAGTCCACATCTCATAGGGAGTCCTAGGTACTGACTTGAAAAGTACCACGTTCAGAATGTATGCCGTTGTTTCCAAGACATATCCCCAAAAAGATATTGGAAGAGTAGCATGAGATATCATACTTCGAACCATTTCCATCAATGTCCTGTTCCTTCTCTCAGCTACTCCATTCTGCTGGGGTGTCCCTAGCACAGAGAGTTGGGATACTATCCCATGATGTACCATGTAGTCCTTGAATTCACCAAGGAGGTACTTGTCATCACGATCCGATCGTAAGGTCTTGATTAATTTACCTGTCCAACGCTCCACTTCAGCCTTAAACTTTTTGAATTTATCAAAAGAGTCAGACTTGCATCTCATCATGTAAATAAAACCAAACCCCGTACAATCATCCGTGAAAGTGATGAAGTACTCAAAACCCCCTCTAACTGGTGTAGACAATGGACCACATACATGAGTGTGAACAAGACTTAATACCTCATTGGCTCTATCTACCTTAGGGGTAAAATACCTCTTGGTCATCTTTCCCATTAGGCAGGATTCATACTGAGGCTAATTTTTCAATCTCAATGAGCCCAAAGGCCCATCATGGATTAACCTATGAATCCTAGTTGAGTTGATATAACCCAACCTTAGATGCCAAAGATAAGAGTCATTGACATTAGTCTTTCTCTTCCTTGTTAAAGGTTCAGATTGAGCGTTATTTAATTGATTGTTAATAGGATTTAAGAAAAATAGATTCTCATACATGTGCCCAGTACATAAAATTTCTCCATCTCTATTAATAGAAATACCAAAATGGAAAGATATAGAATATCCTTGATTTATTAGTTTCGCAACTGAAATCAAATTCTGTCAAAATCCAAGTACATATAAAATATCTTTCAAAACCATTATTCTATTACAATAAAAAACAAGATCCAACTCTCCTACTGCAAGGGTCCAAACTTGTGTTCTATTTCCCACACGTAGTTTATGTTCGCCCTTCTGGAATCTTCTAATCTTTCTAAACCCCTGCAAGGAGTTACAGATGTGATCAGTGGCTCCTGAATCAACAATCCAAGTGGAAGTTGATCCAACCATTAATATAGACTCTAGATAAAAAACATTATCTGTGGGGTTTTTCTTGACTTGAAGATCTGAACACTCATTTTTTCAGTGTCCCTTCAGTCCACATTTGAAGCACTTGCCTTTGGATTTGTCTTTGGGCTAGGTCTTGGGTTGGGCCGCTGCGTTGCCTTTCTTCTTCATGAACTTTTTGGGCTTGTGCCCAGTTCTAGAAAATGAAGTTTTAGCAATCATAGCCTTAAATTGAGGCTTCATGACCTTCTCCGCCATCTGGAATTCCTTCATCAACTCAGTTAAACTCATATTTAACTTGTTCATGTTGTAATTCAACTTGAATTGAGTAGAGGAACCCGGTAGAGATTCGAGAATCATGTCCACTTGGCTCTCGGGGTCAATAACATCCCCTAAGATTTTTGCCTCCTCGAAAGCAACAATCATCTTGAGCATATATTCTCTGACTGATGCTCCCCCAGCCATCTTAGTATTTATAATAGTTCGAAAAGCCTCCTACCTTGCAAGCCGGCTCTTATCCGCGAATATCGTGGCTAATGATTAACTTATATCGTATGCAGGAGCCATGTGCTCGTGTTTTAACTGGAGCACATTAGACATGAAGGCCAACATGTAACAACGAGCCATCTCGTCGGCCTTCTTCCATGCCTTCTCAGCTTCACGCTCCTCAGCGGTGGAACCCTTTCCAATAACAGAGTAGGTTTCGTAAAGGACATACTTATACTTTTCCGTTGTGAGTATTATGTCCAGGTTCTTTTTTCAATCCATATAGGTTGGTCCCGTTAGCTTATTCTCTCGGAGAATAACGGCCAATGGACTAAAAGAACCTCCCACTATTTCTGAAAAATCGAAAATAAAAAAAAATGATTTAGTTTGTGAAAACAAAATAAATTTGTGCATTTTATCAAAACTGATATTAATTTAGCTTTTAGAAAAACTGACATAACTTCTTGGGAAGATTAACAGTACCCTAAGCTAAGTGTGTTAACCACCACAAGTTAATTTTCCTTCTAGGTAATGATCTAAAAGATAACTACATCGAGGGGATGGCCGTTTCCTCTCATTTCCTATGGACATACCTCGCACTATAACCTCCAACGAGGGGCTGGCCGATCTTAGTACGTGTCCCAAGTTATTAATTACATCCCTCGATTAGATCTAGATCCTTGTGGTATCCCCATTTTATACGGGTTCACTCCCAGGGTGACGCGAGGGAACCCACGATCTCTAATGAGGATCGTGATGGAAGCCGTAGAGCCGTTAAAACTCCTTTTTCACTTAGTCTTTTAAAACAAGAGTTTTCTGAAAAATATCCTTTTGAAAATTTTCATTAAGTTTTCTCTTAACTCAAAAATAAAATATCTAAATCCATTAAAATCTATATGTCATAGTATATATCCTTTGAGAGATTGTTCCATGGACTAATTTTATTTAAGTTAAAATACTTAATGATTTCAAAAATTTTCCAATTAAAACTTTCTAGAGACTTTGGTCTCAAGTTTATTTGACAAAACAATTTTTCTTGTGCCAAAATAAAACAAAATGGCTTTCTATTTTAACTTACAAAAATATCTAAATCCAATATATTTTCTATGTCAATGATTAAATCATTTGAGAAAAATATCTAAGGATTAATTTTTGTTCAAGTTAAAATAACTATTTAATTTGTAGAAAAATATTTTTATTTGTCAAAAATATTCCCAAAGACTTTGGTCTTTGAAAAACCAAACACATAGGTACTTAAAAAACAAATAGCATGCTAGAAAATAGTAGATGTTTTCATGCTTTTCTATTTTTAAACCTAAGTGCCCAGATAATAGAATTAAACACATTAATTAATTAATTAATGGTCTTATTTAATCCTAAAATTCCTTACTAATATTTTCATTCAAAAATATTCCTTGAATATTGACTATTGCAAAAATATTAACTTCGCCTGGTATGAACCCCAAAACCAAAAAGAAAATGTAAAAAAAATTATAAGGAAAAATAAAAATTTCTCCTTGATCCACTGCACTCGCCGCACTGGATCCAGCACCCATCATTACCGTGGTCCACTGCACCCGCCACACAGAATTAGAACATATGGGTGACCCAAAATCCGGACCCGCGGCCCGCGTGTAGACCAAAGTCCAGACCCGAGCTGGCACCGGTTCCGGTCTGTTGGGCTCCTCTATTGTTTTTTTTCTGCATCTTCTTCTGCAAATTTTCCTTTGTTTTTCCTGCGTAACTTTTGGTACCATTGGCTCTTCAATTTCAATCCAAATACAATGAAATCACCAAAAACCAACAACTGCCTATACCCATTAATATTGAGCTTACACGATTTGCTAAGGAAAATAGTAAATTACAAATCTCCTATACCTCTATCAAAGAGGTTTAACAAAGAATCTATTCATACAAAAACAACGAAGGATCACGGTTTAATCACATATGGGTGTCCAGTTTTATTCAACTAGATGTATGCTCCCTATATTTTCACAAAATCTTCATGCTCTGATACCAATTGAAGGCTTTAAAGGGGAAAAAACAAGGCACGCAACGAAAGCGAAAACTGAAAAACTAGAAAAACTAAAGAACAGGGGAACTCCCAAACAGAGCCGGCGTCTGCTTCGGCAGCCCTAGCCAGCGCCAGTTGCGCTCTGTCCAGATTCTGAGAAAAAAAATCTAACTTTTTCTTCTTATTCTTAAAGATGGCTGAACCGAAATGTGTGGAATTGGGGTAGGTGCACTGGTGGAAACCTCTTATGCGATTTCTGCAAGCCTCCTACTCCGTCTTTACATGTATGTAAACGCCAACCTCTCGATCTTTCAGTATATGGCCTGCCTAACTTTCGTTTGGTAAACAACTTACAGGGCAAAGGAATTTTCTGAGAGAAAGAGAGAAAGAGGCGTCTGTTTTTCCACCAGAGAAAAACTATGTAATACAATCTTGTTCTCTATTCTCCTGATTAACCTAAATAAAACTCTAGGTTAAATTGGACTGGCCCATTTGACTCTTAGTTTAGCCTTTTGGACTAAATTAATTATTCTAATTATAACCAAATAAATAGTCCAACAAATAATTAATTTTTCAGCCTAAATAAACTAGTCCAATTAATAAGCCTATATTAGTTTAGTCCCAAATTAATCTTTAATTATTCAAACTGGGTCAAAGCCCTGAATAATTAATTAACCCACCAAACTAATTTAATTAATTCGCTCTCAATGGACCTTTATTTTATTCTAACCCAACAATTAAGTCAGACTATTTAAATAAAATAAATTTCATGTAATTTAATTTAAGACTAATTCCTTAGCCTGTATTTAATTAGGATTCACGGTCTATACTGATGACTAAAAAACACACTGCCTTGGCTACTAAAATAACCAAAATACCCTTGCCATATAAATAGTTGTATTTTACATTTTAAATATTTTCTAATATCACCATAAGGAAATATTAACCCCAAGAACAATACTGCGTTAGTAAAGTCTCCAACCTACAGGTGTAATGACTAAAATATCCCTCTATACATCGCCGTACATTTAGAGAGGAAAAAGTGTACTAATACCTCTCTAAATGACATCTACCATCCTTAGGCTTCTAGTCTAATGATCCACGACTTCCTAGATTGTTTCCACTTTCCAATGGAGTTACCCTAAAGCAAACATCCAAGTCATGTTTTCCAAGGCCCCGGATATTTAGATCATTCAGACAACCATAAGGAATGATATAGTATAGAAACTATCTCATACAAGTCTGTCTTAACTAACTACACACATATCCAACATGCAAGTATATTGGTCATACGATAGAATCTCAACTATAGCATATCAAAGTACATGCTTCCAGCTTCGTCATATCACCAACTCATACTCAAGTCGTAGACCACTAGTCCACCATGTAGCAGTAGTAGTCTAGGTTTCTACCATATAGTACTTTTAAGAAACCACTACTACAAGTCCTGTTCTACATATTGGAAATACGCTTATGTCATGAAATGTGTGGACTACTCACTGGCTAAAGGTAAGCCATTCCCCATTTGAAATTCATAATATAATAATCTAAACATGACGAGATTCTCATTCTCATCAATCGGTTAAGAACGAACGTTTATGTGTTAAGTAACCCATGATCCATACCTTACTGTGAAAGACTTCCATTCACATGAACTACTTACTTAAACATAATGAGTCTTTTTTAAACGTAATTGTGCACAAATAAGAATGTAAATCCACAAACAATTTCTAAAAATAAATTATTTTATTAAAACATTCGATGTTTACATCAGAAATCTAGTCTAAGAGGGTATATTTCCCAACATGCCCATGAATACACAGAACTGGGCTTCTGATTTGCATACCAAGTAAATGTCGCCCCTGTTAAAGACAAAGAAAATAATTGTAACTTATGCCAGTCACTATTCCCGAACTCTCCGCATTGCACTGTAAACCTGCCTATATGTTTTATGGTTGGTTTGTTGTCCTCTCCAGAGAATGTGGAGAACTCAAGCAACTTAAATTCTCTCAGTATCACTGCTATAGAATCCACTCACTCAGGGTACGACTTCTGATAAACTGGTTGTTCCTTAATTTGTCGACGTAACACTTCCTTCATTGCATTGACATCGGCTGATAGTGCTATCTGTTGATTCTGCATGGGGGGACTTAGCATAACTGGCTGAGAAACCTGTCCTGGGAATGAGGCTATCTCAAGGAATCCTGTTCCCTGCATCGGCTAAGCTATTGCTGTGGCAGGATACATGGAAGGGACAGTTGTAGTGTAGTTCTGTGGCCCTCCATACGGGAAACAAAAACTCCTGTTGGGAGCTGTCATCTAGTCGTAAGGTACTTGCACCCCTATTGGTGCCTGGACCCTCGTGACCAGGTATTGTGGAGTTCTCCCTAGGAAAGACTCTGTATGAGCCATGCCTTGTGCAGTTAATCCCAAACTCCCTTGGTGCCCCCAGGCATCGGAAATGATTGCATTCGGCGCAGTAATTGTACTGACCCATAGGATGGTGCACCAATGGTCGAGGCAGGAGGGTACATAACTGCCTGAGGTATCTGGTGAACATTTTGCCTCTATTCAAAATTATGAAATTTGTTCTAAAATAATGGCCGGAACGCTATGGCGAACTGGAGAATATGACTTTGAATGAGTTCACCTGTACATTGCTCCATGACCTGTCGTATGGCAATTAAAGACGTGGGTGTTAATTGAGACACCTGGGAGAAAGATGAGGACTGTGCTCCCTGTTGCTCGGGGACGGTGACCTGAACATTACTAAACGTCGTTGCTGTAGGATCAAAAACTCCCCGTAAAGCCCGAATTGTAGGGCGATCAGAGGAGTCCGATAAAGGCCTTGAGGACTGCTGCAGAGGATTTGACATAATGCACACTGAACGCAGTTGCATGCAACAACTACCTTTGGTCTCGTTGGGCATGCCAATTTATATTGCCTTACAAAAGGGGAGCCGATGAGACTAGCGATCAGCCACTCTTCCGATAAATATAAACAATCTGATGAAAGATGAATGTGTGAGTCGAACCTTTTAAAAGACGTAAATTCCTTTAACTTACTATAGAAGGGATTTAAGAAAATAGAAATATTGCATGCGGAAGCTAATTAGAACTGAAATTAGTGTATTTTAATTGATCTTAATAAAAATAACGAATATAAAAGTATTGAAATTTGAAATCAAAGTAAAATGAAAACGGAAAACTGGTAATAAAGGAAAAAGGAAAAACTTCTGAAAACTTAAACAAGCTGTAAAGAAAGATAAAGACGAAGAAAATACATAAAAAAGGAATTGAAAATAGAAAAATTGATAGTCTTGTAAATTGTGTTTGTTATATATGTATATACGTTATATATATATTATATATATTATATGTATATGTATATGTATATATATATGTATACATATAATATATATATACACATAATATATAATATAAAAATATATGTAGCGAACTGAACAGGTTAGATCGAGGGTGAGAATTATGTAATTGTCATCCTCGATTGACGGGTCAAGAAATAAAACTTATCTCCATTTAAATCAAAAAGTTTTTGACCTAATCGAGTCCCGATTTAAATAAGAAAATTGCCATTCCAAAGGACAAGTAGAGGTCAGCCACATAACTAACGTTACGTACCTTTCTTTAAACGCAAGCCACAAAGAAGCAGCCGCAGCTGGATGTTGTTGCCGAGATTTCTGCGTCCACATAGATGTAGCGTCACCTAACAGCATCAATCCCCCGTCCCCAAGGCCCCTCCTTTCTTATTTTATTTTATTTTTTAAAACTATCATTAAACCGTTAATAATAATAAAAATTAAGTAATTATAATTATAAATTTATAAAACCACGTCAGTCACTAGTCGTATGTTTTTATTGCTAATTAGTGATCGATATTTTAATTTTATAATTTTTAATAAGAGTAATTTATTTTTTTAGAACTACATATGTAGTAGACTTTTTTTTAATATGTATAATTTGTATTTCCGTTCTATTTTATTTGTCAATTTTAATTAAAATTCTTATCCCACTTTATATGTCTCATTAATAAATCAATACTATATTAATTACTATTTTTTCATAAATATTTTCTTTTAATATAATGAGTATTATGCATTTATAATAAAAAATAGAAGTAAATTAAATATATTTACAATACATAAAGTTTTAAAATTTGATTATTTCTCAATAAAGAGAGAAATTCTTTAAGAATAAAATAAAAAATATCAATTAATTAATCAAAAAATTTTATTTTTTTTAAAACTTGTGAATCGGTTAAAATGGACGGATAAAAAAGAATGAAAAGAGTATAACTTATAATTATTAATTAAAATTGTAGTCTTATAGTAATAAAAGAATTCACAATCATTATTTAAAAATGCGTAAATGACTCAAATTATAAAAAAAAAAAATTGAACCTGAGAAATGAGAAATTAGTGTAGAAATCAACACCGACAATTTTATTGGTTTTATAATTACTGTCGAATGCTCTAACTCTTTCAACTGATTAATCTCAGTCCCAGCGATACACTCTGGATCGTATTGAGATCCCGTGATTTATTGGTAATTGGGTAGAATCTTCTCTCCCGCTTCCCGAAGATGTAGCCCTGCAATGCATTGCTGATTGTTTAATTGACTAGTCTCACAAACAAAAGAGGAAAAAAAAAAAAAAGAAAAGTTGCGTGGGAATGGTAATGACAATAAAATAATGGAATACTTAATAGATTGTGGCGTCAAAGTTTCTTCTGACTTGCCACTTCATCATTCGATTGACTCCTTCAAAGGCGGAGCCCTTGTTCTTCTCCCATTAATTCTTGATTGCATTATTTTTACGCCATTGTTTGGTTATTTATTTATTCAGATTAAATAAAGCTTACATTACGTTAATATAGAATTAACAATAAGTCATGATGCAGAATATACCAAGGTAGATGCTTTTTTTTGTGGATAAATATAAAAAAAATTATCTATTAAACAGAAATAGTTTCAAAAATTCCAAGAAGTTAGATGTTCTAAAAATGTAGATAAAAAAGTTACAAAATATAAAATATATCGTACTCCAAACATTTTAGGCAAATATAACAGAAACTAAACATACAAAATAGACACAATATTCTTGGGTGAAGAAGATGAAGAAGAAGAGAGAGTGAAAGCAGAGGTTAAATTCATTTTAGTTTCTTGAACTTTAAAGGTATATGCTTAAAAAGAATATTCATTGTTATCAACTTTTGTAGAGTCAGTTGAATAATGTCATTTACCTTGATGGGAGATCAACTTATCATAGAGCTGAGAGAAAAAAATTATTACTACTATTTATTAAAAAAGAGAGTAGGTGTCTAATATCAAATCTTTTTTAATTAGTGCACAATATCTAATATTAAATCTCAAGCAAACACGTCGGATAGAAGTATTGATTGAGAGACTCTGATCTTCGCGAAGAAAATAGAGAGGAGAGGAAATGGGGGAACAGTACACGTCAGATGCCATTCCCATTCAAACCAATCGGTCCGACCTCCCTCACTATGACTAATAATTACGATTCACGGTTGAACCGAACAAAAAACCCGAACCGTAAGGAACGAAGGAGAGCAAATGGGGAAGCATCTCAGACAGACAGCACAATAAGTAGTATTCAATTTTGATAACATTATTATATACTATATTACACCGCGGCTGCCATTCCATTCAAACCAAACGGTCCAACCTGACTACCATTAATAATTACTCCGATTCACGAAAGCTGAGCAGCTCAGGTGGGAATGGGATCATCGCCAGCACCACCTAGCACGTTGCAAATCCATAGAAACTTCCGCACACGTGCATAAATGGGGCTAAATGCATGAAGTATGATGCCGACTCCAGAAGTCCGGGTCCGAATTCACAAATTTTACTAATTTAGAACGATTAATAAGTAAGTAAGTACTATTTGTTTTTATTGAATCTTTTTACACCGGTTGATTAATTAACTTGATAAGACAGTGATATATTTTTGCTTGAGAAAATAATTAGTCAGTGACTTTAATTACAGTATAATCTATAAAAAAATTTAAATCTGTCAAAATAGGGCAAGTCAAATATTGAAGCCCGCGCATACGGTCAGCCCGTGTTTCGTGTGGGCAACAGTAGGGCCCCCATCCGTTGATTCGATCGATGCGGAAGGAAAGAATGCTAGCTAGAGGTTAATAGTAATTTTTTTTTTCTTTTGTAGTACGCAAAAGTGGTTGGTGGGCTCGTTAGGGAGTACCACGAAAATTGCCCCATCAAATGTTAAATGTGGTACAATTGCAACTTGAAAACTGCAGTTGCTACAATTAGAAGCACAGATCTGTAACGCCTAATTATCCTATCCTTATTACAGAAGAATGGTGAAAAGGGTTGTGTATATGAAAAATATTGTTGGGGCACAATTTCAGTCAAAAATTGCAGGGCCAAGGCCTTTGCGCAATTTCAATTCCATTTATTGCTGGTGAGTACAGAATACAACCTCCGGCTTTAGAAACTCATCCGCTCCTGTATTCTTTTCATATTTATTTATTTATTTATTTTAATCGATTTATAAATTTTTTTTAAAAATAAAAATTTTAAATTAATTAATTAATATTTTTTATTTTATTCTAAAAAAATTATTTTTTTTATTAAAAAATAATGAAAATTTAAAATTTTATATATTATAAGTATACTTAATTTATTTTTATTTTTTTTTACTATAAACGCATAATAATGCTATTTGTATTAGAAATAAGTATTTATAAAAAATAATAATTAATATAGTTTTAATTTATTAATAGAATAGTTAAATTAGAGTAAAAATTTTAATTAAAATAAATACTAGATAAAATAATTGAGTAGTAGTATATGGTTAGCAATAATACTCCGTATTTTATATAGTGTTTTCGGGTTGAAATACCGTTTCGACGGTTTGAGTAGCCAATTAACAAGTTTCCGGCTTTAAATCTCCAATTGAGAAGGCCTCGCTTCAGGGCTGGATAACCTTGTAAAATCATATCAAATCAAAAGACAGCTGAGTTCTATATTTTCTCCAATCAAATGTCAAACCTAACACAATATTCTATAGTATTTTATACTCCACCTATTTTCTTTGGGTGAATAAAGAGCCACATATATATTTAAAAAAAAAACACCTCACATATATCTATTACTTCTATATATATATATATAGTACAGAGATATTTGACCTCCATTTTCATCGAACCACATCGGCAACGCAGAGACAACCTACCCGCTTCTATCGGGTACTCGTAATTTTATTTGAATCCTCATAACTCCTGAGATTAAACCCTTGTGAATTGAGATTACTCTTGCTGCCGAGCCGAGGAGGAGAGGGGAATGGTGCTGGTGAGAGGAAGCAGTGAAAACAGACAGCAGCTGGAGACCGACCAGATTCACCACAAGCCAAAAAAGCCCGGAACTCGATTGGGCAAGTACGACCTCGGAAGGACTTTGGGTGAAGGCAATTTCGGGAAGGTCAAGTATGCCAGAAATCTCGATTCAGGCCAGTCTTTTGCGATTAAGATCTTAGAGAAGGACAGGATTCTTGACCTCAAGATCACCGATCAGGTCTCTCTCCCTCTTCTTTCCTCTCATTACAAGTTGCTTACTGAAAATGGCATCGTTTGTCCTTTTCTTCAACTCCACCCTGCATATTCATCCCACTAAGTTTTTTGAGAAGACCATACTCGATGGGGGTTCATTTTACTTGTTTCATATTTTAATGTTCTGTGATTATGATATGTCTCGTTCATTTGCGCTTTAAAGAGGGGAATAAAAAACAGTTTTTATTCTGATTCCTGGGGTGGCCGGAGAGACCCAGAAGTATTTTTTTTGGTGCCATTTGCTTATTCTTCTGCATAAGCCACCACTACTGCTCATCTTACTTGTTTCAAATTTTAATGGTCTGTGATTATGATATGTCTCATTCATTTCTGGGGTCGGCCGTTCTGGTCTTTGGGGCGGGTAAACTAAAAACAACCGTTTTTATTCTGATTCTTGGGGTGGCCGGAGAGACCACAAAAAATTTGTTTTGTGCCATTTGCTTATTCTTCTGCATAAACCACCACTACTGCTCAATTTGAGCCTCAAAATGAATGAATTGTAAGTAAATTGATGGTTGCAGATAAAGCGGGAGATTGGGACCTTAAAAGTTCTCAAACATCCAAACGTCGTCAGGTTACACGAGGTACGCTACGCCACCACAAATCTCCGGAGAAAGTCAAAAAGCTATTTTAAATGCCTCCCTTTTTTGCTTCCCTTCGCTTCACGTTAGTACCTTTTTTTTTTTTTTCTTTCTTTCTTTGAAGAATCGCTTCCACGGCTTACTAAAGAGAGAAATTCTAATCATCCGAAGTAAACTTTCCTTCATTAACACTTTTCCCTTCCCCTTTCTTGCTAATGGGCATCATAAAAGTGGTAAATTGACGTTCCTTGGTTTAACTTGGAAGTTGGGCGGCGGTGCCCGTTCAACGTTATCGGTGGCGATTAAATAATCCACATGGCGACCGGTACTTTTATCGCAGCACCGGAAATAGGTTAGCGTGAGAGGAGGAGTGATGTGTGAGACAGCATCTTTCAATGGCTCTGGCTGTTCTGGAGGGGAAGGGGCACATCATATTCGTTATTATTGATTTTTCGGATTGCCATTGGCTATTATTTAACCACGCAGCGACGTCGTTTTCTAAATTGGGTCGCCTTCTTTTCTCTTTTTCTTGGCTGATTTCCAATCCCCGATAAGATTGCCACGATAACAACTTGCCATTTCCACATTTCTAAATATGCTACTCTCTCCTTTTCCCATTTATATATCACAATTACTTTACAATTAAAAAAATTAATTAATCTTTTAAATTCATATAACTTTATTTATACATTTCAAATATATCTTTAGATTTAATATTCTCTATAACTATTTTTTTAATTTATTTGTTAACTCTTTTTTATTTTTATTTTTAAAAATTATTTAATACAAATGTATAGTAATAAAATTAATATTAATGATACTTAGATTTTTTTAATGCGATATATAAAAAGAAACACTAAAATTTTTTATTTGTGATAAATAAATGTGGACGGGGAGAATAGTATTTTTAGAATTATATATATTTTTTCCCCACATAGACTATTATTTGGAATAATAATAATAATAATAATAATAATAATAATAATAATAATAATAATAATAATAATAATAATAATAATAATAATAATAATAATAATAATAATAATAATAATAATAATAATAATAATAATAATAATAAGTCATTAAAGATTCTCGGCCATGAATTTTTTGAACAGGACATTCTTGTAGAGGGTTTATTCGTGGTTTGGATAGAATGAAGTTTTAGATCAATGGGACTTTAGCTCAACTGGTTAGGCTGAGTTTGGGTATCAGGTATGATGGGGCAGTAAGAAAAAGAAGGGAAAAAAAAAAAAAAAGGCTCCCCTGAAGCCAAAACTATGCTGGAAACCAGGAATTCTCAGTTAATAAACTAGTATGTAGTATGCGTTCTGATCCTCCTTTTCACCAATGACTTGCAGGTATTGGCAAGTAAAACTAAGATTTACATGGTCCTGGAATACGTTGATGGTGGTGAACTGTTCGAGAGGATCGTAAGTAAATGATTGGAAACATATTGCTTCTAGTTATAGATTTGGCCTCAAAATCCTATCTGACTTTCAGTATCCTAATGAATGCTTCTCGACTTTGTTCACTATGAAGTCATCTAGAGGGAAATTCTCAGAGGCTCAAGGTAGGAAGCTCTTCCAGCAGTTGATTGATGGTGTCAGTTACTGCCACACCAAAGGTGTTTTCCACAGAGATCTCAAGGTAATCACAAAATTCTCTCTTAACCAGGCAAAGGATCAATTCTGCAGAATGCAATTTGTGTTTTTCCTCAGGCCATTTCTTGATTTTGTTTGCTATTCTCCTCCAAGTTAATAAACTCGTTTGGAAAATGCAGCTAGAAAACGTGCTCGTTGATGCAAAAGGAAACATAAAGATATCAGACTTTGGCCTAAGTGCGCTACCCCAACATTTTAGGGTACCTCAATAAGTCCACTTTACTTTCTGACGTGGAATGAAATTTTTTCTCTTCTTTGATGATTAATTTCTTCTTGCTGTGCATTCCTAATTGTTAGGATGATGGATTGCTCCATACAACATGCGGAAGTCCCAATTATGTTGCACCTGAAATTCTTTCTAACCGAGGATATGACGGTGCCACCTCGGACACCTGGTCTTGTGGTGTCATCCTCTATGTGATCCTCACGGGATATCTACCATTTGATGATAGAAATCTTGCAGTACTTTATCAGAAGGTAACTTTTACTTGACGATAAATAATACTGAGCCTGGAGATTCAATCCCTAATTGTTTTGAGCTAAAGTCAGATCTTCAAGGGTGACCCTCAGATACCCAAATGGCTGTCCCCAGGAGCTCAGAACCTAATCAAGAGAATACTTGATCCAAATCCTCATACTCGAATAACAATGGCAGAGATCAAAGAGCATGAGTGGTTCAAACAAGGCTACTCTCCTGCTCTTCCTGAGGATGACGAAGAAGAAAATACTTGTGTGGATGATGCGGTGTTATCAGTAGCCGAGGTAGTAAAGAACTTGGGCAATTTGATCACAACCAGGTGTTTGTATATTTTGCCAATGTATCAAAACTAATTTGCATTTCTTTGTCTGCTGCAGCCATCAGAAGCAGAGAAAGATCCAGGATCTCCTGTCCTTATTAATGCCTTTCAGCTGATTGGAATGTCTTCTTGTTTAGATCTTTCTGGCTTCTTTGAGCAAGAAGTAAGTGACCATGAATAGCTCTTTAATTTTGATCAATAGGCTTTGTATTTTTTTTAAGTGAAAGTTTTCACAAGCTAGAGCTGATGGTATATTGTACTAAATCTATCATTTCAGGAGGTCTCTGAGAGGAAAATAAGATTTACCTCTACTTATTCCCCAAAAGAATTGCTTGAAAGGATCGAGTACACAGTAACACAAATGGGATTTCTCGTCCAGAAGAAGAATGGGAAGGTAAACATCTTCTACAGAAACTTTTTATCTGAAGTCTCTGGGCTTTGTGAACTGAAGCTCTCTTTTCAAACAAATATTTAGCCCGGAGATTCATATGAATCATATAAAATTAGCACGGGGCAGGTATCTTCTCTGCTTCTCAGTCAATAGCCATATAGAAACTAAAAAAGCAGGAAAGATAAAATGATGCTGCTAAGGCAAGTTTGGAAAAACCATTTGCAATCATTGATGCCAATTTCTACAGTATAGTGATGGCTATGGTTTAATGAAATATTAATTTGGAGTAGGCATGTTTGGTATTTGGAACAATAAAGAAAATTTTGGCTATCGGCTGACTAACGTGATAATTTTTTGTATTCAGCTGAAAGTGGTGCAAGAGCACAAGGGTATGAAAAGTCCGGGTTGTCTCTCGGTAGCAGCAGAAGTAAGTATAGCTTTCTGGAGTATAATGCACAGTCAATATACACACATAAAAT
Organism: Voacanga thouarsii; assembly: GCA_026120185.1. Classification (NCBI taxonomy): domain Eukaryota; kingdom Viridiplantae; phylum Streptophyta; class Magnoliopsida; order Gentianales; family Apocynaceae; genus Voacanga; species Voacanga thouarsii. The sequence goes on along the minus strand of JANUWF010001045.1, from coordinate 1,525,360 downwards.
AAGCACATAATGGTCTATCAAATTTTCTTAGAAGATTTGCCATAATTTTGACTTGAACTTCAACAGGTTTTTGAGATTAGCCCATCATTGTATGTGGTTGAGTTAAGAAAGTCTTATGGAGAACCGACTGTCTATAGACAGGTATGGTTAAGCTAGATGTTCTCCTTTTCCTTGGCTCTGGTTTCTAGTTTTTTTTTTTTTTTCTTGGGTGTTGGCGGGGGCGGGAATAAGAAGGATGGGAAACAAAATATTCTGACTTTGTTTTGGTTCGTACAGTTGTGTAAAAAGTTGTCCGATGATTTGGGTGCCTCGCCAAGTCAAGAGTTTTAGCTGCTGAATTGTGAAAGTTTCAAGTGCTGAGATATACCTTGGTAGATTTTGAGCAGAAGAAGGGCTGGAACGCCATATATGCGTAAAAGCCAATTAATGTTACCCTTTTAGTACCCTTTTTATCCGCAGTTAGAATCCCTGGGGGGTCAAAATGTATAGTGCAAATATATTCATTTAATTGGTTTTTCTTTTTGTGCGTCTGGTTATATGTACTCTTCAGACCTGTATAGACTTTCAAAATTAGAAAGCAATCCTCCTCGAAGGGATGGAGTTCTTAAATAAATTAAGGTTCGGGAGGGAAATGCATATCTATGGTAAAACAAAGTTTTCAGCTAAAAAATATTGTTACAAGTTCTCAAAAGCATTGCAATTGACTTGGGAACTCATTGTTAACTGAGTTGAACACATGCCAAGAGGCATGTGTTCAAAAGGACTGCGGTTCACTTGGGAGAGGAAAAAGGAAGGAGGAAAAAAACTATGCTCCATGACACTGCTTAATATGAAGATCGGGCATACGGCTTTGTTGTAACACATACGAATATACAGACACAGGAACGCATGACCATGAACCCATCTCTTGCAAGCCTTTTGGCATGGGGAGTTGAAATTATCTTATACTCACTGACTTAATATGCATCATCAAATCAACCTAAAACTGGCCCCGGTTTAACATTGTTCGACAGTTAGTATACAAATTATGCATTGTTATTTTTTCTTGAGCCATAAAGGTATACTTCGAAAATATTTTACACAATATCCACTCTTACACGAGGAATAGGGAGCTGAATAGTTTACTTCCGAAAACAACTTCGAGCCAGATGACCAAACCTTATTTGTTGCTAGCCTGTATACAACGTCCTAATTGTATGCCTCCATCAAACCACTGTTGTCTGATATTTGGAGCTTCTCGTCCAACAAGGTCTTGTACTGATCGTCTCTATCCTGTAAATTACGCATCAGCTCAACCTATTGGATGAAAGAAAAGTTAGTAACTGTATACATTAATATGGAAAGCTTCGTGAAGAAATAGAGACTGCTCCAACAAGTGACATAGTGGCAGTGTGAAGGTAAGGGAATAACTATAACTAAAATGAAATTCATCAGTTGACCCCACTTCAATGAGATCCAGGACACTAATTAAACTGTATATCCATATTGGTGCGTGTTTGATTGTCTGAGTTTATATCTGCTTCCAAACAACATGCACAAAGGTCAAGTGAAGTGATGGTATGTGCTTTAAAACGAGATCAACACACTTAATACACACACATTACATGGGCCATGGCCATCAGTAGCATGAAGCATAACAAGGTGATCCTTGAGCAACTAAGGTGGCATGGTGAAAAAGTTCTCCGTCTACTCCGTTATTCTTCCATAGCAAATATTTTCAATATATACCTGTTTTTGGAATGAATGAAATTCATCTGTGCTTAAAGAACCATCACTGTTTGAATCAAGAAGTTGCATCATTTCCCGAGCATCTTCTCCTCGGGCACCCAGCTCTTCCATTACTTCCATAAGCTCCTCGATGCTAATTTTTCCATCTCCATTCTTATCGAGAAGAAGAAAAACTCGATCTTTATGATCCATTCCAGGACTTCTGTGGTTTGCAGAAGGAAGATCTTGCAGACGCAGTGCTGCAAGTTCAGCTGCAGCTAACATAATTGCCTTGACGCGCTTTGCCTGTATATTGACACCCCACCCCCCACAAGCACCCGAAAAAGGAGAGAAATGGAAGGAAAAGAGAAAGGCCTTCAGCTTTTCTTAATGGAGACATCAGGTACATTGTTAAAAGAAAACTAAAAACCTTTTTTTCCCCCCTCCCCTTTCATCCCATTATTCCCTGTCCTTCCAATAGATGAAACAATTTAAGACTAGCAAGAGAATTGGGTTGATAAAAACTGTAATACCAAGCATAACTCTGGAACCTTAAAACAATGGCAAGTCAATATATATAACTTCACAGTGGCAAGAGAAAAAGGTCAAGCCAAACTCCATATAAGTGATGAAGGTATATAGTGGGCATGTTTTTTATGTATAACTCTTTATGAGCAAAGATGTGAAGGAGAATTTTGGCTTGGATTGAAACTAAGTTATGAAGTATCTACACCTTTTTACCACAGTTCAAACTACTTACCTCCTCTGAATCAGTAAGACCACTCTTGTATAGTGCATGGGATGCTGTCCCATCAGCTGCTAACATATCCATTTCAGCAGTCCGTATTTGGATTTCCATAAGTGGTCTGGTGCTGCCATTATCACTGATATCAACTGCCATATGCAAGCTCTTATACCCATTTGCCTTTGGCACGGCAATATAATCCTTTGAACGACTAGGAATTTCTTTCCATATGGATTGAATAATTTCACGAACTCGGTAGCATGCCTTTTCTCCAATTTCTGAAGCATTAGGTACTGAAGAAGCAAGGATAACTCTCAAACCTAAGATGTCATTCACTTCTTCAGGTTTTCGGCCATCTCTCAAAAGTTTCTTCATGGTGCTATAACGACTCTTATAACGACCTTTGACAGAGATATCAGCTACCATTTGCATTAGCAATGGATCAGATCTCAGTGATTGAAGCAGCCGATCCTCATATACATCTATAAGAGGCTTGCTTCCTGTCTCATGGCTTCTCAACCATGCATCAACATAAAGGTACGAATAAGGAAACAAGTATCGGAATGACAGATCCTCTAGTTCAAGAGATAAAAGATTGGTTGCAAGAGCATGTGCTAAAGGAGCATATATCTTCATCACTTCAAGAGAAATCAGTTGCTGCTGGTATCTAGGCAGGTAGTCAAGGTGCCTCATCTTATCAAGTTTGAGAGCTAGGTCCAGAACTAAAGCCCTGACATCATAGTATGTGAGGCAGAATTTCCTCAATGCTGTAGCACATTCATCATCAAGTACTTCAACTTTGGAAGACATATTTTTCACACGCAAGCTTTCATGCAACAAGTGAGCTGTACTTACACCAATCCGATCCCTCACTTCATACAATGATATTGCACCTGCCTCTAGTAATTCTCTTAGAATACCAGCGGAGATAACTTCGGCATCCATCTGTCATGAAACCTATTTTTAGTATTTGCTCTCTCTCATTATTACAAAATGTAAAGAAAGCTAAGCCCCTAAACAAAATGTAAAGTTCTTTAGAAAAGAATAAGGAGTCCTAGAGATTGTAAATTTATTTCATTTTAAGGAAAATAGAATGCTGTTTTAGACCTTGCACTTAAATTTAAGACTGGAACTAAATGACGGTTGATGGATTGGAGGATATTACCACAAGCTAGTACTAAGAATGTTTGAATTAATCACATCCTGATTACAAGCATCTCACAGTAAAATCAAGTTTTTGGTCTGCTCAATCCAAGCTTTTACAAACCAAGTTGAAGCTTGAATAAATTTTGCTTGAGAGCTCATCATGCACAATAGAGCTCTAATGTTTTTCATATTTTCTATTGATGTTTTTTGCATATACAGCCTCAAATATTAAGAACATATGGACGCTTGACGTCAAGCTCGAAAGGGCTGACCTCAATCGAGTCAAGTTCAAACCTTTTATTTAATATGCTTGAACCCAAACAAAACTGAAGCAAGACGCAGCTCAGCATTTGGTGTTAGGCTCGGGTCGGCTAGTATTAAGTATAGCAAGAAATAGTAAAAACTGAATTATACGAGCCATTAATCTGAAGTTGATTTTGCAAATGTCGGAACCAGAAAGAGTAATTGATAGAAGGAAAGGTGGAGCAGCTACCTGAAGGTCGGCGAGAATGACGGCAACAGAGAGGGCTCTGGAGAGTGGGGAGCGGCCATCGGGAGAGAGAGGGAGGGCCTGGAGAATGGGAATGGCAAGCTTGAGAGCTTTGAAAAGCAAGCGAAAGGAGCTGGTGGAGAAGTCGTCGAGCTTCATTCTTTCGGTGAGCTCATTAAAAGCAGCTACAAGCTCCACCACCAGCTTCCCTCCGGGCTGTTCGGGGGTTGCAACAATAGCAGACAGGGAGGGCGAAGAAGTTGTCCTGCTGCAGCTCCCCGGTAGAATTTTGCTGCAATTGGATTTTGGTTTTGGAGCAGGAGAAGAAGAGGACGTTGAAGTTCTAGGTGGAAAAGATGTAGTTCTGGGGATTGATTGGAATGTACAATTGCCGTCCGACCGGTAACGTAAATGGATGGCCTCCATCTCTCTCTCTTCATACCCTGCAGTACTCCACCAAGCAACTGCAACTCTTCAAAAGAATCAACAAGAGGAATTTCTGCCAAGTGCCAAGTTCAGTAACTAGGAGTCAGAAACAATTGAGTAAGCACCTCTCTACTCCTTCTCATCCTCCGCTAACATTAACATATGATGATCACATGAAGCGGCATCATCTTCTTCAACTTTCTCATCTCTTTCTTCCCGCAGAATCCTTTTTGCTTTGCTCGACTGCTGTTTTTTCTTTACTTTTCTTTTTTTTTGGGGTGGTAAGCATTTGCGCAAGTCATTGTCATCACCAGTAACCCGAATTGCTATGATGCTCCATTGGGCCGGTCCACACGAGCTATAAGTGTTTTTCGCAAACGACGTCGTTGAGAACAAAGTCGCATTCCCTGCAGTCATCTTCGCCTCTTTCCCCTGAAGCCTAAAACCCTACACCCCTTCCTCTCTCCATTGGTAGTCTGCTTCATCACCATGGGCATCTTTACTTCTCCATTCGTCCTCTCCCACAGAACATCACAGTAGATAGTAGAAAACTGCAATGCCCCTCGTGCAAATGTACATTCAGTAAACGCATGATAATTGTGCTCCTACTGTAAGCTAGTAGGGAAGAGTAGTCTCTAGATAAGCTATCCCTCGTCAATCTTAGTAGCCGCGGATATAGATGTCGGCTGCATCCAGAGGCCTTCTTTCTCGTCTACGGCTGCTCTCAGTCGCCCCGAGGACCCCAATCCACTTCAGATTATTCAGTTCCGACGCTTTCGAAATCTCCTCTCGTATCATTGAAGCTAAGCCCGCGGTCATGACCCCCAATTCAAAACGCACCGGCGCCATTGCCGTTAAATGCGGAATGACGGCTCTCTGGGATAAATGGGGCGCTAGGATTCCAATCACCATTCTCCATATGGACGACAATATTGTCTCTCAAGTCAAGATCCCCGAGAAAGAAGGCATCAGTGCACTTCAGGTTCCTATTACTTTGCCAATTTCCTGTAAAAATTCATACTTTAATCTTTATTGGCGCTCTCTAATTCATTCGCCGTTGGTTAGATTGGGTGCGGGCACAAAAAGGAGAAACATTTGACGAAGCCTGAGGTGGGTCATTTTAGAGCTCAAGGTGTCCCAATGAAGAGGAAGTTGAGGGAGTTCCCTGTCACCGAGGATGCATTGCTCCCTGTTGGTACCTCTTTTGGAGTTCGCCATTTTATTCCGGGACAATTCGTGGATGTTACTGGAATTACTAGAGGGAAAGGATTTCAGGTTAGCTCCACTTGGCTTTTCATCCTCCCAGTTATTTACAGATAACAATATCTTGTCAGCGCCATTGATTTTTATCCATGCACTGTCGATGTTTACTGTCTCATTCATTTTCTATACAATTGGGATCTCATACGGAACATATATAGGCTACATTATGAGGTTTCTTCCTTTCCCTGAAATAAACAAATATCCACATTTAGGAAGTTGGAAGATATATCTATTCTTAGCGCCTAGGAAGTAAGGATTTTTATGTTTTCATGTCAGTGAATTTACAAATTTCATTCATGTAGATATAGCTGAGGAATTTTTTAGCTTGTTTTATTTCATATCGTGTGGTCTTTAGTTCTTGTTAGCTTATTCTGCATCTTCATATATGATGCTGGTATATATTAGTGCATTTGCTGCTATCAAGTTGCCTTTCGGTGCTTTATCATGATGATGAACATGTAGCTGGAGCTCTTCTGGTTTCCTTGTCAGAAAGTTACAATAAATGTATTATGTTAGAATAACTTTGTTAATGTTATTCTAATTTTGTGGTTCTCTTTTGGATCTCTGCAGGGTGGAATGAAAAGATGGGGTTTTAAAGGTATGCCTGCCTCTCATGGTGCATCATTGTCACACCGAAGTATTGGTTCAACTGGTCAAAGGGATGCCCCAGGAAAGGTATGCTTTAGCCTTCCTTTGAATGTGACTCCTTGATTTTCCATCTTTCCTAAACCTGATGCCAAATTATGTTTGTATGTTAAACTTAGTTTTCATTTCTTAGCTTGTGTTATCATGCATTATGAAACCTCATAAATATCAGTAAAGTTATGTTTCTATGTTAAACTTAGTTTTCATTTCTTAGCTTGTGTTATCATGAATTATGAAACCGCATAAATATCATTTCAAAGGGCTAGTACAAAAAGAAATTGTTTTTCCAATTTAGTGAAATTGTCATCAAGTGTGATAAGCTTTTTGTTTAATGTGCATATTTTGTTATCCTATTAGCAAGCCTCAGAAAAAAGATAAAACAAATAAAAGGAACACTTTGGTATAAAAGACTCTCTTTTCATAACACCTTTAAAAAAAAAAAAAAGGATGTGGAGTAATTGAAAGAGGTTTGGGACTAAAAAAGCCTTTACAGTCGTATGTTCAATCCTTGGCCTTAGCTATTGAACCATGCTTACTTAGATTGATAAATTGATGCAAATATAATAAAAATTGCCACTACATTGATGATTTGTGTATTAGGACAGTGTACACTTCTTTTGTTTTCTGGACCAGATAATATAGTATGGAGAAAACTGTATGCCTACTGGAGCACTTTGGTATAAAAGACTCTCTTTTCATAACACCTTTAAAAAAAAAAAAAAAAAAAAAAAAAGGATGTGGAGTAATTGAAAGAGGATTGGGACTAAAAAAGCCTTTACAGTCGTATGTTCAATCCTTGGCCTTAGCTATTGAACCATGCTTACTTAGATTGATAAATTGATGCAAATATAATAAAAATTGCCACTACATTGATGATTTGTGTATTAGGACAGTGTACACTTCTTTTGTTTTCTGGACCAGATAATATGGTATGGAGAAAACTGTATGCCTACCGGTGCATGCTTTGTGTCATGTTTTCTGTTGGAAAAAATTTTCCTCTTGGCTTCCATGGCATCATACCAGTAGAGTCCCTACAACAACATAAAATAATTAAAGGATATGGCTTTTGTCAGGTTGTTTCTGTTGAGGTTAGATTTTTCGTTCCCGTGAAGCACCTTCCTCAAAAGTTGATGTTTTTGAATATCATATTTATTGGCTACTAAGTATTGTACATCATCTTTTATTTTTATTTTAGTTCGGAGCTGAAAATGTCATTCTTTTTTTCCTTTTTTTTCTTTGAAAAAAAATCTGGAAGGTAAGGAGAAAGTGATAAATAATCTTTTGAACTGAGGATCCTGGCATAATATTCCCAGAATTAAAAACTCAATCGCTAATTAATCTACTTGTGTGGCCTCTGATTTTGAGATGAGGTTGAAGCTTCAGCTTAAGGAAAACTACTTCATTTGCTTTTTGATACTTTCAATATAGTTCCATTAAGGTTTTGAATGTACAATCGTTTCAATCACACTCATTTTCATTCCAGCAACCTGAGGGCAGAGAAATAGTCATCTGTGTCCTGAGGACTATTATCCTTTTATTGGTTCCAAATTTGTCTAACTCAAATTCTCTTTTTTCTTTAAGGGAGGGTAGTAAGGGTGGAATAGACCCTTCAAAAGATGATTAGTTTTTGTTTCAGTGGCTTTGCAGTTATGCTAGTGTAATCTTGGCACAGTTTTAAGGTTGCTTCACTGGTGCCTAGCAATCAATAGGCTCAATGCCCAGACACAGTCCATTTGACTGGATGTTACCAAATGCAACAGTTGCAGGACTCACGTACATACACACAAAAAGATATACAGATGTACTATTCATTTATTTATTTTATACTTGTGTCTGGTGTCCATATATTTGTGTGTGTGTGTGTGGGTAAAAAATAGAATTGGTTTCTCTTCTGATTATAAGATTGGATTTCAGGAGTGGTTAATGAGTTAGTGCATGTCAATTTCAGGAAATTCTGGCTTGATAATAACATGCATTTGTATTATATACTTCAGCATGTTAAGCAGATTGTCTTATTCGGATATCTTGAGACATAGAATGCTGTTTTGGGAGAGAGGCACAAGTTACTTTTACATACCCATCTCTTATCAGTAACATCAAATAATCATCTGAGAGAAGCTATCCTGTAACTTTTAAGCTAGTGAGCTGGTCATGTTGTACAACATCCAGACTATGAGTTTTGCCCATCGTTTGCTGATTGTCTATACAATGTGACTCCTGATTTTATTCCAGGTCATTTTAACATTCTTAAAATGAAATCTCAAAAATATCTTTTCCTGTAAGTCATATTTAGACATCTGTAATGGTTCAAAGTTTAACTTCTTTATCTACCAGGTATTTAAGGGCAAAAAGATGCCTGGACGCATGGGTGGGAAGCAAAGAACAGTAAAAAATGTTTGGGTCTACAAAATAGATCCTGCACGGAATTTGATGTGGCTAAGAGGCCAGGTAAATTTTTTTTTAGTCATTTTGAGTCCATTGCTTTGGTTGTGAAGTGGAAGGCAGTTAATACCAATCCAATTCAGCCCCTGTATAATTATGGTACACTAACCTTGATCATGCTTGAATGTCAATAATTCTTGTTTGGGGAAATACTTTGATTACTAAAGTTTTACATTCTAATGTTTGATTGATTGCTTGGTTTGGGTTTTTCAAAAAGTGAAAACAGTAGTGACCAAATTCTAGGAAATATAATCCTGATCCAGAGGTGCTATTTGGTTACTTGCCCTTGGATTTTTGATGGATAGAAACTTAACACATTCAAAAACTAAACCTGTTACTTGACTGCGGCCTGCAGCCCACCCCCCAGGCCATCCCCTCCCCAAAGCCCCCTGATTATCTTTCTTCATCCCCATCTATCTTCTTGGTTGTTTCTTATGGTTATTCATGGTTGTTGTGAATATTTTCTTTTGCGATTTTCTACTCTCAGAGTTGAGAATACTCTTATAGCTTGTTGTTCGATCTACTTTATAGATTGACAATGTACTGCGTTCAATGTTTGTGACTGGTACTTATTACTTACTCTGTGTAATTGTGTCAATTACTTCAAAAGTAATTTTTTACTTCCATTCTGGTTCTGCAATGGGGACACAAGGGAATTAAACTTTAATCTGGACTATTGTCTTATCTATATATTCTCTTGACATAGCCTGATGAAGCTATTGATGTCTTTCAGGTCCCAGGCGCTGAAGGAAACTTTGTATTCATAAAAGATTCCGTTTTCAAGAAACCTGATATATCCTCGCTTCCGTTTCCCACCTATTTTGCGCCAGAAGATGAAGATCGAGATGTGTTGGAACCCTTGCTTGCTGATCTTGGGGATATAGATCCGTTCATGGCAGCGGACTAAATATAGGATTAATTGCTTTGGAGGATTTGGTAGCCTCTAGGGATTGGTGGTGTTTGTTGTTTGATGTGTTTGTCAGTAGTTCTTGGCAAACAAAAGGAGAAAGATAGTGCCATGGAAGACCAACGTTCGTTTTGCCTTGGGGGATGTTGCATTCTGTAACTTTTGGTTGTCACATTTGTAGAGCAGAGGAAGGGCAATATCTTGATTAGCTTTGGTTATAGAAACTTCAGCTAGCAAGGACTATTCTTTTGCTATTGGAATTCATGCTAATAAATGCTGGAAACTTAAAAAGGTTCTTCAAAGTTTTTATAGCTACAATTGTACCTGTGGAATTCGCAATATACTAGTTGATGACATGAGCTTCCTTCCAAAACATTTGAATGGTTCTGCGGTCTATACAAGCCCATTTTCTGAATATCATAAGCAAGTGTTCAAAATTTTAGTAGCTATGCGTATTATCAATGGAATGTTTCTACTTGTGGGAGCAAATGAGAAAATCTTGATAGAAATTGGCATAGGCGAATTCAGGTAGCTAAGTGAAAGGTGTTCAACGAGTCCTTTCGCGTGGTAAAACTTTATTAAGCATAACTGACGAAAACAAAAGGAAAATCCCCAAAAAGTAGTTTGGGTTTTGGGGAATGTTGTTACAAGAAAACTATTGAAGGGATCCATCACTCCACATCCTAAATAAATCAATTGTTAGAGATGAAGATCATATATGCATCTCTAAACTGAATTGAATTGGGGGAGGGGCTTCCGCGGACCCTTGTGTTCATCTGGTTAGACCGAGGACGTATGGTGTACCTGTGACCCTCAACCACTGGTGTCCTTGGATGAAGGGAGCAGCAGTAAACTGAAGAGCTTGGTTCCTGTCAGTTAGCACATGATAACCCTTCCAGTTGACTCTTCTAGCTGTATTGGCTCCGGGACCGCGGTTTGCATATTCCGCATAGTAGAGCGTATCCAGAGCGAAGTTGCCAGCCCAGGGCATCCATCCAGCCGGCTGGATAAAATCTCCCAGGGTCGATTCCATAATAACTGTTTTCGAGTACTCCTTCCATGGCCGTCCCAAGAATGTCGGAATTTGGAACCTCACTGGCTCCAATTTCTGCTCGGGGACGATTCGGCAATTCTGGATGACCAATCCGGTGGTCTCGCGGGATGTGCTTCGACCGTGAGCTGTGACGGTGTTCTGTTGGTTGTCCATTGGTTTCCTTACTATGATCAAAGAATTCTGGATAAGAGTAGTTGAATCGCCAAAAATGAAGTCGATGGTACCGGAGATGACACAATTACGGTAAAACTGACGATGTGCCTGCACGTACAACGAGTCTTGGTACCCGTCGATTCTACAGTTGTAGAAGACAGCCATGTCAGACTGAACGCGGAGAGCTACGGCTTGGTGCCCTTGAGGCCCTGCAGTGTTTTGAAATCCCATGGACTTGCATATGAACCCATCTCCAATTGCACCTGCAAATATATACATATTGAATCAATGTTTCATCGATCCAAAATAATTTCGTACTGTACTGCTCAAGGAAGGAGTATATGAGTCTTACTGAAGGAGGCTGTCTTGAAAGTGGAGACACCATCCGTGAAACATTTACGTCCCGTGACAATTGTCATTCGCGGGCCGTCTCCATACATGTACACATTCACCTGGTCCTTGGTAACAGTGATATATTCGTCGTAAACTCCTGCCTTTACGTATATAACGTACCTTCCTTGCAAGTTCTTAGGATATGCGGCTAAAGCTGCAGCAATAGTCTTGTATTGTCCGCTCCCATCTTTGGCAACCACAGCATTGGGCGGTGGCTGCTGCTGCGGGACGTTGCCTTTGGCTGCTAGTAGCTTTCTATCTGCAGCGGACAACCAAGAAGGGTATTGATCGTTGTCAACATCAAGATCAGTGTCTAGCAGTCTTCGAGAAGCCGCAGTAGCATTCAAGGGAATATTGAAGGAAGCAAAAATTTGAGACATTGCCCCAACGATGGCCAAAGCATTGTCGGTTAGTTGAGTGGCATTTAGAAGGGTGTTGGAGATATCTTTATGTAGTTCGGGCTGAGTGAAGCCATCCATGCAGGTCTGTTGATAGGATATGACGGCACTTAACCAGTTATTCAATTCAGCTTCTCTGTCGGAGACGGTATGAAGGTCGCCGTCGCCTACTGATGAAAATGAGGCTTGAAGCTCGTCGTTGGCATACTGCAGCAATTCCTTGCAGTCATCTACGGCCATCTTGTTGAGAGAATCCTTAGCCCCTTTGCCAATTTCGGCGGACCTAGCGGCAGCAGCTCGGACCTCCTGGATGGCAACGTGAATGGCGGCCTGGAGGAAGTCCTTGGGGGTTGCACTCTGATTGTTGGCGAGGGAGCCGAGGCTCTGAACACAGAGTTTCTTATTATCGGTTTGGGAACAGACGGAAGCAACGGCCTTGGAGGTAGTGGAGAGGGCAGCATTGTCGTCATCGTCAGCGGAGGAAGGATGGTGACGATTGACTCCGACAATAAGACCGATGAGGACCCCAACAACGAGGAAAACAGAAACTCCCACGAGAACAAATTTGCCGGACTTCATTCTGACAAAATTTGTTGTTCGGGGGATGGACGGAGAGAAAGATCAGTTCCCTTTTTTTTTTTTTTAAATTTATTTTGTATTTTTTGGACCTGATTGAGTTGATTCCGAGGGAGGATGGAGTCTTTATATAGGAGTAGCGGATGGACGCCCGCGAAGGATGATTGATTGTTGAAGAGACAGTTTGAATGGACAATGAGTGGTTTTCTCAGCGGTTGGCAGTTAACCACAAACTCTTTTTATTTTTATAATTATCATCATTTCAATTTTGTAAATTTGAGAAATTTAAAATTAATTTTTTAAATTATTACTGTAATTCATTAAAAAACACCCCTTTATAAACCAAATGATCCGTACAATTATTTGTGTTTGTAACTTGAATGCACACGCTCTCCTTCTCTCTGTCTAATTAGAAATTTCAAAATTTTTAACTTACATAATACATTGTGAGTTCAATAACAAAATTTTAACAGACGTATGTATTGAAAGAATTGTAGTAACTTTTTAATGAGCGATCAAAAATTTTTCAATATGGTACTCTTCCATCTTCTCCTTCTGTTCCGTTTAAGGGCAAAAACAATAAATAAAAGAAAACCCAAAATCAACTCAGTGGGTCAATCGGACCAAGTCCTCCTCTGTGCTCATGAGTTCCAAGGCTCTCATTTTTCCTTTCTTTTTCTTTTTTTCAAAATGGGAGAGCAAATTAAAAAAAAAAAAAAAAAGAGGAAATGTCTCATTCACAACGTCCAAAACCTTTATGCTGGTACAGAGGGGGCTTTGCCAAAACTTATTATTATTTTTTCCCTTCCTATAGGCTTAAAGCAAATGAATTATTATTAATAAATCGAAAGAAACCCTAAAACGGAGCTTTCTGACCCAACCCAGCCCTTCACTCAGAGAGTCACGATTCCGACCATCTCAACTCGTTCTGCCCCGATCCCATGCCCTTTCCCTGCAATTCCACATTTTTACGCTCTTTTCATGCTTAAATAGTTACTTCAAATTCAAGAAATGATGCTCAATTTCAATATGCGCTGACGATTACTCGACCCATTGCAACTCGCTTTTGCTTACTCCTCTTTCTGCTCAATTTTCAGGTATCAAAATTTCACTTTTTTCTTTTTTTTTTTCTTTCTTTAGCTCGAATTGTGATCATATTCGTTCACTTTACTCGAAGTTCTTGAATTTATTTTTTTCTCATTTGGGCATTTTTCTGCTGAAAAGTTCCATTCTTGGAATTTTTAGTGTCTCTGTTTTAAGTCAACTGACGTTGTTAGGGTGATCAAGTTTGGTTAGTTTGCTTGCACTTAAACTGGGTTTTAGCTTTAGAAAGATTATCAGCTTAAGGCGTTGAATTGCTTGTCCGCATTTTCTGCCCTTTCCCTGATTCTTTAATCCAGGTTAAATGACTTCAACTTAGAGTCCGGCTGCTGGATTCTGCTAAATGCTAATATCAGCACTTAAATAATTTGTAGCTCAACTTTCCTAGATGCCATGATTTTAGATGCTTGATTTCCTTTAGATGAGCTTATTAGTTTGTTATGTCAAGTCTTGTGGCTAATATTACTTTTAGAGTTCAAAGCCTGGGATTCCTTAGATCAGAATGTGGTGCAATCTCTCTATAATTACTTTTTTTGTTGTAAAATGAGCTCCCGTTGTCCTTGTTTTCTATCCAATTCCTAGTTTTGGGCTTCTTCATTCTAATAAATGAAGGCGTGTCCTGTGACACATAATTTGTCTGCAGGCTTTGGATTTTTCAGATCTTTGAAGACACTATGCAGCTGAGATCTTTGACTCAAGAAAAGATCTTTAGATTGTCAGATAACCATAGTATTTTGGCAACTGCAATTCTTTTCTTTTATAGCAAACCTTTTGAATATATTAATGCTCTTAAGTATCTAACCGAAGAACATCTGTTATATGGGGACGCTATAGTAGGAGTTAACTATTGGCTTGAATTACTTTAGAACCTTTTTCTATTTTATTAAATACATATGCATGTAGAGTTCATTGTGCATTAGCTTTCGGTGGACGGAGTATAGTTGCCGACTTAAGTCAAAGCATCCTCTACCCTGGGTTACAAGGAGTGTGCTTGCTGACTTAAATCAAATAGTCCTTCTCCTATACAGTAGTTGTGGTGCAGTACAGCATTAGGATTTCCCATATTTATTATTGCTTTTGTAACCTTGCAGTTGGATGACGTCCCTCTGAATACAACTGGAGGACTGCCCTCCAAATGGTTGAGGAGATGGCATCAATTCGCTCTGCTGGATTCATAGACCCTGGATGGGAGCATGGTGTTGCTCAAGATGAGAAAAAGAAAAAAGTGAGATGCAATTACTGTGGGAAAGTAGTTAGTGGCGGTATATATAGATTGAAGCAACATTTAGCTCGACTTTCTGGAGAAGTAACCTATTGTGACAAGGCCCCAGACGAGGTACGCTTGAAAATGAGAGAAAACCTAGAAGGGTGCCGCTTTAGTAAGAAACCAAGACAAGTTGAATATGAAGAACAATCTTATTTGAATTTCCATGCTAATGATGATGTCGAGGAGGAAGATCATGTTAGCTACAAGAACAAAGGGAAGCAGTTGGTGAGTGACAAGGGTTTGGTTATAAATTTGACCCCACTACGGTCTTTAGGTTATGTTGACCCTGGTTGGGAACATGGTGTTCCTCAGGATGAGAGGAAGAAAAAGGTAAAGTGCAATTACTGTGACAAAATAGTCAGTGGTGGAATTAACCGATTCAAGCAGCATCTGGCTAGAATACCTGGAGAAGTTGCTCCATGTAAAAGTGCTCCGGAGGAAGTATATCTCAAAATAAAAGAGAACATGAAGTGGCATCGCACAGGAAGGAGGCACAGGCGACCTGATACTAAGGAGATATCATCTTTCTATGCGACTTCTGATAATGAAGAGGAAGATGAGGAGCAAGATGAGGAAGCCATAAATCATATTTGCAGTGAAAAACCTTCAGTTCGGGAAAAAAGAGTGAGCAGTGATGTAAGAAGAAATTTCAGAGGCACATGTCCTGCTACTAGCTCTGAATCATTGCTAAAAAGACCAAGATTTGATGCCATTTCTGTAAGGACTCCAAAATCTCAGATTCAAACTTCTGGGAAACAACTGAAAGGAGTTTCTGGCAGAAAATCCCGCAAGGAAGTTGTCTCTGCAATCTGCAAATTCTTCTATCATGCTGGAGTTCCTGCACATGCAGCAAACTCCCCCTATTTCCACAAAATGTTGGACTTGGTTGGTCAATATGGACAGGATTTGGTGGCCCCTTCAAGCCGTGTATTATCAGGTCGCTTTTTACAGGATGAGGTTTTGTCCATCAAGAGCTACCTTTCTGAATATAGATCTTCTTGGGCACTTACAGGCTGTTCTATTTTGGCTGAGAGTTGGCGAGATACACAGGGTAGAACATTAATCAATGTTTTGGTGTCTTGTCCTAGGGGTATGTACTTTGTTTGTTCAGTTGATGCCACAAATGTCATTGAAGATGCAATGTATTTATACAAATTACTTGACAAAGTGGTTGAAGAGATGGGTGAGGAAAATGTTGTGCAGGTAAAATAGCATTTTTATATATTACAATGTCATAAATTTATCTGGTTTGGATCTTCAATTCATTCACCCAGCCCTTCCCCAAGGCCCAAGATCTTGGTCCCATATGTCTTACCAATTAAAAATGTTAATGTAGGTAATAACTGAGAATACACCCACTTACCAAGCTGCTGGAAAGATGCTTGAAGAGAAGAGAAGGAACCTATTTTGGACGCCTTGTGCTGCCTATTGTATTGATCAAATGCTTGAAGATTTTCTGAAGATAAAATGGGTAGGAGAATGCATGGAAAAATGCCAAAGGATCACAAAGTTTATCTACAATCGGATGTGGTTGTTAAGTCTTATGAAAAAAGAATTCACTGGAGGTCAGGAACTTCTGAAGCCATCTGTTACCCGGTGCTCTTCTAGCTTTACCACTTTGCAAAGTTTGCTGGACTATAGGGTTGGACTTAAAAGAATGTTCCAGTCTACCAAATGGCTCTCATCTCAGTTTTCGAAGTTGGAAGAGGGTAAAGAGGTTGAGAAAATTGTAATGAATGCATCATTTTGGAAGAAGGTGCAGTATGTTAGGAAATCAGTGGAGCCCATAGTCGAAGTGCTTCAGAAGATTAACGGTGATGACAACCTTTCAATGCCATTCATCTATAATGACATGTACAGGGCAAAGATTGCAATTAAAAATAATCATGGTGATAAGGCACATAAATATGGACCCTTTTGGAATGTGATAGACAGTCACTGGAATTTATTATTTCACCACCCCCTTTATTTGGCTGCTTACTTCCTGAATCCATCATACCGGTATCGTCCTGATTTTGTTCCGGTAGGAGAACTCCTTCTTTAGAATTCTTTTCTGATATAAAGTGGTCTGGTTCATTGCTTTTTCAAACACTTGTGCATAATTGTAGCTTCCAGATGTTGTACGTGGACTGAATGCATGTATTGTTAGACTTGAACCAGACAACACGAAAAGGATTTCTGCATCCATGCAGGTATGAATTGCTTGCTGATTTAATCTTTTCCACACCCTACATATATGAATATATGTGGTTTTCCCTTCATCCTATGTTGATATATTATTGCAGATTTCTGACTTTGGTACTGCAAAAGCTGATTTTGGAACTGACTTGGCAATTAGTACCAGAAGTGAGCTCAATCCAGGTTCCGTCTTTTAAGTGCTTGCTATTTTACTTTTTTTTTTTTTTTTTATATTTACGTTTTTCACATGTAATGTAGATACAGAGAGTGAAACCCAAGATTTACTTATATCCTTTTTGTGAAATAAGAATTTTGCTGACAAGAATCTCTTGTATATCTAGCTGCATGGTGGCAACAACATGGGATAAATTGTCTGGAGCTTCAGAGAATAGCTGTGCGTATATTGAGTCAAACCTGCTCATCTTTTGGGTGTGAACATAATTGGAGCATGTATGATCAAATCCATAGCCAAAGGCACAACCGTGTTGCACAGAAAAGATTGACTGACATCATTTATGTACATTACAACTTGCGACTGAGGGAACGTCAGATAAGGAAAAGGTCCAGTGGCTCACTTTCTGTGGACTCTGTATTGGAAGAAAGTTTGTTGTATGACTGGATTGTGGAGACAGAGAAACAAATCTTACAGGACGATGAGGTAACATTCATCTGACGTTCTTCCCTCAAGTATGGGTGATTTGCTTCTCTCTGACAATCATTTCCTCGGGAACTTTTCTTGCTGATTTTTCCAGGAAATCCTCTCTAGTGACATGGAGCATGTTGAGGCATTTGAGAATGAGTTGGAGTATGAAGATGGGCCTGCAGACTCCAGAAAGGGGTCATTTGAGATGGTAAATGTGGCAGATATGGACGAACCTCTGGAAGTGAATCCTGCTCATTCTGTCGAGGGCACTGATGATGATGATGATGATGATGATGATATTAATTTCCTTGATGATGATGATGATGATTTAAGTGATCAGTGATGTTTGTTTGCTTAATTGACCCATATGATTTTACCTGAATAATGCAAATTGATCAGATACAGTGCAGTTTATGAATTTTGTAGGTAACGCCACTGCACTGGTAAATTTTTGTGTTGTATAAGATCATCAATATCATGAGTAACCCTTCTTCTCCTCTGAAAGCATCGTTACTCAGTTCCAAAGCTATGTTATTTGTGTTGAATTTTATGTGATGCTGATCAGCTGGTTGAGATAGTTGAGTGTTATATTTGCCTTGACTTCTTATATGTTGGCATGTTGGTACCATCTTGCAAAGGGATGCTCCATATTGGCAGAATCTTCCCTCTTTCCTTTCATTAAAGAAATTTATTCTTTCATCTAAAAGGAAATCCTCTCTCATTCCGTTTCCCCCCGTCCACCCTTATTCCTTTCCTTTTCATCAACTTTGTTCTCTCTAGTTCCTATAAAGATGGGTAAGTGTCAAATTTTGGTTTTCGACCTTTACAATTAGTCTCCGTTTGCATGTGCTAGGCGCTTCTCCATCAGCGCAATTCCAATTGGTTTATTACCTACCATGTGAAAGGTAAGTTGGTCTTTACATTCCATTCTAGTTGCTTGGAAGATTAATACTGCCTTTAAATTTCGCATGCCATGTC
This sequence comes from Voacanga thouarsii, assembly GCA_026120185.1. Classification (NCBI taxonomy): domain Eukaryota; kingdom Viridiplantae; phylum Streptophyta; class Magnoliopsida; order Gentianales; family Apocynaceae; genus Voacanga; species Voacanga thouarsii. The sequence goes on along the minus strand of JANUWF010001045.1, from coordinate 1,506,848 downwards.
TGTTCTCACACACACTCTCTTCAGTAAGCAGTGTCCTCTTTAAGATTCTTTCCAGGAGAACGAGGAAATAACTGGATGCCTAGACATGACGAGGCACCAGCAGTAAAAAAACAGGCTTGTATAGTTATGTGACCAGATTTCTCCACGTAAAAAGTGGATTAATGCCGTAGAATGTACATTTAATTAATCCAACATGTGCCATTCTAATAAATCAATCACATCTCTCTGAACCCATCTTCTTACAAAAGCAAAGTGCCCTACCATGTCTCGAATGACAAACAATATTGCCTTTGTTAACGAGAAATTAACCCCTGCATTCTTGTATTTACACATGCTACTAATGATTCACTGCATGTCTAAAATTATAAACGAACTCAGGGCAAGGGCTCCTGTGAATCACCCAACCGCGACAAATGAAGGTAAGCATCAGTCCCTGCGAAGAGAAATCCAATTTACCCATTTTAGAAGGCAGTAGCGGTCAACAACAGTTGAAAATTGAACATACATGCACACTGCAATATAAGGAAATTCTCATTTTATGGACAAAAAAGGAAATCAAAACTTCAACTTAATCTTCCTGGAGAAAATCTCGGCCACTCAGGTGTGGTCTACCAGCAGCTGAGGAGAATTGCTTCTAATACATGTCCTAAATTCTAAAAGCCAAGGAAATTACACTGATATTATCCACGTCCAAAGGATGAATATATCAAGGTTTATGCTCTACCTACATGTAATCCCTCCCTCTCCCCTTGTACCATCAAGTTCCAGGCTTTTGAGGGTAGATATTCCAGCATGATAATCCTTATAGGAAACCAATGTATCAAACCACCAAATGCATATTTATTGGCAATCTCTGCCATCCTGCTTTTCCTGTCACGCTACTCAGCAGGCTATCTCGCCTCCATCCCCCCCCCCCCCCCCACCCACAACCCTCTTCCTTTTTTCCTCCCCAACTCTTCTTCCCTCATTCAGACACCAACCAACTAAAGGAAAAGACAAGAAAATGAGACTTGAAGAAAGAAATTGTAATGAAAAGGGATAACAAGGAGCGGTTGAAAAAGTAGCATTTAAAACCGACGCAGTCTGATCAATGATCTATAACTCGGGCCTTCACAGCCACATGCACAATAAGTTACGCCTAAATGTTTCTGCAGCTTGAGGTGAAGTAGGTTATATCAAAAGTATAATAAACTTAAGCAGAAATAAAACATGTCATATTCCTGCAATGCTTTTCTCTCAAATGCAACAAACAGGACAAAGATTTTGGGGGTTAACACGAGTGCTTGTTACCTCATGATCCATGCAGTGGATATAAATATTTATTCAGCTGAGGTAACATGTTTGAGTGTGTAGGTAGAAGCAATCAACAGATTCATACTATCAGGGAAAAAACAAGAACAAATGCAACTTACCATATCCTTCCATAGAAATAATTTGTAGATCTCCACCAAAATACCGAGCATATAATCGGCTTATTGGAAGCCCATATCCGTAACCAGCCATAGTGGCTGCATTGGCTGTTCCAAGGTCTGCCTGCTCATCCAGGGGATTTCTTGCAGTACTGTACAGATACGTAAAAATTTTAGGAAGGCCACTTCTTGGAATCCCACCCCCTTCATCAGAAACCTACATAATACACAGAACACACTTCTTAAAGATGAAGAGAAAAGAATACAACACTTACTGTAGACCAATTATCTCAGCTGCCGCCACACACCCACACCCACATACACAGAGAGATGGAAAAAGTGAAAACTAGGGAATGTACACATGCCTTAATGGTAACATCTTCTAAGCCATCAGCAACTATTATTCGAATTGGGGGTGCAACCTTCTCTGAATCCATATATCGCTCTTGAACAGCACGCAGGGAGTTCTTAACCAACTCAAAAACCATCACATGGAGATGTGTTGGTACGTACCTATAATCAAACAAGGAAAAGTCAATATGGTCTAAAATTGAAAGAAAAGGACCCCTAACAAATTACAATGTCAACTCTACATGATATTCATTGTAACAGCTCAAAAAGGAGGACAGTAACCAAGATCTTGCAACTAGGAAAGTAACAACACCAGGAGACAAAGTCCATTTTGAAATGCTACGTAGCTAAGACAAAGCAATTTAGAAGAAATCAACTCACGGAAATGTAAAATGAGGATCCCCATAGATATTAACATCTGGTGCACTGCCATATTCTCTGAAACAAATGGACCTGGCATCCTCACTTGCATTTCGAGCAACCTCCACAGGAGACATTTTTGTATGTATATATCCTATACAATCAGGAGGAGGATTGGGATCATGTAGTGCCACGTGCTGCCCTGAATTGACACATATTTGAAGCAAATCAATCATGCTTATTACACAACTATGAAGAATACCAGTAAAAATGAGCAGAGAATGATGAGATGTGATACTCAATTTGGATAGAAATGAGAAGAATTGTGTCTGGAGGAAGGGGGCCATGAACAGGAATGGGACTAACCAATGAGCATCCTAATGCCAATTCTTGACATATAGAAGCGGTCTAGAAACTGATGGATTTCATCCAGATCCTTATAATCAACCTTCCGATTAAGATCTTTTTTCAACTGTTGGACTCCCAAAGCCATCATCGGAACAACATTGTTATGCCTCACCTTAATCATCTTAATCATTTGTGTGAACTCCAGCTCATCCTTATTATCCTTTATCTCAGGAAAGGATCTAAGATCACGAAAAGAATCCAGATACCAATCACGCACCTGACATGGACAAATGTTCAGTCTGTTACAGTTAACCAAATAAGTACTTACAATATGGAAATTGGTGGAGGCACTCCTGTGATGCCCAAGTCAAAATACAAGATGAATGACAGATGAAATCTAAGGACGCCAACAAACTAGCCACAGCAGGTGAAACCTACAAACAAGTTCTTCACCACCCGATTCACAGACTAGTTTCTTGGACCTCAGCAACAAGTTTGTGATAACATGAAAAGCAAGGTACAACTGGGAAACACCGAGTAGAAAATCAAATAGATTAAAGAATAAAAGTTATTCACTGCGCAATTCACAGACTAGCTTCTTGGATCTCAGCAACAAGTACATGCCAAGTGTACAGAGCAAGATATGACCCGGAAACACCGAGTAGAAAACCAAACAGATTAAAAAAATAAAAATAGCAGGTCTGCATATATATGCACCCAAAGCAAGTTTAGTGATACTGAAACTATGTTTTGCTAAAGTTGAAAAGGCTTGGACACAAAAGAAGGAAAGATCTTTTTCTCTTATCATGAAAGATTAAAGAAATCCAGAAAGGGCAAAGTTTGGATAACCCACATTTCCTTTGAGACAAAAAAGGAGTAAAGTAATTAGCAAAACACATGATGGCTGGTGCTCCAGTAACTGTACACTTTAGTTGAGGGGACATAGTTGAGTATTATAGTACATTAGTACTAAATGAAAAGGAGTTATAAAGTCAATAGGATATCCTAATCACACTGCAAGAACAATTTAGTAACAAAACCGAACAATTCAAGAGTTAGAAGGGAGAGAAGTAGATTTTGATAAAACACATAAAGGAAATTAGAAAGATGAAGAATAGAAAGAAACTAGGACCTTGAGAACGGCGGGTTTATGAGATAAGCCGTAGGGGAGAGACTCGATCTCAATAGCCCTGCGGGCAATCCTGATCGGAAGTTCCTTGTGAAGAAACTGAGAGGAAATGAGCAAATTTCGCTCAGTGGGTCGGGAGCCGAACTCCATCATGTACCTGAGGCTGACCCCTGTCGGCTTCATCCCACCCAATCTTTGCACTTCCTCTAAGAGGCTCTTGGACAAGGTCTCCTGAAGCTTCTTGGCAGCCATGGGGGCGACCACAGAAAAGACTAAAAAAAAAAAAGAGGAAAATGGCAAAAAGGCGGTGACTTTATTTTAAGCGCACCGGGTCCGGCTCCTCCGACAGAATTACTACCCGGGTCCTGATAAGGATATTGGAAAACTAGACATGCAGAGAGAGAAGAAATTAGATATATAAGAAGTAGAAGAAGAAACAATTTTCACGAGGTGCAAGCGACAAGTGTAAAGACGCATCAGACAGAAGACGAGCAAGGGAGAAAAATTGTGCTAGTGCTAGTACAATAAGAAACGGCACCAAAAGAACAAAGACAATCGACGGTTGGGCTGGTTGGTCTCCACTTCCCAGAAGAGGAGTGAGGGTAGACTTAAGAGTGAAAGGGGGGGAGGAAGAGAGAGGCAAAAGAGGGCTACCGCCGAACGGCACTTGTAGTCATATACGAGTGGGAGAGTGATGAGGAAATCGGTGACGGTGAATCCATGGAGCGGACTGCTGTTACTGGTAGTAGAATACATCAACGCCAGCCGGCTTAGCAGGCATCAAACCAAGAAAACGATGTGAATGTGCTAATTGAGGTTTGGGTTGGATGGAAATGAAATCCCCAAAAGCAAGAGGATTGAATTGGAAAGAAAGGGAGGCCTTTCTCTGCATTGTTTGTGGTTCTCGTCGTTTTTTTTCCACATTGCTCCGCGGGTGACACGTGTGGGGAAATTTTCACAGGCTGCGGGACTTTTCACGTGTCAAAATTTAGAATCCATTAATCGTTTATGATATTTTATTGCTGGCAGTACCAGTACCATTATGGTTTTGTTACTGGCTGGCTGAGCGGCCTCTGCTTGTCAAAAACAAAAATTTTGGGGGGATTAGGCCACTAGACATTGTGGCAAGAGCGAACTGACCACTGCAATGTCTTAAAATGTAGGCGTTAAGATGAGCCATGTGCAATTCTGCAAAACTTCTCACTTTTGGCTCCACTATGTATAGGCAACCCTAGAAAAGGCTTTGCCAATGGAAGGAAAGAGGACCCCATGCACAGTGGTGATGCTTCTTGTGGGAATCTTTTGAGGGAATTGGTGTCACGATTAACTCAACTTTGCATCTGTGTCGCATTTGTTTTTTAAATTTCTTTTGCTGATGCTTTGGATGAACACTTACATTACCCCTGCCAGCTACCCCCAGAAAAGTCACTGCAAAGAGAAATGGTCTTCCAAACTGAGCTAGAAGTACCGGTTAAGGGCTGGGTGCAGGAAAGACTGCAAACTCAATGCTTGCAAACAACTGCTCTTAGTTTAATAAACCAACAGTTATAGTTTTGGAAATTTTTTCATTAATGAAGAACACAGATTTCCCACGAAACTTAAAAAACTAACATCTGATAAGGAATATAGCACAAAAGTAACAGTCGTTTCTTTATTATCGTAGTAGTAGTTCTTTGTTTCTGATTTAAAAAAAAAAAAAAATCAAAGCTTTGGCTGGGACAGACAGGTAGTGGCAGCCTGTAAACAATCATCATTATCTTATTACCAAACAACGATTTCTACTCTCTCTCTCCTCTTCATCATCTCCCCTTCTCTCTCTCTCGCTCTCTCTCTAGAGAAGAAGAATAAGAAGACTGCTTTTTCCACGCTTGGTCGGATGGTCGTTTTTCCTCCCCAAGAAGAACCCTAAACCATATCAAATTCTTTCCTTTTGAATTTGTTTTTCCTCTCCCTTGTCACTGTTTTCAAATTTCTGTTCAGATTCATAATTCTCTCCGCCCCGCGTCTTAGGGTTCTCTATTTCATTCTCGTTGCCCAGACACAAGCAGCGATAACAAGATCTCCATCCCTGTTTCCGCCAACTATTCTTCTGGAAATTATGGCTTGAGAGTCCGAAAAGCGCATTTCTTTTCCAAGGGAAGAAGGGGAGCTGGAAGACTTCGAATTTGCCGCGCCACTGACAAATTCCTCCCCCTCAGAGGGTTCCGAAGACCGGGATAAAGGAGGAGGCCAATAAGAATCCAAATATGGCCAACTTGGACTTGCAAATGAGCCCTCAAATGGAGCAGATCCACGGTGAAATCCGTGATAATTTTCGTGCCCTTGCGTAATTCTCTCTTCTCTTCACCCAACTTACTTCCCTACCTATTCGACTGCATTTTCTTCCTTCCGTATATGTGTTTTTGTAATGTAAACATAGATGTGCGCTACTTCATTTCCAAGTTCTACTCTACAGTGGCTGATTCTCCGTCCGTTGGTGGATAAAGAAAAAGGGATCTTTATTCGTTGTTTGCAAGGAGAAGGAAAAGATAAATAAATAAATAAACTTTATCCCTTATTACTCAGATTCAAAGAGTGGTCGAATTTGTAATATTTTTGATGAATTTATGCTCTGTTATCGACCTTTTATAGAGCAAAGTTATTGTTTTTAATGGCTACGGCAGTTCATTTATTTTCACTACATTCCAGTAGGGACCTTTCACATTTGCATCCTATACCATTATTTGGCCAGTAACGAGCACATTGTGCTGTGTATGGAGATGGAAATAAGTATATCCAATATTATTTTGACTTTAGTTGTGCCAAGTTTATTGCGTAACTGTTCACTTCAATTTTTAATCCATGGCAATCATTTGCTCAGAAATGGCTTTCAGAAGCTGGATAAAATTAAGGACTCCAATAGACAAAGTAAACAGTTGGAAGAGCTTACAGGGAAAATGAGGGAATGTAAAAGGTAACTGTTTTATTTTTTATCTTCTTTTCTGTCTTGTTTTGACATATTCATACTTTTAGCACTGAGTTTATGTTTTCAAGTCCCACGTCTGTGCTCTGGACGAATAGTTGTGGCGTTTTGTAATCCCAAGGGTTCAAGACAGGAACAGAATAAAATCAAGGAATCTTCTTTCCATCAAAATATAGAAATAGCTCTTTCCTCCTCCATCATATCATTGACAGTACCATTGCGCGATGCTACCCATAGAGATGTTTGTTTTAGAATTTATAGTTGCTACATTGAATGCTAGAAGTTGCCAGGGGAAGAAAACAAGGATCACAATATTCTTCTTTTTTTCTTTTTTTTTTTTTGGGAGGTGGGGAGTGACCTTTTTTTCTGTTGATTACATTTTACTCGGAGGCATCTATAGACTTTGATGGCATCTGCTAACTCATCTGCTATCTCTCTTACTTTTAGTTGATTTGATCATTTTAGGTTAATTAAAGAGTTTGATCGTGAAATCAAAGATGAGGAGAGTAGAAATCCTCCTGAAGTGAACAAGCAGCTGAATGATGAGAAGCAATCCATGGTAAGACTTCAGGAACATGTTTCACTTAGAAGCCCTGAAAGTAGAATGTGAAGTATACTGGTTATGGAGGAGCTGGGCAAACAACTTGCATTGTCTAGATTTTGCAACAACTATGATCTTCTTTTTTGGTAGAAGGGCCATTCAAATGTGGCATGCTCATTAGTTTTGCATTTTGCTTCATTTCATTACTTTAATTCTCCGCCCTTCTGCAGATCAAGGAGCTGAATTCATATGTGGCCTTGAGGAAAACGTAAGTTCATTCATCTCTCCCCCACCCACCCAAAAAAAAAAAAGCAAAAAACAAAAAAACAAAAAAGAATTAAAAAACATAAATCCGGGACTTCAGGACTTTATAGTTTCAAAATGTATTCTAGATGCTAGATGTAGCACTCTATGTCACTTTCTATCTTGCTTATTTACAATATTTTTTTACAGTGTGCCAATAAATGCTCGATTTCACTTGATTTATTGGTAGGATGTTTTGAAGGCATTTCTTCTATGGATAAAAAGCATCACCTTTCTGAATTTCCATTTTTAAAGTCCTTGCCTTTTGAAGTTGTCAAAGCCAGAAGCTATATGCTTTATACACAGGCAGTGAACTTCGCAATTAATAATTAGCATTTATTTATAGCTATACAGCTATCTGATATTGTTATCCAAGTGGAGGACCAATCTATCAAGGTCCACTGCTATGCAACTAGTGCAGCACAGGTTTATCATTTGTGAATGCATAAACGTTTTGAACCCTCAAATTGATGCTGATAACTGGAAAATGAGACAAATTGGGCCTGGCAAGCAAGTAATTGAACTCTAGCTTAGGTGAAGTACCGAGCTTGAACTCAACTTGTTTTGCTACATACTCAAGTTTGACCTGATTTGATGATAGATTATAAATATCCATTTAAGACTATATTTGGGTAGAAACTCTCCCCAATCCAAAATTTTATTTTAATTTAAAATAATATTAATTTAAATAACTTTTGTTTTCCGATGACTGTCGTATACTCACAACACATCATATTCTCTCTTTTTGGCCCCACATAAACCCCACATATTTAATAATTTTTATTACATCCAAACAAACTCATCTCAAACAAATTCTTATCCACTTACACCCTAAAGGTTAAGAATGTTGTACAGCAGGATTTGAATGATGAATTTTTAATCAAATATTAATGAGTTAGTCAATGCTCATTTGAGCTTGTAGTAACAGTCTAATATCTCTGGATTCTAGTTCACTCCTCTTGCTAATGCTTCACTTGACTAAAAAAATCTAGTGTCTTGAACCTGGTGAAGGAGCAAGCTGCTCACAAGTAGCTTGATTTGTTTTCACTGCTAGTGGTGATGAATCTTTGATGAGATTTAACTCTTTCAATTTCATTGTTATCTAAGTCAAATTTTGCATATTTTACTGTTCTTTAAGCTTATAGTTCTCCGGGGGTGGCCTTGCAGTTATATGAGCAGTCTTGGAAATAAGAGGGTTGAACTTTTTGACATGGGAGCAGGTGCCAGTGAACCAGTAGCTGAAGAAAATGTTCAAATGGCATCAGGTGGGAGCTAATTCTTTATTTCTTGGACTAACTTATAAATGGTTCATTATACTAAGCTAGAGTTTTATCAATTTTATTTCTTGCCCTCTTGGTTCCTCGATGCATAAGCTGCTTCTATATCATATTTCTCACACACCACAGCACTATTTTTGTTGATCTTTCAAATTGTAATAGTTTGGACTGCTTTCACTAAACTGAATTATAATGCTAACAACGGTATCCATATTATATGAATAACTGAATATACATATTATGCTTTTTTAAGCCATCTCATGCATGCAGTCGTTGTCTTGTGCTATTACATTTCAAACGAACTGTCATTAGAATATCCAATTTGTGTTATTTCCACGTGCACCTGATGATATGTTGGTGGCTTCATTTAAAAGCTGTTTTCATTGGTGTCAAAGTTAGATCCACTACATTTACATTGTAATAGAGTACTTTCTGCTCTCTTTTGTTGAAAAGATATGTTTGAACAACACACTGCCTATGGTGTATATGAGATTGATGCTGTTTGGCTAATGTCATTGAATTAAGGATCACCAATGGATATTGAATTAAGGCTTCAATTGTTTCACATTTTGAGTTGCTGACATGTGACACATAATCTGCTTTGTGCATCCACATCCAACTGCACGGTGGAGAATCACCTTCTCCATAATTGATTTGCTACAAAACTGTAAAAATCATATTTTATTTGCACGTCTCTTGCCTAAAATGGGCTATTTGGTATTCAACAGTAATTTTGACTATGACCACACTATTTCTACAGCCAGTAGTGAATTTATTGTTGGCAGAGGATTTTCTTATTTCTTTACGCAGTTTTTCACATACATCATGGAAGGATAAATTGTATTTTCACTTTTGTGTGATGACCTTCGTCTCCCAAATAGCTATTTTTTCTTTTCTTCTCTTTAATTTAGTTGATATCTTAAGAGTGTTTTTTTTTAAGGAGATAGAAACAGACTAGTCATGGATGTTTGATATATAGAAAAATTAGATCAAGGCTTTCTGATCGGTAGATCATTTTTTTTTTCCTTGTAAAGTTCTTTCAAATAGACTCCGTCAAATCTCTTTGAAGCTTTTCCTGTGAAATTAAACAGTGGAAATATGAAGACCATTATTATCTTATTCTCCTGAAACTGAGAGTGGTTCATTAATAACAAATTGCCATCTCAACAGCAGCAACTTGCTGATCCTCTTCTGATCCTTGACTGCTCTCCCCACTTATATGGTGTTTGGTGGTGCCCATATCTCTGCCTATATATATACCCTACCATCACATTCTCCTGACAGGTTGGGCTACTATCCACAGTATCACTTCAGCACATCCTGGCCACTATTGGCTATTGCAGTGGTGACTAGGTTATTTGTTATCCCAGGGAATATTCTTCCTGACATAATAAATATTAAGTTCGACCATAATGGTATAAATCTTATTTTATGCCAGTTTATGCCTGCATGGTTCAAATTTGGAAAATTATTTACCTCATTATATGGAAATTCTTTCTTAAATCATGCGAGTCTGATCATACTTAGATTGTCTCTTTCTAAGCTAGTTTATCCATTTAACCAATAGAAAGACTTGGTATATAGTGATGCCGCGTGGAAACTTTTCTGGATTTGCCTTGGATGCTCCTTTATTTGAGTTAGATTAAGCTCCTTACTTTCCTAGAATTTCCTGCAGAAATGTCAAATGAGGAGCTTATCAATGCGGGGAATAAGACAATGGACGAAACTGATCAGGCTATTGAACGCTCCAAACAGGTAAGTCATAACCTTTTTTTCTAGAACGTAGAGTTCTATATTTTTAAACTGATTTTGAAATTGTAGGTCGTTCATCAAACTATTGAAGTGGGAACCCAAACAGCAACTACCTTGAAAGGCCAAGTTAGCATCCTTCATCCTTTATATCTAGCTTTCAGCTCATCTTTTGATATCTGGGTCTAAATGTAGTCTCTCCAATCCTATATTTGCAGACTGAACAAATGGGTCGTATAGTTAATGAATTGGACACAATTCAGTTCTCTATCAAGAAAGCATCACAGCTTGTCAAGGAGATTGGTCGGCAGGTATGCTGGTGGTAGACGTCTACTTTCATATTCCCTGTTCTTTCCTGGTAGTTAATTGAACCTTAATATCTTTTTCAGGTGGCAACAGATAAGTGCATCATGCTCTTTCTCTTCCTGATCGTTTGTGGTGTGATTGCCATAATAGTTGTAAAGGTACATTCTCTGACCCTGTTTCTCTGAATACCATAATTGTGGTGTGATTGATATAATTTCTCTGAATATTCCCCCACCCCCCAAAAAAAAAGGTCAACTAGACAACTCCTCACAAGTGCTTCAATCTTCATAACTACTTTTCATGAGCAAATTTTGTTTGTGATTGAACATTACTCAAATTGTTGAATTTTTTGTCAAATTTTGTTTGCAAATAATATTTTATATGTTTTTATTTGCAATCTTTGCAAATATACTGGAACAGCAAGCCATAAACATATATGGAATTTTGGTGTAAGTCACACGCTGCTTAAATCTGGACCAGAAAGAGCTAATCTTCCTGATGTCGTGTGTGTGTGTGTGTGTTTTCTTTTTAAAAAACTCAGATGTTGTGAATGTTGCTTGTTTAAAATTGACTTTGTTCATCGGTGCGAGGAATAACATGAATTGATGAGATAGACAGAGGGATGCCTTGCCATGCACTTAAACTTTTGTGACAAAATGTGTCATAAGTAGTGTGTATTGATTTAAATTCCTGTTGAGAATAATGTTTTACATTCCATACCTATCTGACCGATTACAAATATGTAGATTGTGAATCCCAACAACAAAAGCATCAGGGATATACCAGGACTGGCTCCCCCAGCTCCTACTACAAGGAGACTCTTATATGTCAAGGCCGGACACCCTTTTGAGTAAAGTTTTGAAGTCAAATGAGAATGGAGCTACAACATTATTGGATTCTTGCTTTTTCCTGCGGATTTATGGTAGGATGTGCAGAACGGTGTTTTTGGGGGTTTGTTATTTTCCTTGTTTAATCTATTCAGGTTCGAGATGTGCATACCACATTGTGTTATTCCTGTAAATCACATAATTGGTTTACTTTTACATGCTCTTTTTTTTTTGGCATTTTTCAAGGCCTTTTTTCCCTGTAAACTCATTTGGAAATACAAGTTATTATAAAGAAATATATTTGAAATTTGTGTTGAGATTTGATGCATGTATTGTGTTGGAAACTGTGGAAGAAGAAATGAAAATAATTCAGATTGTGGCAACCATAACACAGCTTCGGAGGTGTTATTTGTAGTCAGGGCTATTGCCAAACGGCTTGTTGCAGGGTCGACGCCCACGATATCATTACCTCCCAGCAAATCAATAAGTGAAGGTTCAAACGCCAAGAAGAACTTTTGTTTCTCAGAAGGAGTTCAAAAGCTAAATGCTCTAGTCCGCTCATTTAATGAAAGTTGTAGCCTATGATGGTATCACCTTAGCTGCCAAGTTTTCTACTCTGCTTCAAGTCACGTCTAGTAATAGCTTTTAAGTTACATTCACGCCTAGTATTAATTTCTAAAATGACACCCAAAAGGGAAAAACGTGTGATGATAATCGTATCAATCAAAGACCAACCATGTTTGTTACTCCAATTAAGCTGGTTTTTCTCCACCAATCCAAGTCTGGCCGCACCTCACGCCATGATTAGGTATATATCTCTTCCTAATAATATATAGTATTAACAGTATAGAGTACCATATTACTGATTTTTATCATCGTCGTTGCGTTGTATTAAATGGAAAAAGAGAAGTGTTTTTGAGCATGGATGGATGGTGACTGAGACCTGAGTAAATCAAGACTTCACTCTTTGCTTTACATCTGCACGCCTACGAAATCTGGAAACAATATACTCAGATCTACTGTTATGCTTGTCTGCAAAAGTGGGAATATGACCAGTCTCAATCATCCATGAGATTCATATTGGCCAGTATTACACCCCTCAGTAACTGTACCAGAGCTTCATTTTTCCCTTTTTATTCCTTTATTTCTTAAGTAAATAATCGCACCAAATGGCATTTCATTTCAGGAGCCGGAAGAGGCAATTATTGCAGGAATTATACTTTATGCATTACTCCTACAATTATCATTGTCATTATGGTTTGCCGCTCTCTGACTGGATCTTGTGTTGTACTGCTGGTTGTTAGACAGAGGGCAGCAGGCCTTGAAATTTTCTCAACAGTATTATTTAATCAGCACACTGTCTCGTCTTCCGTAGCCTCTAGGTAAGGAACCAAAGGCATTAGTACTCATCTCCTACCAGTATTATACTTTCTTTATTAGAATAGTAAGTATTAAAGTGGCAGCATTCTGAGGGCAGGCAATGTTGGTTGTGCTGCTGAGAGGATATTGATTTTCATTACCCACCAGATGTGGAGTTGACAACTCTTTTCTGAATATCCGATGATGTTGATACTTTGTTCTCCTAAAAATACAATACTTGGAGAGGGAGGAGAGAGGGGAAGGTGCCTCAATTTTTTTCAAAGCAACCACATGATTAGTTTGCCGTTCAATTTTCATTTTCTCTTGACAGTGCATTGAAAAAAAAGAGAGAGAGAGAGAGAGAGAAATGTTGCCGAATTTGTTCTGTAATTTCCCCCAAAGAAAGTATTTGTGTGGGACCTAGTCTGCTTTTTGGACCTTCCAACAATGGTTTTGCCTCAATTATCGAAAATCATTATAAAGAACATTTCCTAATTTTTAATTCCATGTTTGTCATTTACATATATATGCTAGCAGTTCTTTTGTTTCCTTAATTTTCCGTCCACCAATCACAGTCACAGCCACCTTAGGACTTCAATTTTTAATGCAGAAAAAGAAAATTGTCATCTTTCATGCTTCACTTTTACTGTATTCTGGCAAGGCATTACCTACCACTGATAACTGCATAATGCCTTCTCATTATTTCTTTCAAGTTTCATCATCACCGCTCCTCCATCCCATTCCTCACTGCATCCCTCGATCATTTGCCTCAAGGAAGGCCATATATCCTTCCTTAAGATTGAATAATTTGAATTGTTCTCGTAGACGATCTTCTTTAATGCACACAATCTCATTTTAGGAGGCAATTGGGAAGAATAAAGAAAGTAATAATCTTTTAAATTGCCATTGCCATTTCCCAACCTCCAACTTCATTCCTTTCCTAATGGCTATATAAACAGAGATCTAGGGTTCACAATTACTTCCTAATTGGCAAGAAGTGGAGTTTGCAGCTTTCCTCTCATCTCTCTCTTTGTGAATCTCATCTAATACGGGTAAAGTTTGAAGCTTTACTTTTGCAAATGAATTCGTAGAACTTCATGCCTGCTCATTTCAATTTCATAGTGGCTTAGTTCACTACCTCAAATAGTCTGCCACCTATTGCCATGGCGGAGGACAAATAGCTTGCTGATGTGCCTGCTTAATTTTATCTCATTCATTGGTTTTGAATTTTCCCTTTTCAAACGGAAAAAAAGAAAAGAATGAAGATTTTGCCTTTTTACTTCTCCCTCATTCAGTATACTTGTATTTGTTCAGAAGGAAGTCAGTAAGCAATATGCAATATGCTTAAACGTGATTTATATGATGTACTTCTTTCCTCAAATTTTCATCTTTGTTACTCCTTGACTCCTTGTTGAGTGAAACTCTAGAAGAGAATAAAGTGAAGAGGAGTTGGATAAACTTATAAAGTATGATAAAGCAATTTAATTTCTGAAATCAACAGTGTGACTTTGTACATGAACATGTTTATGATATGCCCGAAATTCTTTTTACAATTTGCTTGATTTCTGTCTGGCAGGAATTTCGTGTTGATCAAATGGCATCCGGCCTTAATTTTCAACTATCAAAGAGAACTCACATTTTCCACCTAAAGGTGTGGGTTTTGGTTGCCATCTTTGTGGGTGTGTTCATTGTAATCATTCTTTTGGTGCTGCCATTTTGTCGGTCGCGTAAAAAATCCAGAAAGGCTAATGACACTCTTCCTATCAGCCAAATTCCTGCAATATCAAAGGAAATAAAAGAGATAAGTGTAGATAGATATTCAGCAGACCATTATGCAGGCCCTGATGTGGATTTCTTCACTCTTCAGAACAATTTTGGTGAAAAAGATTCAGATATGCTTTTGAGTAGTGAGAAGGACAAGAATGCTGATAATAGCAGTCACTCTGGTTCGCTTTCTAAAGTAGAGAAAAATGGTGCTGCATATGAGTCCAGAGAAAAGAAAGGTCATGAAACAATAAATGATTCAGATCCTATTGCTGTTTCATCCCCCTTATCTGGTCTTCCTGAATTCTCTCACCTTGGTTGGGGCCACTGGTTTACTTTAAGGGATCTTGAAACTGCAACAAACAGGTTTTCAAAGGAAAATATTATAGGTGAGGGTGGATACGGTGTCGTTTACCGAGGCCACCTGATTAATGGGTCTCCTGTGGCAGTTAAAAAGATCCTCAACAATTTGTAAGTTCTCTGATGGGCTTGTGTCACTCCTGCTGCATCTAGGTTCTCAAATCATAAGCTAATATGAATTCCTTTCTGGCTTTCAAATGTCTAGTGGACAAGCAGAGAAGGAATTCAGAGTGGAAGTTGAGGCTATAGGCCATGTCCGCCACAAAAATTTAGTTCGGCTTTTGGGCTACTGTGTGGAAGGAACTCACAGGTATAATAATACGCCCTTTACTTTCTTTTTGGTCATCTTTTCAATCATGCAATTCGGATGGAGAGGATTCTATCCCCTGCAGTGCAATTTGTAGAATGCATTTAAGTACCTATTGCTGGAATTTAGGTAGTTAGTTCCCGGATGGTGATTCAGTGCTTTAGAGGATGTATTGACAGATTATTTATGCATTACTGCCAGATGACCTGCTAAGAGATTCAGTGAAATGAGTAGTGGTCCCCTTTCAAGATTTTAGAAACATGTCAATCCCACCCCATCCCCCCAACACTACATAGACTATGAGGAGGAATCCTATTGCTCAAGACGCTGATAATACTTTTGCTCACAAGAATATTAATAACCAATATCATGGAAAATTCCATAGATATTTAGGCAAAATATATACTGTCAATAGTTGACATGTTAACTTTGCTAATAAAGGTTTGCAACTCCTCTCATGTAGATCAACAATAACTTTGAGGATTTCGCTGTTGATCACTAAAGACAATAAATGTTCATATAAGTGTGTTTGTCGATTAGCTGTCTAAATCTTAACACATCATTATCTACCGAATAGATCCTGTTCTGTTCTCATTCATCTTTCTTGAAATGTCCCTGTTAAATGCAGGTTACTTGTCTATGAATATGTGAACAATGGAAATCTAGAGCAATGGCTTCATGGAGCCATGCAACATCATGGATACCTTACCTGGGAAGCCCGCATGAAAGTCTTAATTGGAACAGCAAAGGCGTGAGTTTATAGATTGTTTTTCCTTTTTCGTTGCTTATAAACTTATTTTAAGTTTTGATCTCATCGTGAAACTAAATATACTTCTTGCAGCCTTGCTTACTTGCATGAGGCAATTGAACCCAAAGTGGTCCATCGAGACATCAAGTCAAGCAATATATTGATTGATGAGGATTTTAATGCTAAAATTTCTGATTTTGGACTTGCTAAGTTGCTGGGTGCAGGAAAGAGTCATATTACAACAAGAGTTATGGGTACCTTTGGGTCAGTTCATGCAAAAGATATTTCTTTCCTTCTTTTTTTTTTTTTTTTTTTTTTGTGCCTCTCCTTTTCATCTCCAGTTTTGTATTCTGAAGGACTTGGATGCTTATCACTCTCCTTGTTTTGGGATAACCTCACCGAGTCTGTTTGTTGCTTTTCTGTCTGTATAGATATGTTGCACCTGAATATGCCAATAGTGGCCTGCTAAATGAGAAAAGTGATGTTTATAGCTTTGGGGTTGTGCTTTTAGAAGCCATAACTGGAAGAGATCCTGTGGATCATGGCCGCCCTGCACTTGAGGTATGTTATATTACGGTTCTAGGGAAAACACATTTCAAGTTACTGATGATATAGAAGTATATAAAGACTGGCA
The DNA here is from genome assembly GCA_026120185.1 of Voacanga thouarsii. NCBI lineage: Eukaryota > Viridiplantae > Streptophyta > Magnoliopsida > Gentianales > Apocynaceae > Voacanga > Voacanga thouarsii. The sequence continues at coordinate 1,490,114 of JANUWF010001045.1, read as the reverse complement.
ATATAATGGTTCTAGGGAAAAAACATATTTCAAAGCATGTGTTTATTTGCATTTGTTAAAGGCTCGGAATATGAGGGTGTTTAAATGAAACCACGTAGCTATATGCCAGTAAACTTTTCTCTGCAATTGAAATATACTTCATTGAAAAATTGAAAGATCAAAATCGTGTTTGTTGTGCACTTGCATTCCATTTCTTTTTCTGCTCATGTTGGGTCTGAGCTCAAATCAGGAGCGTCCTTGTTTACCTCCTTGTATTAGGATTTATTCCACCAAACATAGGAATTTTATTGCAATCTGCAAGTTCTTGTATGATGCATATCCCCTAGTAAGTTCTGGAACTTCATTGAGGTTGTTCAAGTTAATATGTTTTATAATGTTGTCTCTCTTTTCGTATTTTTGCTTCCATTGTGATGAAAACGAGAAAGATTTAACTTTTTGGCGGTTTATACAGGTAAATTTGGTTGACTGGCTCAAGATGATGGTTGGCAGTAGACGCTTTGAAGACGTTGTTGATCCCACAATTGAGAGTAGGCCATCAACCACAGCCCTGAAACGTGCTCTTCTGACAGCTTTAAGATGTGTTGAACCGGATGCTGATAAGAGACCAAGAATGAGTCAAGTAGTTCGCATGCTTGAATCAGAGGAATATCCAATTCCACGAGAGGTTTGATTTGAACTTGAAAGGCCTAGTCTATTTTCTGTTGGATGTCACCAGTTATAAGTTTATTGATGCTCCTTTAATTTGTGAAAGTGTACTAGTTTGTAGCGTTACGAAATTTCATATTGCTCGCTTTCAATTGTTTGACACTGGCCTCTTTTAGGGAAGGAGGCGACGAAGAAACCAAGCTGGTGAGGAGAAAGAGAGGAGTGAAAATCCAATTCTAAAGCTTGAGAGCAGAAGCGACCACTGAGCATGAGTAAGCAAGCAAAGTCTTTGGAAGTCATTGGCATCCCAAGGTTCTGAGGTTGCCTCGTATTAATCAGCTGAGGATGGAATCGAGCTTTTACTGGATTTGCTTGTTTAGCCCTTCTAGAAGATCTGCTCTTAGATGTTGGAATGAGTAATGATGTGTGCATGGTTGTTACTCTTCATTGGGGTACAATGGGAACGTTTGTACAGGCCTCTGTCGATTCCTACTCTTTTCTGTCTTGATCCATATATATAGGTCACTGGTGCTCTGTTTCTTTTATCAAATATAGTCTTTCAGTATAGCTTAGGTCTTTTGAGCATGTTGCACCTGTGAGGAAAGGATGGTCTTACACAAGAGGTTCAAGGTCGTTAATTTCCTGCTCTGTTCTACTGGTGCAATCAATATTCCTTTTCCCTTTTTCGTTTATGCAGAGGAAGGGAGCGTGATTATAGATATAACTTCATCCTGTTCTGTTCTGCTGGTGCAATGAACATTCCTTCTCCCTTTTTCGTTTATGCGTTGGAAGAGTCCGCGATTATAGATATAGTAACTTCAACTATTATCCACTTATGTGAAAATGATAAAAGAGTAATGCTGACTGGCTAAAGTTATCTGGGGCTGGAAAATAAAGAACCCTTCCACTCCAACGCAGCAATGGTCTTAACTATGGCATTGTCCTTCCTAAACAACAAGTAAGCCTACCCCACCCCCCCCGGGGCCTTGGCCCCACGCTCTTCCGCAAGAAAAACCCAATTTTGATTCACAAGCAAAGTAAAATGCAAAGAATACACGAGGCAGCACTTTGATATAAAAGCCAAAAGAAAACTATGCAAGTACATAGAACAATTCATGGAAAACAGTCTCATAATAAAAAAAAAAAGGTAGAGGGAATAAATATATGTACAATCAACTTAAGACCAACTGGAAACGATAATTCTCAACATCCTGTACTTATGGGATTTTAGCCGTCCTCCAACGACCCTGAAACTTTCCAATTGACATTCCGACACCGGAGTAATACGTGAGTTGCAGGATAAGATCTTTGAATTTAACCCAAAAGAGTAAATCAGTAGACTGGTTCAGAGTATTTGTATTGAGAACTGCCCCTTCATTTTTGGAATGTAGATTGGAGGTTGTTTCTTTGATTGGTAGGTGAGGCTTCCACACGTTTCTTACTGATCAGTCCATCTTCAATAACGCCTTGTTTTTCCCCGTGAATCCATCTTAAATAATGTATAACAAAACAAATGCTGACCCAAAACCAAATTTCTATTTGGTTCCCTGTTTGAACTGATATACTCTTTAGCAATAGAGGTCAAGATAAGATACACAAGTCACAAGTGTGATGCTTCAGCTGAAGGTCCAGTTCGAGCATTCAAGAGAGGCTGAAGGGCTTTTACCACAATGCTCATGTTTGGTCGAAAATCTGCTTCATATTGTACACACAAGGCAGCAACAGCAGCCATCTGTTTTAAGCAAGCCATATCAACAGTGAGCAGAAGTTTTTACCAAGCGTATGAGAATTTAATACAGGAAGATGAAAATCCATCAGACAAGAACTCAGCTCCAAGCTCTAGCTATTAGCAGGGAGGAAAGGTGTATCAATACCATTCAAAGTCAAGAAGGAACAAAAAATGAGCCGACGGTCCTATATCTTTTAATCCAAACGTGCATAATATTTATTACCTTAGCAACTGCCTTGGGAGGGTATTGATCTTGCAATCTAGCATCAACACATTGTTTGACTTTATCTTCGCTGAGTTTTGGAGTTGCCTGATTCATTCAAGAGTAAACCATCAGTAAACATTTTGACAGTTCAACTAAAATGCTCTTTGCACAAAGACATGTATTCCCGGTCCTAGGAATAGCATGGGAGTGGAAGGGGGGGAATCTAAGGAACACATCCGCCAAATGAAACAATTACTGGGATCTCACATACCCATGTCACAAGACTCTGTTGTCCACGTGGCAATGTGTGATCAACAGGTTTACGGCCAGTTAAGAGTTCCAGAAGAACCACACCAAAACTATAAACATCACTTTTTGAACTCAGCTGACCAGTCATTGCGTACCTGTCACCCAGAAGATAAAAAAGCTCACACGGGCTTATAAATGATAATATCCAAGATATTTAATTCATAATGAAGGCCAAAGCAAACTCACTCTGGTGCATGATAACCAAAAGTGCCAAGCACACGAGTGGAATGAAGGCGTGCTGCCGAATCAGGGGCTTGATTAGACAAATCAAAATCAGCAATTTTTGCAACATCAACGTCAAAAAGTAATACATTGCTGGATTTTATATCACGATGGATAATATGAGGTTGTGCCTTTTCGTGCAAGTACTCTAGACCCTTCGCAGCCCCAACAGCAATTTTAACCCTTTGGGCCCAAGAGAGCACTGGACCAGGCTGAGCACCTTTAACACCTTTTCGTCCTACATCCACACGTTGAGTTAATTTATGTCAAGATGAAGAAAGGAAGCAAGATTAGATATTCAAGCAATTAAAATGAAGAGGTATTAGTATAATGACAACAGCTCTATTAACTCGCATGCTTTGAAGAACCTAAGGGACAAACTTCCTTAGCAACCAAAAATTAATAAAAAATGCATGCAACTATCCTGCGTTTCATCTAAAATCTACAACGGCTGGAAAATAACAATTCCAAAGTCCTATGCAGTAACAAGCACCATTATGTGTGAGTTCAAAAAACAAAATGAACAAAGGACAACTTGTTGCAGTAAACAATTATGTACTAGTGCAAACAAACTAGGACTCTTTTCATCTATGATACCAAGTTGAGTTACAAAATCATTCAAAAGCTTAAGATGTTAATTAAGGAGGAGAATGAGTTATTATCTAAACATGCAAACCAAAATCAATTTATATGCAACATTGATGAGAAATAGCTCTCAGAAAGAACTTTATATCATTTCATCATCTATGCATAAGATCATTCTGTTAGTATTAGCCAATAAGAATGTAGCAATGCAGGTCCATGTATAAAAACTACAAAAATAGCAGTCCTTAATATTCCAGATTTAGAAGGATATGACTGAAAACTGGGTAACCATAGAACTTTTTCTTGGGTTCCAAAATTCAATACTTGTAGTTGATAGACAAAAACCACAGATGTTTTCATCTGCATGTTGGACTATTCACACTTTAGAATTGAAATATTGATAGGGTTCAGTATTAGGGAAAGATAGTTCTCTGGTAACTCACCATGAAGAATATCGTGAAGAGATCCATTTGAAGCATACTCATAAGCTAAGACCCGAAGACCACCATCCACAGAATAACCAAGAAGCTCAATGACATGTTCATGTTTTAGTCTTGATACCATAGAAACCTGTAATGCCATACACCAAAGAACATAATGTATTCAGAAAAAAAGTGTTCATCATATTTGGTCAAAAACCTGCTCCAATTGGATATATCCGACCTGTGCTAAAAATTCCTGATCTGGTTGCTTACTAGAGTCTAACTTCTTTATCGCTGCAGCCTGGCCACTTTTCAAGACACCATAGTAGACCCTTCCATAAGATCCCTCACCGATCAAAGCCTTTGTGCCAAAGTTATCGGTGATGTCCTTCAACTCATCAACAGGAATAGGAGGGACAGCAATAGGCTGGACCTTTATGGCCTGCGGATCCTTCTGCACTGGCTCTGTGGCATGATAACCTGCATTATTACCTATAAAACAAATTTTCTCAGTTCTACAACGACAAAGTCACATTCTTAGACTTTAAAAAAAAGCAATTCAGGAGATCAAATAGTAAAACGATAGCATGATGCCTTCTGATAGCTGGGGTGAAGCAAATTGGACGTAAAAATGGTAATTTTTTTAACCATTCATGAACAGAACAATTACAAATTTCTTCCAGAAGCAAAGACAGATGAAGATCAGATTGTAAACCATCTTGGACTCAAAATTTTTAGATTAACACTTTTGAGTAAAAACGTCAAAGTCACACTAAATAGCTGAAACCTATCTTCTGTCACTTAGTCCCAACAAAGACTTTTAGCAGAGTGATTATTTCTGCAAGAAGTATGGGCTGGGGATAAAATGAACCTGCAAAGTTATGTGCCGCAAATTGCCCATTATCAGCAGTCTTTTGCATGTCATCTTCTTCACAACAACTGAAGCAGCTCATGGTTTGTTTGTTTCAATCTCTTCTTTATCCTCTTGGACGTTGCCTGTTCAGGAGGGGGGAAAAATGTAGACTTGTAAAAAGAATACAAGGGTGATTAAGAAGTCAGAATGGACAGCATATACAATTTGTTCACCATGAAGTTAAACTTTTACTGATGAGAAACCAGCATTTGTTAATTGCTAAAAAACAGTTTTTTAGAGTCAGTGCATTTTTCGTTCACTGATATTGGCATGGCAATTACCACTTATCCAGTCAATTTGATCCAACTTGAAGTCATGTTAGTTAGCACTTATAATTATCTCCAGTGAGGGAATATGTACTGCTTGCTTCTTATTAAAATTGCTTGTAGCTCAAAACAACCACAGACTTGACAGATGATGAATATTGGTTTAAGTGCATCCTCACTTCTTGACCAGTTGCTTACATCAACATTTTGATAAAAATGTTTCATACCCATGAGCAATTGTGCTCTACACACGGGGAGTGGTTTTGGTTGCTTTGGGGAGTGGGGAAAAATGCTCACAATAAACCATTAATTTAGGTTGCATTCTCTTTGGAGGACTTCACTATAAATCAGGAAATGCATACTGTAGGACCAGGAAGACATGGTTGGATACCCTTATCCTTCCTTTTTTTTTTTCCCCTCTTGTTTCCCCTTTCCATGCCAACCAGAAATGACACAGACTTGTTGATTCTTGAAAACCTGAATAGGAGATGTGCTAAAACTAACAGTAAAAGAAAAAGTCAGAAACTTTGAAAAAACAATTCGAGACAATCAGCAGTTAACAAGGCACGTGGAAGGAGGAAATACAGAAGGCAGACAAGAACTCAAAACACAGCAATGGTAAGAATTAAGAAAGAGCAGACGATCGCAGAATCTAGTTGATACATATCTCATGCACTCCAGATCAACGAAAAAGAACTGACAAAGGCGTATTGCAACAAATAAACACCTCTTATATGTAAAGCGATTAGCATCCAGGCACCTTACCGCACCCAAAACTCAGCGGCTGTGCAATAATTCATTCAATCAGCAAAAATATTCAACCTTTTACAGGGAATCGGCTGTGTTAGCCAAAGGGCCACGATTCGTTAGATTAACTAGACACACAAAGTTGATGGGAGGTCAGGAAAATCCCATATTTCTGGGGCGAATTGAACACCAGCAACAAAGTAAAAGATAACGGAAAAGAAGAAAGAAAACTAGGGGCAAGAAAAAGCTATCACCTTGGGCTGTTTGTTGTATAGCTGTGGAGCTTTGGTTGATCTGATGCTCTAATCAAGAAATGGAACCCTCTAGCAAACAGCAGCAGGAGAAGGAGGAAGGGCAGCAACCAAGAAGACTGAACAGTAACAAGACTTGGACGCAGAAAGAGCGACGGACAAGGAAAGCGCGTAAGGCAGCTAGAATTTCTTTCTATCTCGTCATGCAAATGAAAAACGAGAAGGGAGGAAGAACTTTGGCAAATCGGCAGCACTAGTAGTTGGCTTTTGGTTGGTCTTCTATCGCTGTCTTTGACTTGTATGCCAGATGGATGGCTTTCAAAATACAGACAGCATCCCTCTTCCTGTAGACTGAGGCATCCCCCTCCTCCCCATCATCGCTCCCTCCTTCGCATAAGTTATTCGACTTCCACAGTCAACTAATAAGAAGGCCTCTTCTACGGCGTCGCCCCAACTCGGTTAGGCAGGTTTAAGTTGGAGGATCAAATTCTTTGGAAGATAATTAGTATATTGATTTTCTTAACTTATAGATTTGTCTAAATTAATTTATATTTTTATAATTTTTTATCAATTAATAATATTACAAGATGAGATTAACCCAATATGCATCTATCTAACCCACAGAAAAAGCCTATTCTAGCAGTAGAAAAATAGAAAAATAGAAAATTGTTCTGGGTCTTCTTTGGCTCCTTGGTTTCATATTGATAGAACTCTCTGGCGGCAGAACAATTCACACGTCCCATACTTTTCTATCAGTCTTTACATGTTACTGCCATCTATCCTTCTCTCCATCCGTGATCAATCATTCCCTCAGCAACTTTACACGGGATTAATAGTTGGACATCACTTGGACATATACCTATTAGCTATTATTAATATGCATTATTCCCTATTCATTTTATATTATTTGATCTTTTAAATTTTAAATTTTATATCATAATATTTAATTTTTTATATATTTTTATACATTAATAATTAATATTTTTAATATTATACTTATATTTAGTCAAATTATATTAAATAAATTATTTTTTAATACCTTATACACTAACATATGTACCCTTTAGTATTCTAAGGTTTCAAAATCTACTTTTTACATCCTTCAACTTTAGACTAAATGATAAAACTACTAATTTATTTTAAAATTATTTGTATTGACATCCTTTGAAATTTTTTGGTATACTGTAAATATTCTCTCTCCTTTAAACCGATTCCTCCTAATATTACTTTTTAGTAGAAAATTATTAATTTTCTTTTTTACCTTTTAGAAAAAATTATTTAAACAAATGTTTTTTTTTACATATAAGCAATAAAAAAGTATATAAAAAATAAATCATTTATAAATTCATATAATATCAAATAAAAATATGTTTATTTGATAAAAATATGTTTACTTAATCATCTATAATTTTATATTATTATACATAATATTAAATATTATATATATACGAATTTTCTTTTCTACACTTTAGTAGTATATATTATTAAATACATAATTTAGTTTTTTTTTTTAAATCATAATATGAGTTTTTTTTATAAGTGCATAAATAAATAAATAATAATAAATATTATTTATACAATCGTAAAAAATAAAAAAAAAACTTTTATGTTGATATATATATATATATATTAAAAAATATAATATAAATATTTAAATATGTTTTAACTATTTTTATTTTAATATATTATCTTAACAAATTATCATAAAATTCACGTAATAGTATCATATTTACTATATTTTTTTAATTTTAAAATAATTATTTAAATAAAAATATAGATTCTTAATTAATTTGTTTATTTCTAATATTACAAATATATAATATATTTATTTAATACTTGGAAAAAAATTAGCTTATGCCAATTTATGATAATAAAATTAATACCTAAATAGTGCCCAATGGTTCATGTTATATAGAAATATTTAATGGAAGTCAATATAAAAAAAATTTAAAATAAATTAATTGTTTTACTAGTTGGTCCAAAATTGAGGGGAGTAAATGGTAAATTTTGAAATTTTAAAGTACTAAACGGTATATATAATAATGTATAATGTACTAAAAGATAATTTATCTAACTATATTTAATGGGGAAAAAAATCGAAGATGATTATTCATCCTTATATTTTTTATGAGTAAATTTGAAAACATAAAAAAAAAAAAAGTTACTTACTATTTCAGTATTATTAATTTGTATATAAATTGTTAGAAGACCAAATAATACGAAACAGATAAAATAGTAAATTTAATATTGAATTCATTTTAAAATATTAGTAATACTTTTAAAGTTTTGTAAAAAATAAAAATAAAATATATATTTTTATTAATCAAATTACTTAAAATAACTTTAATAATCATGCAATTGAAGTGGAATATATATATTTATGATGGCCTTAGTATTAGCCCTTTTTGATAAAGCTTTGTAGTGAAAATCGTTGATTGTTCCATACTCCATGCCATCATTGTATGGATGCGGGTCTGCTCCGCCTCCGCTAGCTGCAGCTTCCCCATTCACCGTTGCATGCATTGCATACGTATACATATGGTGGGATCATCGACGTCTCTGCCGGCAGGGACGTTTAGCAATAATATCGAATTGATCATTCTTCTCTTTATTGCTTTGTTTGTTTATGTATCAAAATCAAACCAACTGCTCTGCATCCTACGCCGCCCTACTTAAATTATTAATTACAAGTACTCAATCGACCATTTCTCTTTTTCCTTTCTTTCTTCTGCAGCCACCATCTAACCACATCGTATTCATATACCTTTTGTTTCTCTAAGCCACCACCCATCGCCATCTATCGAAAGACAGTTTTATATTCAAATAAAGACGCATCTTCTAACCTTTTGTGTATTCAATTTTCTTAAAAGACCGGAAGACTTCATTTTCTTTTTTTTTTTTTAACCCATTGGAGAGGAGCCTCTCTCATGACATGGTAAAGTGATAATTTAGTTACTAAACCAATCCTTAATGAATTATATATGAGTCGAGAAGACCTTAGCTATGATGGATTTACAGGAGGAGGGAAGAATTCGAGGTGTGATACGATATTTATTTTTGTATGAAAATTTTATTTAATTTACATAGATAGAATATGTTAAAAAATTATATTTTATGTAATACAAATTGTATATTACAATTTTTTTTAAAGTACTTGATCTAACGTTGATCTAATCTACGCAAAAATTACCCATTCTTGTTTTTTTTTTGGGGGCGGATATTCTCGTGTTTGCATTGCTCATATTTTATCACCTTTTCTTGCTTATTTGCAGGATGGCTTGAGCCTCTACCTTCTGCATCTTTCCTCACTTAGTGGGCTTGTTGGGTCAATCTCACATGGGTAAACACCCATAATACTAGCCAGAAAACATGGGCTTTGTGCTCTAGGCTCTTACCTTATCCATAAGCCTGCTGTCTCTTTAAACTTTCATAACCCACCACACAACACAACACCGTTGTAAAGGATACTCCATTTTCGGCCGATAAATTCAAACAACCCATTACTTAATAAAGAAAGGAATACCACCCCAAGTGTATATATATATATGTGTGTGTAGTATTCAAACAACTTTCACAAGCTCTAGCAATGCTCGGCATGTTGATAAAAGCCAACGCCAACAAATTTTTAGCTAAGGGCTAATCAAACTCCTCAAAAGTTTTGTCTCAAAGATTTCATGGAAAGGGGGGTGTGGGGGGTGGGGGAGGAAGATGGGGAGTAGGGAGGCTTGTTTAGAATCGAGCCTTCAGCCTCAAATGAGAGAAATAAAAATATCTAACTTAATTTACAGAGACAATGCCAAGAGAAGAAAAGTGTATTCAAGATCAAATGAATATTTAAAAGATTTCTGTCATTATTAAATCACCAAATTTCTTCATCTTCTTCGTTTGTTGAAGAAAAAGGGACATGAAGATATGGTTATTTTATGTATCCATAGGTAGTCTCCAAGTGGGATTGGGTGAAGGTGAGAGGTGGGGGAGGGTTTCATCTGGAAAGATGGGGCACTTATTCTTCCTCTAGTATAGTATGTGATAATAATGTGCTTGACCTAATCCATTCAAAATATTGACCCGGCAAAGCACAAATCAATCTACTACTTACTAGTAACTCTTTTAGAGCGTCCATCAGCTACTATCCTCTATCCTTTTTCTTGAGCAAAAAATGGCGTATTCTGTGATGAGAAAGAGATAAAAGAAGCATTCAATGTGTAAAGAAAATATATTCCTTCCACCACTGGCCACCCATACACGCAACAGTCTAGCTAGTGTAGTACTAGTAACTAAATAATAAAGCCATAATTCGTGGGGAATCCTCCCATTGGCCTTTTACAATTGCAAGAGAGTAGCTTATTCCTCACATGCAGTGAATGTACATAAAGCATCTTCGCATATACATATGCACACACACCCACACATATATATATATATAGAGAGAGAGAGAGAGAGTAGCTTATTCCTCACATGCAGTGAATGTACATAAAGCATCTTCGCATATACATATGCACACACACCCACACACACACATATATATATATATATAGAGAGAGAGAGAGGACATTTAACGCAGTCAAACAAGGTAGGTGCACTGCCCCTACACTTTAGAAATTTGAAGATGATTATACCATTCATTCCATTTCAATTTGCATGTAAAAATTTAGAAAAGTATTTAATTATAAATATGTTATGATATTATTTTTAGTAATTAAATAAATTAGCATTGAGATTAAAATGAAAGATACTAATTGCAGGATTTTAAGAGAAAGATATATGTATTTTTTTTAAATGGATATTAGTTTTTAAACAATCAAAAATAAAATTAAAAATATTCAAAACTTAACACGATTAAAAACATAATTATATTTCATGGATCGGTCAATTAGATAGAAAATGTAGAATGAAAAATAGTATTCTTTCCGTCCTATAATATAAGTCGTTTGAAGTTACTTTTGTTTTCACAAATTATAAATCGTTGGAGACTTTTCAAAAAGATTTTGAAATTATTTTTATATTTTTATCTTTATTTATTATTCTCTTTCCCTCTTTTTCTCTCTCCTCTCTTCTCTTGTTTTCAAGACATTTAAATAGAGATATTTTAAGAAGAAAAAAATATAAAGTCGTCTTATTTTTAAGAATCTTAATATGTGTGAAATAAAGTCAAACAACTTATATTATGAGACGGAAGGAGTAATATTTTGAATAATCCTATTTTTGTACATAAATAAACGTGAATAATTGTCCTTTTTAGCGTCTTTTTGGTTGGCTGATCCAAATATTGACAAGAATAAGAAGGAATGAAGTGGTGTGGTAGGATGCGTAAATCACTCACTATCACTTTTTCGTCTCACTTAAATAATTGAGGGGATAAATAATCCCATTTTCTTATTTTACTCACTTTTTTTTTTATCAATATTTCATTTTTTTTTAAAATTCTAAAATTTACAATTATATTTAGTTGGATTTTAACTACTTGAACTAATTCGATAAAATATTTTGAAATGCACAAATTGATAATATCAATATGATTTTTAATGTTTAAAAGTTTTTTTATATATTAAAATTAACTCAATTATAGACGATATATTATTAAAAGTGTACATTTATCTGTTTTAAATTTTTGAATAATTATAATTAAATCAAACTAATTGTTAATTAATTGACAAAAACGCATGATTAAGAATTGAAGAAATGACATTGATTAATTTAATCAAAGAATAAGATTATGATGAAAGAACAATCATATTTTAAAAATAAAAATTTCAAGAGAAAAAAAAAATGAAAAACGGTGGTACAATTGACTAGATGCATGATTGACCGTACAATCAAACAGAGCATATGCACCATTCATTACAAAGTCACGACTGGTCCAGCCCACGTCGCTATTTAGACCCACTCTGCACTCCCCCACCCTCCCTTTCATGCTTTCTTTTTCAATTGGTCTCCCTGTTCACGCTCCTGCCTTCAATTTGACACTAACACGTATCCATTTTAATAAAATTAATCTATTTATTATTATTATTTAAATTTAAAATTTATTTTTAAATTTTTTTATATATTATAAAATAATAAATATACATCGTATATATTATTTTTATATATTTAAATTTAATAAAAATTTATAAAACTCATTTATATATATTTTTATTTTTATATAAAATTATAATTTTTTTTTCATCTCAATTATTACAATTTCGTTACACGTGTAACTGTCTTTTCTTCTTTTTTTACAAATATTTTTTCTTTCACTTTTCAAAAACTTTTGAATATGATTATCATAATGTCATTTAAGTTTCTAGTACTATTACAAAAATCAATAATTCATGTCTTTAATACATTTTGGTTCATTTATTTCACAAACAGTGAGTAGCATAAATGAATTCATCTTGCCTTTCCTTATATTAACAAGTAGTCCTTCTCATTCTATAACCTTAAATAGATAATTTACAAATTTATATTAAAACTTCATACATCAAATAAAAACATTCTATAATTATTCATAACAGCTATGACTCAAATAGGCATATTAACTGTGTGCTATATAAAGAAGTTTTAAGCCTTCGACTCGCACATGTCAAGAACCTTGACCTTTGATCATATTCCCTAAATCAAAACATTTGGAATCAAACATTTTTTATTTTAGAAAGAAAGCTAATGATAAAATATGATAGTCAAAGCTGGTTGGATTCACATTGCCTTGCCTTGAAAAGGAAAAAGAGAGAAAGAAAAAGCGTTCACACACAACGATTCATCGGTCTATTTTAATAATAAATTAAAATAATATTAATTATTAATTTTTTATAAATATTTATTTTTAATATAATAGATATTATATATTTATAATAAAAAAATAAAAATAAATTAAATATACTTATCATATATAAAATTTTAAAATTTAATTATTTTTAATAAAAAATTCTTTAAAAATAAAATTTTTAATTTTTAATTTTTTAAAAATTTATAAATCAATTAAAATAGACGAATAAAATGAGATAAATAAACAAGTAAACAAAGACAAAGATTTGAGCGTAACAAATTTGCGTGGGTTAGTTTAGAAATACGTAGTAAGTACACTAGTTTGTGTCTGTTTGTGGTATAATACATTAATCATTTACTTGGCTTTACAGAACGAATTATTTTTGTACTTTTTTTCATTTTCGCCCCCTCACTCTCTGTTTTCCCATTTATTGCTGTCTCCTGTTTTCTCTCCCCTCCATTTTGTCTTTCTTTCTCTAAATCGCCGGCGATCTTCCATCTTCGGATCAAATCTCTCTTGCCCGCGTTTTCCTCAGGTTCCCCACTCTTTGTCGTCCGACTCCTACCTCTTTCTTTCTTTTTTTTTTTTTTTTTTGGGAAAAAGGAAAGCTCTGTCCATTTATCTGCGTCTTTTGTTTGCTGTTGCCGCTGTCTTTGTTGTTCAGCTCCACTTTTTAACTGTACGTGACGCCCATTTTAGCTTTCGGTTTGTATGGGCTTCTCGAGTTTGAACCATTATTGCTTGTAAAATTGGGAGCTTGTGTTTCGGGGAGATGTAGTTGAGCTGGTAATTCAAGGTTGCGTCTTTTGGGCTTATGGATTCTTCTTGTTGGGGTCGATGAGCTTCTGGAATCTCGTGGCATTTCTTGGCGATGTTCTGAACTTCACCACCGTCTGATTTCTGCTTCAATTCTGGGCTAACTGCAACTGGAAGCTTGTTTTCCACCATAAACGGGCAAGCAAAGTTTCATCTTTCTGTGCTTTGACGGTGGAATTTGGTAATAAGGCTTTCAGATTCTTTAATCGGTTTTGAATTTTCTTACTTTCGATTCATGGAGGCTAAGCTCGACGGAAAAACTGGTCATTTCTACGGCCCTGTTGTCTCCGATTTGAAGGCTTTAGGGAAGAGGAGTATGGAATGGGATTTGAACGACTGGAAATGGGATGGGGACTTGTTTACTGCTGCGCCATTGAATTCTGTGCCATCAGATTGCAGAAGCAGGCAGTTCTTTCCTCTAGGATCTGAAATTCCTACCAATACTAGGGTGTCCAATAGTTTTTCATCTGGTTCTGATGAAATGATTTCCGGGATTGACAAGGGGAAAAGGGAGTTGGAGAAAAGGAGAAGGGTTGTTGATGTTGAAGATGAAGACTTCACTGATGAAGTTGGGTCACTTAACTTGAAGCTTGGCGGACAAGTATATCCCATAGCCGAGGGGGATGCAGAAAAATGGGAGGGCAAGAGTGGGAAGAAAACAAAAGTTCTCGCGCCTTCATCTAATCGAACTGTTTGTCAAGTGGAGGACTGCCGAGCTGATTTAAGCAATGCAAAAGATTATCATCGACGCCACAAAGTGTGTGACATGCACTCTAAGGCTACTAGAGCTTTAGTTGGCAGTGTTATGCAGCGCTTCTGTCAGCAGTGCAGCAGGTCTGTTTTTTCATCCAATGTCTTTTTGAATATTTTATGCTTATTGGAAATACTTTTGCAATAGTGGCAGTTATGTGTCTCTCAGTTGTGGATCCCAAACTGTAGAAATTTGCTCCCAGTCTTCAGTCGTTTATGCGTTTTTAAAGTTCAAAATCCCTTGATTGTAATTTGTTATGCTTGGTTGAAACATCTTGTTCAAAATAATTACTTCTCTTCGTGGAAATGATATGGCTGCTTTTGTGCAGGTTTCATGTTCTTCAAGAGTTTGATGAAGGGAAGCGGAGTTGTCGTAGGCGTTTAGCTGGACACAACCGGCGAAGACGGAAGACACACCCTGAGAATGTAGTTAGTGGAGCTCCTGCAAATGATGATCGGGGCAGTAACTATTTGTTGATTAGTTTGCTGAGGATACTCTCCAACATTCACTGTAAGTTTTTATACCTGAACAATGCTTTATATTGCTTACTTTTGCCTCTTCTTACAATACTTAATTTCACTGAGATGTTCTGCCCAATGATTTGGTTACTGTCATGTTTAACTTTTTTATACGCAATTTGCTTTTGTACATCACAGTGTTTAGTGAGGTGACCCACCACTCAGATATGTGTATGTGTATATATATACATACATACATATGTAGGTAAACATTTGTTTCACTTGATAAGAAGGAAGCATTTGAACTTTCTTATGTAGCTAAAGTATTGGATCACCTCTACCCAAATCTGACCAACTACAACTACACCGATGCGAACTGGTGGCTCAGATAGAGATTTTGATGAGGCTGAAATGACTAGAATGACCACAATGGAATATACCTTCTCTAGGAATAGCTCTTCCTTTTTCAGCCTCTGGGGATATTATGCCTAGAATGCTTTTCATTCATTTTCCGTGTGGAGCCCAAATCTGGCTTGACATTCCAGTTTTTGATATCGTGGCATTAGATCTGATGGATAAGCTGAAATTGAACATTGGATTATGAGACTGATAAAATGGACAAAATAGGTGCAGGAATTTTATATAAATTATGAGAGCAGTTGTATGTTTGGTTGTCATTTTGTTTTCATTTTCTGAAGGAAAATTCAGAATGTTTTCGGAGTTAAAAAAAAAAAAAAAGATATTGGATTTTGTGTTTTAAGCCATCCTTTTAATTCCAACATGATTTGATCAAAATTTGGGACCTTTTGTAACAGTCATTTTTTATTAATTTTAGCTCTTTTTTACTTTTCTAAAAAAAATTACAATATAAATTTATATGTGCAAGAGTTAAAAAGTTGATCGAACACATTTTCACATTATTCAATATTTTCAAAACTGAAAATAAAAACAAAATGACAACCAAACTGAAGATTTTGGGCATATGCCTTCCCAGATAATGATAAGTGGTCTCCTACTGCTTTTAGTCTCTGTTGACAACTGAGACATAAGGTCTAAGAACTTTTCCTGATTACAATTTGCAGCAAATAATAATTCAGATCAAACAAAGGACCAGGATCTTCTATCCCATTTATTGAGAAGCCTGGCTAATCTTGCTGGTGTGGCGAATGAGAGAAACTTGACTGGTTTATTACCTGAATCTAAAGATTTGCAGAATGCCGGGACATCTGATGGGACTCCAGCAAAGGTGCCAAATCTGACTGAGTAATTCCTTGAGTACTCCCCGCAAAATCTTTCTTCAACATCTGACTGTTTTGACTTGCAGGACCACTCGAACAAATCTGTTAGGCAATGTGCCACTGCATCCACATCACAATCGGCACAAAAAGAATTCTTGGGAGATGACCATCGAGATGGACTTTTACTTAAGTCATCTCCTTCACAGCCCACTCAGGTGTTTCCTATGAATGGCACAACCTCTGTGAAAGCAAACACCTTTGGTTCTACAGGTGGAAAGACAAAATTGAATACCATTGACTTGAATAATGCTTATGACGATTCTCAAGATTGTATGGAAAATCTACAAAATTCTGAGGCACCTAGAGATCTTGGGAAAGCATTGCCTTCTAGTTGCCCCTTATGGGTACATCAAGATCCTTGCAAGTCTAGCCCAGCTCAGACAAGTGGCAACACGGGTTCCACTTCTTCTCAGTCACCATCTAGTTCCAGTGGAGAGGCTCAGGTATGGACTATTTTTATGGTTTTGTTTAAATCCTTCGCATCTGTAACATCAATATCTTGTGGGCTCTTCTTGTCTTGCATGCTCACATATTTCCTACATGCTTGTGCCTTCTAATTGTTTATCGGATTTACTGAAGCTATTTTTTTAAAAAACTGTATTCAAATTATTCAGTGTGTTGCTCTTCTTTTGTGAAGCTGCATAAATGGTTGTTTTGATTAGGTCCCTTTCATTTGGAGTTCAATTTAAGTAATTTTTGGACTGTATTTTGCACTTTAGTCATCATTGAGGTGATACTTATTAACTTGCACAAAAGGACTTCTGTACTTATGGATTGATAATTTTCAGAGTCGGACTGATCGGATTGTTTTTAAACTCTTTGGAAAAGACCCTAGTGATTTTCCGCTTGTTCTAAGGAAGCAGGTATTTCCTTTTTGCTGCGTGCTTAGGTTAGTTTGTTTGTCATCTCAGCGCTGGAAATTATTGTTGATTTTTCTCATTTCCTATGGATTTCAGATACTTGATTGGTTATCTCACAGTCCTACTGACATTGAAAGCTACATCAGACCTGGTTGTGTCATACTAACTATATATTTGCGGATGGATAAGTCCACATGGGAGGAGGTAAGTTCTGTGTTTTTTTTTATTTATTATTATTTAAAAATAAATATTCAGAAATGTTGATTTCTGATCTCCATAGATTGCTTGTGCTTAGTACTACCAAAGTTATGGTCGGTCAAACTTGGGGTTCAGCTCAGATCATGCTTGGGGAGCTATAGCCAGTGGTTCCAGTTTAGAAGGCTGTTGATTGAACCAAACTAATGAGATGTTCCCTGCTTATGTTGTTTGAATTTCTAGCCTTGCCTCTGATTATCTTTCTATGGTGCAGCTATGTTATGATCTGCGCTCCAGCTTGAAGAAGCTTCTTGATGCATCCACAGATTCTTTTTGGAGAACAGGTTGGATATATGCTCGAGTACGCCATCGTGTGGCATTCATATATGATGGTTTGTTCTCTTTCTTCAAATTTCTATTTCTCTATTGTTCCTGCTGTTACTCTGTCATAAAGAAAGACTGAAATATGATCTCTCCTGCTGCAGGTGACATTGTTTTGGACACACTCTTGGCCCCCAAGAGTCTAAGAACTTGCAGGATACATAACATTAGGCCAATTGCAGTTTGTGCATCTGCCAAAGTGGAGTTTTTAGTTAAAGGGTTCAACATACATCGGCCCACAACTAGGTATCTTTTGTTGAAAGTACATAATATCTTTTGATTTTATGTTCTACTTCATCCGATTATGTTAATGGATTCTGGATGATTAATGTGTTACCTTTAACCTACTGGTTCAGGCTACTTTGTGCACTAGAGGGTAAATATCTGGTTCATGAATGTCATGCTGATGTAATGGGAGGAGCTGAATCATTCATTGAACAGGCAGAGATCCAAACACTAAATTTCAATTGTACCATACCAAATGTTAATGGCAGGGGATTTGTAGAGGTAATTTCATGAACTTTTTCATTATCTGCTGACTTGGAGATATCCTGTTCTTTCTTTGAGTCAAGAATTATTCTGGTAGATCTAATTTTGTGTCATGTTCTCAAAACTTCTATGTAATGCTTGCCACAGATGGTCTTTGCACATAACAAGTAATAAACACATAAAAATGATACAAATATATAAAGCTCATTTATGGTTTTTAATCATATTGATATTGCCGCCTGTGAGCAAAGCCAGTTGTGTAGTGTTTCTTAATTTAGAGAAGTTTGGAAGCTGTCAAATGATGGACCATTTTCCAGATTGCTAAATGTGCTTGAACCTATACTTTCAACTTCACTGGTTATGAGCTAGTCCATTAAGTTGCAGATTGGTGACTTTTTTTGGAACTCAGGGGCCAGCTTTCTGAAATGCATTCAGTCAGTTTTCCTGATTTATGGGTTCGTTCTGTTTGATTAGGTTGAGGATCATGGTTTAAGCAGCAGCTTCTTTCCATTTATAGTTGCAGAGAAAGACGTTTGTTATGAGATATGTAGCCTAGAGACCATCATTGAGGCTGCTGAAAATGCTGATGGTATACAAGGAGGATTAGAAAGACTAGAAGCCAGGAACCAGGCTCTTGACTTCATACATGAAATGGGCTGGCTTCTCCATAGATGTCAATCAAAGTATAGATTGGGTCAAGATAGTCCCATCTCTGATTTATTTCCTTTCAAGCGATTTAGGTGGCTTGTAGAGTTTTCGGTTGAGCATGACTGGTGTGCTGTGGTTAAGAAGCTCTTGAACATTCTGTTCTGTGAAATTATAGATGCTGGTCAATATTCTTCCGCAGAAGATGCATTATTGGATATTGGACTTCTCCATAGAGCAGTACGGAGAAATTCCAGGCCCATAGTTGAAGTCCTTCTAAGATTCTGTCCTGACGGAGTTTTAGGTGAATCAAGACCAAGGAAGGAAAAATATTTGTTTAGGCCAGACTTAAAGGGCCCTGGGGGCTTGACTCCTCTTCACATAGCGGCTGGACGAGATGGCTCTGAGCATGTTTTGGATGCATTAACTGATGATCCTGGACTGGTATTGCCTTCTTCTTTATATGCATATAATTATAACTGGCATGATATCTCTGAAAAAGGTGAAAAATATGCATATAATCTGTACTCTGCCGGTATTAAAAATAGGGAAAATGAAAAATGGTCAGTAGTTTAAAAAGGAACTGAATATTGTCATTCACCTTTTCTTCTATATTGAGTTTCCACAATGAAAGATATCTATCTTCTTTTCTTTCAAGGAAAGCAGTTACCTTATTGCTAGAAGCAGTATTATGTGGACTGATATGATAAGGAGAATGTGGCTACATTCATTTACATATTGCTGTCCTTTGTAAGATATATAGCTGGCAATCTCTCTCTCTCTCTCTGTGCAGGGATTTTCTGCATGCCAAGTGTGTTTTATGCTAACAGTTGGCTGGGCACAAGTTGTATTTTGGGGCCGTTGGGTCTTGAAATTATCCTCTAGGTTTTCTAGTTTTTCACACTTGCGCATTTGTTCTCTCATCTTTCAATTATACACCAAAGACAATTGGCTGGCTGTTCTCTTTTAATCTGCGCTTGTATTCCTATTAGCTGTCTCAAGTTTAAAAAGTTATAAAACAGACCATATACAATTTCCAGGTGTTTCCAAAGGAAAATAAATTGTAGTCCTAGCTTTTGTTCCAACTTTTTGCCTGATTTTTGCATTTCTTTTTTGGTGATATCAAGCATTTCTGGCAGAGAAATTTCACATACTGGAAGAGGATGTATGTGGCTGGATACATGAATTTCTTTTATTTCTATCTTAGAAGAGGAAAACTCTAGATTGCTTTTCTTTTTATTTCTATCTATTAGTAAAGAGGAAAATTCTACTCTGAAGTTTGTGAGACTATTTATGACTTGTCCAGGTGGGAGTTGAAGCCTGGAGAAGTGCCTGCGACAGTACGGGATTGACACCTAATGATTATGCTTGCCTGAGAGGTCACTACTCTTATATCCGTCTTGTCCAAAAGAAACTCAACAAGAAATCAGGAAGCCAGCATGTTCTTCTTGAGATTCCGGGGAGTCTTTTTGACAACAGCACGAAGCAGAAGGTGGTGGACGGTGATAAGTTGGGAAAAGTTGCTGGCCTCCAGACTGAAAAGTCTGTGATGAGAGCGACCCACATGCAATGCAGGCAGTGCGAGCAGAAGTTGGCTTGTGGAAGGGCCAGAACATCGCTGGCAATTTATAGGCCGGCAATGCTTTCAATGGTTGCAATTGCTGCTGTCTGTGTGTGTGTGGCTTTGCTATTCAAAAGCTCCCCTGAGGTGCTTGACGTGTTTAGGCCGTTCAGATGGGAGTCATTGCAGTATGGATCAAGCTGAAGTAGGATTATGCAGCATCATTTCAGCATGGAGTTTAGTATTTCCTCAAAGAAGTGGCTCCTCTCCTGATATGGATACGTAGCTTCATTCAAAGGGTTGCAATATATTATGTATATTTATTCTTGCGTATGATCTCAGATCATTAAAAAAGAGCTTCATGGCTTGATGTATTAACCAATATAGGCTGAAATAATTCTTTCATAGAGATGGTAGATAAATATTGTAGAAAAAGGGGTCTCTTGTTTCTTTTTTTTTTTTTAATTTTAATCAAGACTCTTTGAAGATTAATCTATATTCTCCAAGCAGCAGAAAGCGCCACCTTCTTGCTTGTTTTTTTAACTCGGATCATGGGGGATGCTACTCTCGTAAATTGATTAATGTTTTCATTTTCTATTAACTTGAGAATTGCAACGAGTAAAACGTTATTGTGAATTGATCCTAGTATATATGTGGAAGAATTATACTACTATTAAATGTTTTCCGGCCAAACGGGTATTTTACACAGAGCAGATGGTCTGCCTCGCTGCCCTCCCACTCGGATAGTGTTCTCTATCCGACAAAGTACCTTCGTAGGCCAATGCCAAAGACACAGACGTCTGATAAGATCATCACAACAAATATCAGTTGTTTGACTCATTTGGCGAGGTTGCCTGGGGTTGGGCTATTATAAGTGATCCAACTGTTAGGTGACTAGAGTCAAACTGGGTTGGAAGTTCCCGCCGGGGGTGGATGTGCGGAAGGAATAGATGAATTGAAGTTAAAAGACCGGGACTGTCTACATATTTCCAACATCCCCCGCCCCCTCCCCTCCCTCTAAATTCACAACCTTTGTCCGTAGCAGTTGCAGCGGCAGCAGCTGAAGTAAAATGACAACGCCGTCTTTTGCCTTGTCCTTCTCATCTTCTCTCCATTCCTTCCCTCTTCCAAACAAAACGCCCAGCACTTTTTCAATCTCAAGACCCGTCACCATTCGCTGCGCTCAAGCCCCAACCACAGCCACTTCGAAGAAGAAACTCTGGAAAGAAGGCGAGTACCCAGGTCGCTCTGAATTCTCAATTCCCCAAAAGCAGAGAACACCCATCAAGAATATCAAGAAGAAATTGGACAAAAAGAACAATGCCAAGGCCTGGGCTAGTACTGTAACTGAAGCTCTCTCTGAACGCATTGAAAAGAAGCAATGGCTCCAAGCTCTTGAGGTACCTCTCTCGCCCACTGCCTTATATTACCTCAATATTTTCTTCTTTGATTGCTTTGGGGTTGGGGATGAGCATGTGCATTTTTTCTTTTAAAAAAGGCTCAAGGAAAACAAAAAGAAAAGAGCTTTTCAGTGCTCTTACCAGAAATTTTCGACTGTCTTTTTGCTAGTCGAATCGATTAGTTTGCTGTTGAGAATTTGTTTAATCTTTGTTTTGGTACTCTAAATTTTCTGTTGAATCACTGGGTGTTCTCTCTAAATTTGTAAGGTATTTGAGATGCTAAAGGAGCAGCCTTTTTATCAAGCTAAAGAGGGGACTTACATGAAGCTCCTCGTTCTCCTCGGAAAAGCTGGTCAACCAGACCGAGCCCGTCAGCTATTTGACGCAATGCTTGAAGAAGGATTGGAACCAACTTCCGAACTTTACACCGCTTTGCTTGCTGCTTACTGTAGAAGCAGTATGTTGGATGAGGCATTTTCGGTTCTTCACCAAATGGTGGCACTTCCTTGTTGTCAACCAGATGTTTATACTTATAGTACACTGATTAAGGCTTGTGTTGATAACAACAGGTTTGAAATGGTTGAATCCCTTTATGAACAAATGAATGAACGACTAATTACTCCAAACACGGTCACTCAAAATATAGTCTTGAGTGGTTATGGTAGGGCAGGTAAGTATGAACAAATGGAGAAAGTGCTATCAGGAATGCTTGGGAATGCTACATGCGGACCTGATGTGTGGACGATGAATATTATTCTCAGTTTGTTTGGGAACAAGGGTGAGATTGAAACGATGGAGAGATGGTATGAAAAATTCCGGGACTTTGGGATTGAGCCAGAAACACGCACATTTAATATTCTTATTGGTGCTTATGGTAAGAAAAGAATGTATGACAAAATGTCATCTGTGATGGAATACATGCGTAAACTTTCATTTCTCTGGACAACATCAACTTACAACAATGTAATTGAGGCATTTGCAGAGGTGGGGGATGCAAAACATATGGAATACACATTTGACCAGATGCGTGCTGAGAGCATGAAAGCAGACACAAAAACATTCTGCTGTCTGATCAAGGGTTATGCTAATGCAGGACTTTACCATAAGGTCATTAGCATGGTTCAGTTGGCTGGAAAATTGGAAATACCTGAGAATACATCATTCTATAATGCTGTTATTTATGCTTGTGCAAGGGCAGAGGATTTAATGGAGATGGAAAGAGTTTTCAAGAGAATGAAAGATAAGCAATGCCAACCAGATTCTGTCACTTACTCTCTTATGGTTGATGCATATAAAAAGGAAGGTATGAATGATAAAATCTACGATTTGGAACAAGAAAAACAGGAGATAACAGCTGGTGGCTCCGAAGATGTCCATAATTTCAGGTCTGGGACTGTAGTTGATGTCTGATTGAGAACATACAACTATGATATCTTTGTACAACTGTCAGCATTTTTATGAGAGCATCTGAATTGCAACTTTGAGTATTTATAATTGGCATGGATCCGGAAGTATGAGCTGATGATTGTCAAGCTATCTTCCTGGGATAGATAATTGAATGGCCGCATTGCCTTCCAATACTCATGTCAACTGCCGAGTACTGCCTGGCACAAATATCTGTTAGTTTCACACTCTTGGTGAACAGAAGACATTCATTTTTCTGCAACAATGATGATGTCCTTGTTTATATACTTCTAATTTCCTTATTACCTGTTGACCTGTGGATTTACATGCTATCTAGCTTGCAGCTTTCTGGTTTAATTATTCCTGTTGAAGGCTGAGTGTGGACTACAAGTAATTGATCATTTCCAACTTAACCTCCTTTACCCTTCTGCACGCCTTAGATATCCAAGAAGACAAATATAGAAACGCAGTAATGAACCATGTCAAAAATAGTGCTGAGCTAACTTTTCCTCTTTTCTACCTCTGATACATGTCAACATTTTTCTCTTCGGCTGGCCGGCTGCATATAGGTAAACTTACATGTTAACATCAATCGGCATTGACTCTTGTTCAATTGATCATCCTATTGTATGGTGGGTGAAGTGAAGTGAAGTATTATATCGTACATTATCCTCTTTGAAGAATTGACTGCTAATGTAATTACTTCAGTGTTTTGGCAGTCATCCTTTTACACCTACTAATGTATTGATATCCTCTTGTTTCTCTTTCAAGAACTATTTAAGATGTTCTCTTTTTCTCTTTTTTGTCGTGGTGGGAAGATGCGCGGCCAAGTGAAATAGTGAGTTCCCAAATTCTAGCAAAAGCGTTCACAGCATATTAGCATCTTGATATATTGCCTTTCAGTTTAGCTAATCTAATGATGAGATAAAGGGTTGGTCAATTTTCAGTTCTATTTCCTGAGAGCTTGCTTATGCTTTCGCATGCACATGGCTAAAAGTAAAGGTATTCTTGAGGGGAAAATGCATACTGAATGATATATAATGGTTATAAAATAGAAAAGGTAATTGTATTTACTTAAACTAAGGTTATTCGTGCAGGTAGTCATCACTTGGTTTTCAACAGTTTGGACACTGTAGTAATGATATTCATTTCTTCATAGTGGAATTAGTATGATCAAAAAGGGGGGTATGTTACTTGATTACACTCTTGAAGGTCAAATTCTTGCTCGATGGATGCTATTAATATGCTTGGGGTTCTGGATGCCCAAAGGAATGTTCCTTTGCCTGTCGTGATATTTTAATTCCAAGAGGGCATTTAGAGACATGGCCAACCGATCCAATTTGGGAGTAAAATAGGAAGTCTGTTGATATTCACACACATTTGTTTAATTATACTTGTAAATCTCACTATGCATGACAACGAACTCCCAGAGCTGCTCTGAGAATAATCTTGATTGATTTCCCCTGGACAAACAATTGTGAAAAATATAGGTGACTAAACTCGGTTCCTTCTTTTTTTGACAAAACCTGCAGGAGCAATTGATGGTCTTTGTATACTGAAAACGCTTAGAGAGAGAGAACTTTTTGTAATTTAACACTAGAGGATGAAGAAAATGAGATTTTAAGAGCAAAGAGGGGTTTTCAGTGGTTGGAAGTGTAAGATTTGGGGTCATTCAAATTAGCACAGTGCCACCACATAATCTGAACTTTAAAGGTCGCCTTGTCCTCTGGGTATGTGAATTTGAGCGGCTGGAAAAGATGGTGAACTGGATTCGTGTTTACCGCATGTCCTTGTTTTTGCTTCAAGTTTTTGTACTTTTGCCTCAGTCATGGCATATGTCCCTTGATTTTGTTGTCCCTTGAAAGCTAATTTGATTGTTTGATTGTTTGATTGTTTATAGCCCAACTAAAGCTGCTGCTATACATATTTTCGTGAAAGCTACAAAGCAGAAGTAACAAATCTGAGCTCCCACTAAAATCACAGTAATACGTTTCTTTCCAACCTGAATTATCACAGAATTAACAGACAACCAAATCATCCGGGGTGGAAATCAAAACCGTGCGGGGGTAAAGGTAAAAGACAACTGTTAAATAGAAACAAGAAAAAGACAGGGATATCACATAGCCAGCAAAAAATGTTTGCTTCCTTATGTTTCATCATGACAAGTAAACAATGCAGGGGAAAATAAAAGCAAATAAGTTACTGTTGAAAGTACAAAAACAGAATAGAATGAAACAAAAGAAGTTGGAAAAACAGAAACGAATGTCCTAGATAGCTTCTGATGGTGAAGCTTAGGCTTCAGCCTTATCAAATTTGAGAGGCTTAACCACTTCCCATGTAAAGTCAGGATCATCCCTACCAAAATGCCCATAAGCAGCAGTCTTCAAGAACCTGTTGTTCCCACCTCTCTTGAGATCCAGGTTAATGGCTATCATTCCAGGTCTGAAATCAAAGTTCTCCTTCACGATTTTGAGAATTTCCTTGTCTGGAATCTTTCCAGTCCCGTATGTATCCACAAAGACAGACAAGGGCTCAGGCACACCAATGGCATAGGAAACTTGCACAATGCACCTTCGTGCAAGCCCACTGGCAACAATGCTCTTTGCAGCTTGCCTGACAATATAGGCACCGCTCCTATCCACCTTGGTTGGGTCCTTCCCTGAGAAAGCTCCACCACCGTGAGCACCCCATCCTCCATAGGTGTCAATAATGATCTTACGGCCAGTGAGACCAGCATCGCCATGTGGTCCACCAATAACAAAGCGGCCTGAAGGATTCAGGTGGAAAATGGTCTTCTCATCAAGGTACTTCTCTGGAATCACAGGCTTAATAACATGTTCTTTGAGATCAGCTGCAATCTCATCATTAGTGACAGTCTCATCATGCTGAGTTGAAATTAGGACAGTGTGAACTCGGATTGGAACCATAGCACCATTCTCATTGTAATACTCAACAGTAACTTGAGTTTTACCATCAGGTCTAAGCCAAGGGCAAGTACCATTCTTGCGAACCTCCGTTAGGCGGGCTCCAAGCTTGGTTGCAAGAACATGGCTGAGAGGCATCAACTCAGGGGTCTCATCAGTGGCATAGCCAAACATGTGGCCTTGGTCACCTGCGCCAATCTCCTCAGGGCGCCTAGTGAGATGACCATGGACACCCTGTGCAATATCAGGGCTCTGCTGCTCAATGTTAACTAGAACCTTGCAGTTGTCAGCATCCAAACCAACATCATCACAGGAGAAACCAATTGCACGGCAGGTGTCACGCACAATTTTCTCATAATCAATTTGTGCCTTGGTGGTGATCTCACCAAAGACCATGACCATGTCGGTCTTGGTGCAGGTCTCACAAGCAACCTTGCTCTCAGGGTCCTGTGCTAGACAGGCATCGAGCACAGCATCTGAGATCTGGTCACAAAGCTTATCGGGGTGTCCCTCATTGACAGACTCAGATGTGAACAAAAAGGTCTCCATTTCTTTCAAACTGCAAAGAAAAAAATACCTATTCATTAACACTTCTCAACATCTAGCACCAAACGAAAGGCAAGGCAGGAAATGAAACAACCGGACAACGAGATTAGCAACAAGGGGCCTCCTCAATATATTGACTACTATGGAGAAAGACATCGTGATCCACACGTTAAGCAAATGGCCTAATAAAGATTCAATCTTTTTGAAAATAGAGAATTGCAGGCATAACTGGAATCAAATATGAAAAGAAAATAGATAAGATGTAAGAAAATGAAGCAAGTGACATTATAAAATAACGAGAGAATTCGTTGTCGAAGTATGCACAAAGAAACAAAGATTACTCGAGGAACTGATAACAGATCTCAAACTAGAGGATTAGGAAGCAGTAAAGTCATAAACTAATAGAAAAGATGTAAGAAACTGAAGCAAGTGACATTATAAAATAACGAGAGAATTCGTTGCCGAAGTATGCACAAAGAAACAAAGATTACTCGAGGAACTGATAACAGATCTCAAACCAGAGGATTAGGAAGCAGTAAAGTCATAAACTTTGCAACAAACGTAAGTTCTGTATTGTAACAAATGATACATATACATCTGCTAACATTGCATTTCATGAGACACGACAAAACAGACACCCAGTTGTTTACAAGTTTCTAGTATATGCATATGAAGAGCACATAATAGTATCATATCCCAAAGCAAGAACACTAAAGAAATGAAGAAAAAAAAGGGAAAACTAGACTCCCAAGAAGGCAGCGAAAGAACAAACCCTGGACAGAGAAACAAGAGAAATGGAGAAATGGGTCTCAGTGTCCTTGAAGTTGAAAGGGCTTATGCAAAGAGTTTGTTGCGGAGGGTGGCAATATATAGGGCGAAATGGCTAACGTGTTCAAAAGCACCTTACATCGAAATTTGGGTTAGATTCATTCTTTAGTTTTCATATGCATAATTAGCACAGACATTACATTGATTGAGCCTAAGTTGGTGGGATCTGTAGATCTACGGTTAGTGTGAGATATTTTGTTGGAATATGAAATCGAGGCCGTTAGATCATGCGCCGAAGATGAGTGAATCTACTGGCATATCTACATCGCAAGAGTCGGTGGGACGCGCTTTTAACTCCGGGAGACGCCATTCTCTTTTACCAACCCACCAACCTGTGACCAGCACTGGTGGTCATGGACGGCTTCTTTCTACCTAGCTGAAATTTTGACGACTCGGTTAACTATCACCCTTATTTCGCAAGAAGGATTTCTTTTTTCTTTTTCCACTTCTCTCGAAAGAGTTGGCTAATTGTAGTTCTTGGTCAATTTTATGTTTGCTCGGCTGGATTGGATGTGGTTTGTGGGTTTGATACCTGTCTTTATCCTACACCTGAATGGATAAAGCTCAGTTTTTTATATCGTTTTTGACTGTCAAACTTTGTAGACTGGTGATACACCTATTTTCTAGCCAGGAATTTTATTATTATTTTTGGCGTATTTTCTTCTTCGAAGTTTCCCACATTAGATCTTAAATATTTCATTATTTGCAACCATGGAAAGTTTGGACATTTGCATGCCGCTGCTCCAACACGACATGTAAATTGGAAGCTCTTAGTTTTTACTGTTAGGGGAAGAAGTGGTGATATCTCTATATGCATTCCACCGGCCCTGCATTTGTAGTATAATTGTGCTGCATTTACCTCTCCGTTTCGAATGCTTCTACCATTGTCTGGTAGCTTGCCCTTATTTTATTCCTAGCATTCATTATTTCCCTCACCCTTTTTTTTTTTTTTCCTTTCTGGATTGTGGTTTGTGCCAGGCTAACTAAACCACTATCCTTTTTCTTTCTCCCTTTGCTTTTTGGCCCTTTTGTTTTTGGCTAGAATCTCAGGCGAACGCAGAAAACATCCTAATGCCAAAGATCGTCAATATAATTCTGATTAAGATAAAGATATATACATCCCCAAAGTGAATAAATCATTTGCACATGCATGCTATGGCTTCTCACATCTGCTTCTGCACTATGCTGTGCAGGTTTGCTGCTAAGATATATGTCTTATTCCATTTTTAGCATATACTTGAAATCCTGAATGTTCTATATGTATAGAAGGCAAGGAACAAATATTTTGGAGTCCTTTAGAGTGAAGTAGTTATTCCGTGGACAGTGACTTCTGCTTCTAGAGTGCAGCTGTCTTTCACAAGAAGTCCACTGCTTGGTCGACTAAAAGAACCAAGTGAGATAAATCTTGGCCAACCACAAAATGGATTTGCCTCGCTGAACCAGTAGTTAGCTGCAAGTAAAATAAAATTCTTCAGTAGTATATATGGAGACGAGTAGTAGGAACTGACTAATCCCCACCCAGTTGGTTTGAAACAGTTTCTAAATAGTCTGGATATGACATATCCTGAGGGGGAAAATTTGATACCTTTACCAAAGTAATTTTTGCCACGGATTTGGTCTATAATACGTAATATGAACTCGGCATATATTTGAGTACCAACGGGAAGGCCAGTGGGATCAGCTAAAGCAAGATATAAAGATACATGATTGCCTGTACCACTGCCTTTCCCATTGGGATAAAACTGCATTTTCCTGGAGCAGCAAGCAAAAGAATATCAGATTATTTTGTTCTTGATAATGATTGTATGGGTCAGGTATTAGCATGCATGATTGGTGAGTTTAATGATGTCATTTGGAATGAATTAACATCTTAGCAGAGTGTGAAATTGGTGTTTCATGTGCTTTTGCAAATTCACTGCTTACCATTTATGGTCGCCAACATTGAATGCCATGGATTCTCGACAATGACAATCTTCTTCCAAATAAGACACATGCTGTATTTTCCATGTGTGTTTAAAGCTTACGGCATCCTTTATCATTAGTAAACTCTCTCCTTTTCCATTGTAATTTTCCTGGCAGACATATATTTCGGCTCCAAACACACAGGTGTCATTCACAAGATACCCATTAGAAGGATCACTAAATATTTTTAGAGGTAAGAACCGATCAAAACCCCATTCCAAATGCATCTTGTGGAAGCGTCTTTCTTTTGCAGCTGTATGCAATCAAAGCATTCAGTTGTCAGCCATTAGCTCTCTCTTTCAACGAGACTAATTAAGTGCTACAACTGTAGGGAAGTGGTGGTGATTTTTGGGAATAATTGAAGGAACCAGATATGGGAAGTACAATAAAGGAGGAGAAATTGCAGACTGAAGTCCGCTGATGTTACTATCTATCATACCTTCAAGGGTCAAGTAGTTGTCCTTGCTCTGATCAAGTAAAAACAGTTTGAAGATGGCATGGACCTCTGACGAAGGATGGAGCAAAACGCTTTCGGCCAGCATCAGGTATAGGGAGATGTGATCTGTAATCTTCTTGGTTTTGTTTCCATTTGGGTAAATTATCAACTTCCTGCATGTTCACAGATTGATATAACCAAATCCACTTGAGGTATTGAAGCCAAAATAATGAAATTCAAACATGCAAAAGGAAGAATAAGGAGTCTTGCTTTGTACCATTTGTGGCCTCCAGCTTCAAACTCGTTTGTTCTGTATTTCTCTATGTTATTCTTTGTTAGTAATGAAAATGATTGCAGTCTAACCACGTAATGAGTTGGCGTTGTATCTGAAACTGAAGTTATAACGCCTGCGAGAATAATAAAACAAAGTATGATTATAATCCATTTGCAGGCTATAAAATCCAGCGTTTCTAGTCACCTCAAAGTCAGTGAACAGAATGAAGAAGAAAACGAGTGAAGAAGTTCTGAAAGGCATAAGCTATTAATGTTTTCCAACAAGAAAATGCTATTTTGACAGACTACCCTCTCTCTCTCTCTGTGGGTGATCATTGCTTACAAAAAAATACTTGGAAAGAAACTACATACCGTCTTGGTCATCCATTGTGAGATCTGCCATTCCAGAAACTGCTGCCACCTCACAAAATGCCGCTGGTGGGGAAGCAGCTGGTGCTGCCAGGGAACAAGTTCTTTTTGGCATTGCCACGTGATAAGAGTCTTCCATGGCAGATAAACTTAGCCTGGTAGCCTGATACTATAAACTGAATCACAGAGCTTAAAGGAGATGCTTTTAAAGACGAAGAGGGCATTTCTTAGTGTGTCAAGGGGGGTTATCCATTGCTTAGACTACTTGGTGGCTCGCCCAAGTAATAAGCATCTGTTCTCTGCTTGTTAATTGGACAAAACACTTGACCATACCAAATGCAAAATTCCTCTATCAGCGCACGCAGAAAAAGTAGTGAATACCTGAAATTGCTAATTTTCAAACTCAAGAAAATAGTACTAATAGAAAGAGGGCTGCCGGCTGGCCAACAAGAGAAGATTCATTGATTATTTATGGGAATGCACATACAGTTGCTTGCAAGTAACTTCAATATATTGCTATCACAATGAAGATTAGAATCTACAAAAGGAGCGTCTGCACTTTACACAAGAAGGCTTTGCCAGTAAACTTCAATTACAAAAAATTTCACTCTATCATCACCATCTGCTTCTGATTAGTGATCAAAATATATTACAACAGAAAATGATTTATGATATAGTGCTTAACAAGGAAGAACCATTCTGATCATACAACTAATCTACTAACAGCAAATTTTCAGATGGCCATCTTCTGTTCCAACAAGAAAGAGCCTTGAGAACGGTAGTATACTAATGCTTGACAACACAGACACGTTCCTCGATTCTCGATCTGTCATATAGAGATACTGGGGTGTAATACGGTGCTCCCCCTCCTGCCAGTTAAATTAGCAGATCGGATTTAAATGTTTTTAAGTAGAACATAGGGGAGAAACAACAAAATATGTGATCAACCATTTGGCATATGTACCTCATCTGCAGACCTAGCCAAACTGGAAAGCCCAATTTTGTTTCTAGATATTGAGATTACGTCCTGTCCCCAGACTGAGAATCCAGATACACCATCAGTGTGACCTTTGTAAACAACAAGTTCTGATGTCCAATTCCTGTATTTTATATAATGAATCAAAAGAGAGTCCACAAGGCAGTTGAGAAGATGGTGATGCAAGATAATGAGGCAGTGTAGTTCAGTTTCAATGAGTACATTCAAAATGCTAGACAGTTCCATTACAAGTAAGGGATAATTTAAACTGGACAATGGCCTTAATAAGGTAAATGGTCAGCACGAGGGTATATTTGCTCCTAATCTGACCAACTGTCATAATTGAGTGCCAATATTATCTTGTGCTGGTTACTCTTGACTGTCAAGGAGAAATATTAAAAAGGAACGTGGAGAGAAATCAGAAAGTTCTTCATTAAAATGATGCTTCAGTAAGAAGGACCTACAATATTTGCTGGTAATAACTTTTGCACCAGCACTTATAGTCACAGTAATGGCAATGCAGAAATGTGGTCACAAATGTTATCAAGATACCGCATCCAATAACTCAATTCTAAATCCTGTAAGATAATGTAGGATTTTGATGGATATGAGCACATTCCTATACTATTAGTCTTTCAAGTGCATAACTTTAGCACCTTCATAAGCTTCTCTTCCTCTCTATCTCTAGACCAGTAAGCCCAAACATTTGAAAGGAGGCCCCAAGCAGAAACTCACTTCCCCCCTAATTCTACTTGTATAACATACATCCCTTAGGGTATTCGTCCAGAAATCACGGACAAGAATCACTGGAACCCACACAAAATGAACAAAAAATATAATTCCATTCCTTTTGGTAAACCATGACTTTTAGTTATCTCAGCTATATGCAGAATGTTTCCACCAATTTGTAACCTAGGGCTTCCTCTGCCATATTCACTGACTTTGCATGGGTTTCTTCCTTCACCTAATTTGAAGAAACTTTTATTGCCTTCTTCTCCGAGTCATGCCATAAATAGATATTATGCCACATAATGTTTTTACCACCTTTAAAACACACTCTCCCTCTTATATGAGAAGAGAAATGCCCTTTACCATCATGTTTGGTTCACCCTTTTAAAAAGGGAAATTACAAGACTCTCACGATAATATGAAATGCAACGTATAACAAAGCTCATTTGTATAACCATGAGTTAGCCAATGACTAGTAATTACCTTCTCAAGTCCCAAATCCGTAAAGTCCTGTCCAGGGAACTGGAAACAAGCAAATGGTCACATGGTGCAGCTAACTGCAACACATCAACAAATAATGAGAAACCATCTTTCAACTGATAAGCATCTGTATCCTATGGCTGGCATACCTTTGTCACATATCCATCATGAGCTTGCCATGAGGCAATAATGTTTCCACTCCTTGCATCAAACAATATGCAATTTCCAGAACTTAGTCCTGCTGCAATCCAAGACGGAAAGGTGTCCACTCCAGTTCGTCCTCCAGCCGAACTGGATGAGCATACAGAGGACACCAAAGAAGGAAAACTGGATTCATTAGATTTGCTCCTCCACAAATGAAGTTTTTTTCCATGGTTGATATCAAGAAATCTGCAGCAAATAAACTTGACAGTGAAAAGGGAAACATTTTTATCCTATATAAGTGAGAAATGCAAAACAAACTTCAGAGAATAGGTGTTTTACCTGATAGATCCGTTTCCCGAACCTACAACAAGCAAATCAAGAAACTGCGAGTAATGCATACAAGTATAATAGCTTCCATCGAATGCGGTATTTAACAACCCACTTGTTAATGGGTTGTAATGGAGGGTATTTGTTTCCTCTGTACTAGTCTTGGAAGAAGTGCTTGAAGAACCAGCAGGATGTAAATAATTTGCAGAAGATTCAGAAAACACAGAAATTAGTTTCCCTGTTTGACCATTCCACACATGCACGGTTCCATCACAGGATGCAACCCTACCCGAGGAAGTCAAAACACAAATATCATTCACTACCTGACAATTCAAGAGGCATAAAAATTTATCAGTGACTGTCCTCCCAAGAAACGTGTTTTGGTGGTGTTGGGGGGGGAGCATAAATATGAAAGTAAAAAAAGAATAAATATATGATAGAGAATATTCAATCACTGTAACATTAAATGCCAGCCAGATGAAGGTTGGCGGGTCTATGACAAGCATGTGCTGCTCCAACAGCCTCCCTGAAAGAACAATACTATAGACTTGGATCCCTATAGCTACAACTGGAGGGAAATATGGGAAAGAAAGGAAAACAAATCAACACCACAGAGATGCTTCAAGGAAATGGAGGCTCAGGTTGGCTCTTTAATCCACATGGATTCGAAGGGGATAGGCATTTAAGGGGATATCTAATCTCAAACAGCATTTTACAATTCACATAATCCAGGTTAATGCATCATTTACTGCACCTAGCAGGTAATGCCAACCAAACTTGATGCGTGCCAGAAACTGCTTCCCAAGAAAACTCGGCTAGTCAATCTTTCAATACTTCCAAATTCTATCATGACATTCAGCCAAATGCCAGAAAAAAGAAGGCAAATTTTTGAGGAAATGGTGCTCACATTTCCATAAGCAGGATTTGGAGGGAAAAACATGATGAATTTCTATCATCAAAGAATTACCAGTATTTTTACTATGCCAGCAAAAATTAGGACAAAAATAATGAACAAAAACTTCATTGCTTTGAGAGAGAGAAAGAGAGATTATTGATGCCATCAGCGCAACAACAATAATTTGATATAATTACAGGAATCAGTTAAGCAAACCTCCTCATGGCCATAATAACCAGACACGCAATTTATCCTTGACAACTCCCACTTCTGAACAGTTCCTTTGAATCCTGGACCAACCCCTGCAGTAAAAACAGTACATTCATCTTGACAAACAGCAAAAGATCTCAAAGCTCCATGATGTGCTCGAACCGAATGGATTACAGATGCTCTAATCTTCCAAGGAAGTTCATCCTTTGAACCACCAGCACGACTGAAAAGATCAAGGCCTTCCAAGCTAGATGCTGGGCTGGGGAACCAATACCAAGGTTCATGTTTTCCAAAATTTAAGTTCACGAGATTCGCCTTATCTGAAGTCTGGTATTGGTTCAACGAATGTTTAGTTTGCACCAAATTTTTAACACCTCTGTTTCCTTGTGATTGAGGTATGGACCACCCAACTCCATTGAGCAACATTTTAGCTGGAATATAATCAGAGGTTGAGTTCTTGCTGGAAGAGAATCTTCTAGCACTTGTGGTTTCCAAGCTACTTTGAGATGATTCTCCTGTGTATTCCAACTGGATATGATTGTCTCAGAAAATTGTGTAATATTCTAACAGCAAAAACAATGACAAAATACAGTAAGGGTCATGCTTCTGGCATAAAATATTCTTAAAATATCAGGACCTAGTTTCTTTCAATTTATGGTTCATAAATGCTGTTTGACATATGGCTAAAGAAATTCAGACATTTACTGGTACCAAAATCTATTCCTAAATATAGTTGGGTTTACTGCAAGATTGAAACTTAGGAGCCACAAAATAAATAACTAAGGGTTCAATAATTTTAGTCACAATATAAAAAAAAAAAAAGAAACTACAAAATATAGGATTACAAATCAATTTCCTCCAACAGAAACAGATGGTCTTGATACTGAAAGTCGTCAAAATATCAATGCTTAATAAAAAATTGGGCTGTGTCAGACATTCTGAATGCAAGCTTCCATCTTTTCCATGTTCAGAAGTTAGACATAAGACATAGTTGATAGCTAAACCATCGATAATCGCACTATAAAGCCCAAATTGCAGCCTAAGAGCAAACTTTTCTTGCTGCTCAAACTTCACTTTATAAGGCAAACAGTGGAGGGACTTGGTGGCTGCTTTTCAGCATCCCCCACATAACCCTCTAAATTCACTTCTTGAAAATTCTAAAATGATACTGATATCAATTTTTTTTACTCACCATTACTGTTCCTTCTGTTTTGCTACAACTGCAATGGAGTACCAAGTAATCATTCTGAAAATACAAGAAAATGTTTCCTTCCCAAAAAGGAAAAAGGGTGTTTTGGGTTGGGGGGGGGGGGGTGTTGCAATTAGCAGCATCAGCTTTTCTGCCAACAAAAGTAGGGTCACCCTATCCAACACGAATCTCATATCTTAACACACACTCCAGATATATGTGATCTTGAACCTCAAACTCTAGTTAAAGCATGAGGCGTAGCTCTTTCACAAGTATTAATGCATAAAAAGCCTATTTCAAGAAAAAAAATGAACTAATGATATTTGGAATTCCTGATCCAATATCCTAAGCTTTTTAGTTGCATTCTATTCTTGTTTGCAGTTGACTTATGATTCATCATATGATCCAACATTTAAAAACCTATATTATGAAAGAGCAAATTCTATCCCTCAATGGCTCTCAATCCTAGTCGCCAGAGAGACTTAAAAGAAACCAGTTGCTTCTAGACAAACTAATCTTTCTGCAAGCAAAAAACTCATACTCTTAAGCCTGTGTACCTTCCAATTGTACTGGCGTAGAAGAAACTGCTCAAGAAGTAACCATGTTGCACAACACTGGCGAAGTTTCTCTATCCCAAGAAGTGATGCAAATGAAGGATATAGAAGTAACCTGTGTTAAACATGATGAAAGCAAATTGCTCAAGCTCAAAAGAACTGATCTCAGTTGATGAAAAGCTTTTCAACCAATTAGAAGAAGGACACCCACACAAGATCCATACGGCTTTCAATACAATATTCCTCACCCACTTTAATTCTTGGTCCCTTGAGGCTGCCAGCCAGCAGACCAGAAGAAGAGGGGTTTTCCTGAGAGAAAGCAAGCTCATCAAACAAGTCTTTTAATTTTGGCAGGACATGTAATTCTGTCAAATCTGGTCCAATCTGCTCACACGCTGCAATGAGTTTGGTAGCCGCAACCTGGAAGACAATAACATTACCAGATGAGAATCAAGCCAGTGTGCCAAGAGTATTAAGTAGAAATTCAAATGTAGAACAGAGTACAAAATCTAGGATGACTAGTCAAAGAAAGGGAGGAAACATATTGTTAAAAGGACAAGCCACCAACTGTGCAGAGTTGGAGCTTGCATAAATATTTCTCAAGACCAAAAAACAAGCCCACCCCCACCAAAAACAAGTCATTCACATTACAGCAGAACACTGTGGTAAGGAAAATAATGCCAAAAACATATTTGGAGTCTGTACAAGCATTACTTCATGCAGACAAAACAACATAAGAAAAAGAGAAAATTTGGAAATTTGGAATACCTGAAGCATTTGAATTCCCATGTTGTTATGCATGAGAATCCGAACATATAGATCATTCTGCAAAAACATAGCAATTATACAAAGTTATTAGCATGCCAACGAGAGAAGATAGAAGGAAGCTAATGTGACTGGAAACGAGATATCATACTTCAACCAGCTCCTTAACAACTAGCTCGTTTGACAAATTTGCAACAAGCCCATCTAACATTATTAGACAATTTATCAGGGCCAATGTGCTCCAACTCTGCAGGGAATCGGGCTTATTTGATGACAAACTATTGATACAAGATTGAACAACATTTCTTATCAATGGCAGGATCTCTTTAACAATAAAATTCTCCCCAAAAAGACAGCCTGAAAAGCAAGAGTGCAAAATTAGTAAGAAGTGCAAAACATTAGAAACCTTTCTGTAAATGACCTGAGATTACCAATTCTAACTACTGCATCAATTCCATCATCACAGAGCCCTTTTCCAAAACATTGAATGAGAGGTAAAATTGTCTGGAAACAGCTGAAGAGTCAGTAGTATGTTGCAATATCAGAGAAAATAATGTTTGTAATATCAAAAATAGAAGTTGAAAAAGGAAACTTTGTTGTTTCAAGAACGGAAAAAGAAGGAATCTATTTAAATGAACCTGATGAACAGTAACTGGCACACCGAGCTCTTCACATGAGCCAATTAACAGCACAGAGGCAGCAGCTGCTGAACTTTTATGAGGAGCAACATACAAATTTGATAAAACCAAAGGATGGATTTTCTCCAGATATGCTTGTTTACCAATCCGGTTCCAAATCTCCATCACAAATGAGCCTTGAAGAAGAGAAACCTTCAAGTGTGAATAAACAGTAGCCTGAACAATGTGGGGCCCAAAATTTGTTTAGAAATCTGGAAGAAAATATGTCATCCCTATTGCCCAATAATTGAAAGACAAAGTTTACAACTAGCCTGCAATATTTTCTGAATGGCAGGTAGAAAAAGTTCCCTTATTGCTTCTGGGTTTAAACTCTTCAAAAACTCCTTGAGTAACACGTAAGCCCATTCAGCCTCAGAATCTGACAAGCAAGTCTTTATAAGTGTTAAGCAATAGGAAGCACAGGTTTCAGCAGCAAACGACCCCATTGCTTTTAATGCTCCTTGTTTTGCAAAAGTTGCTGCAAGACGAAGACGTGCTTCATCTTTTGCAAGAAGTTGAAGTGGCGCAAGAAATAAGTAGGATGACCTGACTGTTGCTGGGAAGAATGGAGAATCCAAAAGACACTTGGCAGAAGGCCTCCTAGTTATTTGGAAAGGAAGAAAATTACTTTTATTGTTGTGGAATGAACAATGGTTCTCTATTGTTTGCCTAAAATATCACATCTTAAGTAATCAAATGTTTTTCAACAGATTTAGAATCCACAGTAAAGAAACAAAGGCCCAAGAGTTAACCTTGTCCCTTCACCAAAAAAAAAGGAAGGGGGGGTTTGGCAGTAGGGGAGAGGCCCAAAGTTCTGTATGTGTTCAAAAATTAAACAAATAAATAGAAGACACATACCATAAACTTAGCAGGGAGAAAGAAATAGGAAACAATACCTCTTCCAGTCCTTATGAATGCAGGCTTCAACTACCGTGTGAATCTGGTAAGGAAGCTCTTGCATCAATCTTGGTAAAATGCCACTCTCCAGGTAGGCAACAAATGACGTTGGATCAAAAAGAGGCCTCTTCAAGTAAAGTTCTGCCAGAATGCAGCCAACTGCAAACATATCGTTTGCAATATCTTCAGAAGAAATATCAGAATCAGAAAATCTTTGTCTCCAGAGTAACATCTCTTGATAACCAGCAGTGTCATCATCCATCTCAATGTTCTCAATAAGATACTTGACATCTATAACTGACCCCATCCCATAGTTTCTGTCACCATCACATTTTCTCTTCTCCAAATTCTTATTTTGATGCTCTTTTCCAGAAGAATTGTCCTTCCAACAATCAGACGAATCAATATTGTAGAGAGGACTTAAATGCTGAGCGTGCTCACAAAATACAGCTGCTTCTTCCAAATCATGCAAGGAAATGGTTTCAGTTGTTTGCTCACCAGTAAAATCAGTCACTTGGTGTGATGACCATTTGTCCTTCTTGCTTATTTTCCTGGAACAAAACCTACGAGAAGGGTGTGGTTTACTAAAAAGCTGACGGCGTCCTGCTGACCTTGGTTCCATAGGTGCTGCTGGTGGTAACATGACATTCTTGGCAGCAATAGATGCTTGACCTGACATCTTGTACCCAAAGGTGATGTCAATCCAGTGATGAATCTGAGATGATACACGAAAACTTTCTAAGGCATCTCTATGCAATTTAATGAACTCTTCAGGAGTACCAGCCCACAAAGGTACCTGCAAATCAGACATGCCAGAATGTCGAGAGTAAAATATTCGTGGATTAGAATAGAATTCAGGAATGCATTCATCAGGTGTCCACTGGTAAAGCCTTTGCATTGTAGAAGGATATTCATTCGGTTCATAAACTGAACGAACCGCCATTCTCAGTACACTCAAAGGTAACCTTCTTGCTTTATAGCTGCAGACAGCAAGTTCAGAAAGGCACTCGTCTGATACATGATGTGGAATTTCAGATGTTGAATATGTGAAGTCCAACTGCTCATCTCCTTTTGCCAACCGCCATTTGCTCTTGCTCAAGTCTCGCCAACCAGCATCACTATTCTCATCAGGTCTCACACTAAAGTCTACAACCCATGGCATGACCGGATAAAAGGTATGATCACCCCACCTTCTCCCAGCTATTCTATTTAAAATCAGAAGATACTCAAAATTACTCAACTCTCCATTACACCAGCGATAAAAACTAGAAGGCCAGTCTATAGGTTGAGAAAGCTTTATATCTGCAAAAAGTCCTGGTGAAGCGCAGCCCTCAAACGAACAACTTAAGCTTGGAAAAGAATTTGATTTTTCAACATTTGATCTCAACTCAG
This sequence comes from Voacanga thouarsii, assembly GCA_026120185.1. NCBI lineage: Eukaryota > Viridiplantae > Streptophyta > Magnoliopsida > Gentianales > Apocynaceae > Voacanga > Voacanga thouarsii. The sequence continues at coordinate 1,450,241 of JANUWF010001045.1, read as the reverse complement.
AGCTTAGAGTTAATTTATCACCAATATTCAGCCAACACCAGCACAAGTCATTCATCATTACATTGGATGGACGTAAGCTACCATAGGCAATTCCTAATCCATGCATGTAAGATAATGCTGAGAGTATCTGGTAGATTAAAAATCGTAGATGCCAATCACACTTTAAGGCACCCGGACTGTAATGTAGAACATTCTCCAATGTGTAAGGCATTTTTGGAAGCAAAACATTAGTTTTACTGAATTGTTTCATCATCCCCAAAATGGGAGCTATATTTGGGTGCCTTATGCAGCCAGGCAAGTTAATCTCATTGAATAATGGTACCCCAATTAAATTAAGAAAATTTATGCCATCTCTTCCAGAAGCTTTTCCCTCCATTAGGAGATTGAGTGAGCCTAAAACATGATCTTCAACAGACCCAGATAAGAAGTCTGAAGCAACATCTTGAAGTAAAGCATAAGAAGAAATGCCAATCCGAGCAACAGGAGCCAAGGCAGTGATTGTCCTAAAGCAAGAATACCAACCAGAAAAGTTACACATCAAATTTTCAGACCCTAATCCATGTAGGGACATTCTTCTTCCACCATTAGAGAAATACTGTCTTTCAGTTGACACAGTTCCTAATGGAGTACTTCTATCACTGGAAATATCAGCACTGACCTCTGCTTGCTCGTGATGTATAACTGCTGAAACTGGGTCATCACTGCTACTGTCAGGATTACCTTCAAGATCATCCAGACGGCACTCATCTCTGCAATGAGAACATAAAATCAGGCCCTATCACATCCTAACTAACATCAATTTCACCAGAAAACACTTGCATAATGCTTCTTTTTAATAATGAAAATTTTTTATCATCTGAGCTAAATGAGCATACTATGGATGAATGCCAAATGGAAACGGTCCCATTTTAGCAGGTTCAGAAAACGGTATCTAACAATTCAACCAAGAAGAAGGGCCCAACCACAGCTTGAATGAGCTTTTGCATTAATAACAGCAAAGAATGCCATATATACCACAACAAAAGAGTGCATAAAGTTGAAAAGTGACATCTTGGTCCTTAAATCTGGATGCCAATTGTTAAAATTAACTATGATAGCAAATCCTAGCATTTTGACCAGCTGTATGAACGAATTATACTACTCTCTCAAATATTATTGTCCTCTTCTCCATCATACGGCAAAAGAACAAAATTTTCAAATGTTGCAATAGTTTGATTTGCATTTCAGGCTGACAGCCAATTTTGCTACTCTAAATATAGTGCAACAAAATATCAAACAACAGATTCATTTTGATTAGCAATTTTAAAATGCGAAACCAATACTGTCAGCCACAAAAATTTCAACAAAAGAATAGAACAATAGGGCAATAAGTAATAATCACATCGCCAAATCAAAACGGAGGAGGGAATTATGCAGTGGAAATCATACATATATCTGGTCAAGCAATTATCTTTTCGCCTTGGAATGTACTTTAGTATAAACTGAGGAGGTGATGCATCCCCACTGGCGTTATTTAGCTGCATAAGAAAACTGAACAAATTAAATACTACAGATGGAAGAAGCAAATTGACAAATGAAAACAGATAGCGACTGAATCTAAAGAGTACCTGAACGACGGCAGAGGATCCAAAGGGGAATGGCGAATTGGATAGTCCAGAAACGAAGGTAACTTTGTCAGAGAAGTCGGCTTTGATGCGCTGTTCAAGGCATTCGAAGCACATCTCTTCGTCTTCCATTTTGATTCTTTTATCGATTTCAGTGAAAGAAAGAATTTATGGAGGTTTCATTTCTCGTTGTTGGGAGGTAACCTCATGAGTAAATACGTGGTTAAAGTCAGAAACAGAACCAGCAACTGGTCGGAAAATCAAGAAACAAAGGTTCGCCGGCCGTTAGCTCAGATTCATCGTACAAAGGCGAGGCGTGGCATCAGTTGGTTTTGTACAGTAGCGATTTCAGAAGAATTCCTTATTTTGCTAGACTCATGAGTTAAGCCGCTTTCCGAGTTGATCAACGCTTTCTCCGGAAAGGGGCCAAAAAAAAACCTTTTTTCCCCAGTTTTCGACAGAGTTCGTTTGTGAGAGAAGAAAGGGAGGAGAAGCGGAGCGGTAGCATGCGATTTTCTTCTTCTTTGAGGGGTTTTTCTTTTTCTTTTTATTGGGGCTTAGGGCAGGGAATTGTTTGAGGGGTGTCCTCCTCTTCCCTTCTCTTGCTTGTTCTTAGTTTCCTACTCAGTTCGGTAATATGTTTGGGGCTATGCATGCGTTTCTATTGTTCCTCGATGGCGTATGGCGAAGACAAAGGATTAGCTCGTGAGGTCTCACACACTTCACAATTTATATTTTTTATAAATTTCAAGACAGAAGTAAAATTTTAATAAGATCACGAATTCATTTTTGACATGGTAAATTTCAGAATAGGAGTGATGAGGCCGTCATGCAGATTACCCAAAAAAAAACCTACTAATATACTCTCCTCTTGCTTGTGCTATAGTCTTAAGACAGCTTCCAGTCCCTTTGCTCTAGTTTTTGGGGCATAAGTGAAGAGTAAACACGACTTAATGCCTCCGCCATTGCGTGCGTAATGGCGATGCATCACGGCCTCCGTTTATGCTAAAGCTAAACCACATTCTTATGCAGCTTAATAACGCTTGTGGGGATGCATCACCTCCTATAAAGTACATTCTAAGGTGGAAAGATGATTGCTTGATCAGATATCCGTATGATTTCCACTGCATAATTCACTTCTCCCTTTTGATTTCGGGATGTGATTATTGCTTATTGTCCTATTACTCCATTCAGTGCTTGCATATTCTGTTCCTGCCTATGGACCGTTACCTGTCAAACCACAAACTATTATGCATTAGATTCTCCGACTGTTTGTTAACCTGAGAAATGGAGAAGAGAAGGTTGATTTCAGGCACCAACAACATTCCTAGTTCCTCTCAAAATGCACCCATCTCTCCGCCACACCACTCACCAGCCTGACCATTTGGACCACGCCTTGTCATATAGTTATGTTTTCTGGCAGCCTTTATCTTGGAAACCAATTCAATAAGGATATGCTCTTTGGGGACAGAAATAGCATCGTTCAATCGGTTATTGTAAACTTCAAGTCTGTCAATACGTCAGGCCTGAAAATCAATCTTGTAGATCAGAGCTATGCCTCTTTGATTGTCACTCCACACATGAACTTGATTTATGTAGAGTGTATATATTAAAAAATTATATTTCATATGTAGTAAAATGTTATACGATATAACTCGTGGTCTATGTTCTATGCAAGAACTTTTCTTCAAGAAAAGTCAATTTATTCTATTACCTCATAAATTAGTTTTCACTTGAAGGTACAGAAACAAAATCAACCAAGCCATATACAAGAATATTCAAGCAGTGTCCCAGGGGCACAAGCCTTTACACTCGTTTCATATTATGGGATTGACAAATGTGAACATCTGAACTTATGCCTTTTGAGAATATTCAAGCAGCCCACTAAGAAAGAACTAATGATATCACTAAAATATAGTCAATCAACACATAAAGAGAGCATCTTTTTACGTAACTGACAAAACAGAAACCAACTTAGAGGTCTATAAACTGTTTACAGAAGCGAAAACGGGGAAGACCCTTTTTTCCTATGCGTTAGCTTCAGGTGTCTTCTTTCCCCTGATGACATGAATAGAACCGTTGTAGCTCCAGAAGAGGAGATGGACCACAGTTGAAGATTGAATACCGTATCTAGTGTATTCCCATGCCATCCACAGCTGCAAATATTGGAGTGCCCATTTACCGTTTCTGTCTTCTTGTTCTTTATTAACCTCTTTGCTGTTTGAGTTGAAATTTCCTTTCAGAAACTTTATCTTGGTATTCTATTGAATTGTGGTAGACTGCTATTTCACTTTTGCAACCCATTTTCTCCTTTTAATCGAAAAAGAAAAAGGAAAAAGAGGCAATAGTCGAGGTAAGTTGTATAGATGTTTTATTCTAATTCTGCCATGCGTTTTACAGGATTTTCGGGAAGGATAGAGTGAAGAAAGTGGAGGGAGCACTTTGTGTCCAGTCGCGGAAACTGAATTTTTTTTTCTTGACATCAACTGACACATTATACACATTGTCCTGTCCAGAGGATCAACTCAGTGAGTGCATATCTCCCTGTGTCTCTTTCATCATCCACTCAAAGCAAATATACACATTCCATCCAACATCTCCCCTTCGTTTCTTCCATTTCTATGTAAACTACGTCGCTCCTGATGGTCAATGCCTTTCTCCCATTTCATGGAGTTCATGATTATGCGCTCAGCTTCTCAATTTCATCTTAACTTGATTGGCTGCAAATTATTGTGGCGCACATGCGAAAGAAACTCTTCCACTATCTCTAGTCTGTCTGTGAATAGCACGGCAAAAGGGTATTCTGCTTTCTAACAAGTGTGATCTAAACCTCTGACTTATCGTATAGGTTAATTTCTATGATTCCTTAGGGTAGAAGAAGGATTCATTTCACAATCTAATCACGCCAAATAATAAGAATAGTCTTGCATGCTTTGGAAGCACTATAGACCTAAACTAAAATGGTTCTGTTCCAATGGGAAGTTCCAGCTAGTCATCCTCTTTGCCGGAGTAACTCTTAACAAGAATCTAGCCTTGTCCTTGCATACTATGCCACATTCTCATTCCCAGGGCACTTGGAAATTTACACGCCAGATAAGGACATAACACATGTAGCTTTCATCGGAGGTGAGCGAATAATTTCAGCTTAGAACTTCTAACAATGTAAAGCTCTTGAAGAAAATGTACCCATGAACTTTTAGATTAGTGGGCATGAGCAACAAGCTTTCGCTCAGCTGCTTTGGTCTGTTATTCGTGCACAAAACAACATTCCAACCAATGTACAGTATGTCGTCCAAAATGGCCATAGTAGCGTAGGCTCAGATAAACATGGAAGGAGTGACAACTAACAGTAGGAATGTCTCAATCTGATGAAAGAAGTGATAGCTAAAAATTTCCATTCTTACATTTCCTGCCTAAACATATCTAAATGGAAGTTTGTTATGATAAACCCATGTGGCGCTAGAGTACAGTATTGTCACTTCTGCTTTCTTATTCCCACCAATCTATCATTTTCAATGCCAATGAAAGTGGAAAGGGATTAGGGTGAATGATTAGAGAACCTTCTTGGTTGCTAGGTCCCATAAATAGTGGGCTTTGTTCCTCCACCAAGGAAGAAGAACAAAGAATAAAAGATTGATAGAAAAAGTACTCTTCAGGTTTGTGTTATAGTTCGTAGGAAGTTGAAAGTAAATTCTTGGTACAATCCTTCCTTGGTTTAATAGAAAGCCTAATGCATCTCTCTTTTCTTCATTTTGGTGAAAAAGAAAAAGTTTTTATTCTTGCTTTCTCCCACCTCGCACTGGCGGGCTTTCCCAGTTGAGGCTCCATAAATACTGTCAAACCAAGCAAAGGCATTTGATCCTTGTCTAGCTAGCTCCTGAGGGAGAACTGAGAAACCTCATAGTCGTCAATTGCCTTAAAAGTTGATCGATGGGTGCTCCTCAGTCTCCAAGCGCCCAGCCTCACCTGTACCCTGAGGAGCTTCAGCTTAAGCTTTACCAGACTTTTATCTTCTCAATTCCAATCCTGTTCTCCATCATACTTTTCCTATTATTTTACTTGTTCTACCTCAAGAGGAGAGCTTCTAGCTACTCAGCAGCTCCCCCAATACTTCCGAGGACTGTGAATGAGGCCACTTCTTCCTTCACCACGGTAAGACTCTTATTGTCTTCCCTCCCTCTGTTGCTATACCAATCATCAAAGAAAAGTTAAATTTTTGCATTAGCACCTACCGGGCTTACAGATAGGCAATTGCATGGCTAGCGGCTAGCACAAATTCAGCGGAGACTAAGTACTGGTAATATATAAATTCGTACAAACACATTTCAACTTTGTCTTGTCCTTCCACAATAGTTTAAAATCTTCTGTTCTATGTAGCAAACAAGCATAGCTAAGCAGCATACCTATAAAACAAAATAAATAGAATAACAGTTGCCTTTTGTTTCCTGAAATGGTAAATCTTTACATGATTCATCTATTAACATTTGTATTTTCACCATACAGCCTTTTGAAATAGACTTGAAACTGAAAGGAGACCTCAAGAATAATCTTTCTACAGTCGTGTTTGATGACGAACTCCAGACAAAGGAGTCGCTGTAAGTTCCATCTTATACCCACTGCTCCCATCTGCCATAGCTCTGCACCATGTGCACATACAGCATTCAGCTAGCTAGCATATTAGGCCCACAAGAATAGACTATGAAAAAGCACCTTAAAAAGAGTTTACATATATTCCTAAAAGCACTAGGGAAATCATGAAACTTTATCTGTAAATTCATACATTGCAACCGGGAAAGCTTTCTGCGTCTTCATCAACCTTTTGGCTTTTCCTCACAGCAGCTTCTTAGAATCTCTGATTATATCCATTCTTTTCACAAAGTGCATGTGATATCAGGTAAAGGTAAAATCAGCATCAATATCGACTTGAAAGGTATACATAGAAATATATTTTTAAGTTCACTAAACGGGAAGAGCAAAAGTTTCCCAATTTCTCTTTCACTTTGTCAAATAAGCTAATACTTGGAACACGATCCTTTTCCTCTAACTTTGACTAGAGATTCTAGTAGGGGGGAAAATGAATATAATATATGCAAACACTCATCTTATTTCTTTGTTTTGGAACAAAAAATTGGTCATACATCAAATAAAAATATTATAAATATAGGGCTTTCCTTGTATGATCACTTTACCGTCAGTTTTTGTTGGAGAAGGGCAGAGGGGGTGGGGGGAAGGAAAGAATCTAAACCCGTCTTCCTTAGAAAGCCTCAAAACAAGCAATTAGAATTTGAGCTGGATTTGGAGAACCACAAAAGAGGATTTGAGAATAAGGTACTTTTGTTCTGCCAATGGGGCCAAACTGTTGAAGCTTGAGAACACACAATTCCACATAAAGACTTCTATTAGAGATCAAAAAGTTGTTCACATTTTTGGCTCTTCCTGGATTTAGCAATAATTATTGATTCCAGAATCTGGTTTGTTTTCCCTTTCATTTTGGGAAACAGATGTTGTGTGTGCCTGGGGGATTTTCAGATGGAGGAGGAGTTGCTTCAAGTACCAGCATGCAAACATGTGTTTCATACTGATTGTATCCATCATTGGCTCCGTTCAAACTCCACTTGTCCATTATGTAGATCCTCCATCTTAAACGGTTATCCGCCGCCATCCACTTTTCAACTCAGTGACACAGCACTCTAGCAATCACTAAGAAATAATTGGTCTGCTGAGCAACCACAGTACAAAATGTGGGAACGGCAGTTTATACAAATGGCGAAGTCATCAAGGATGGAGAAAACTAGTTCAAGAGAGCTCTGCTAAATAGGCAGCCTTCATTAAGAGTCAGTTCAACAAATATGAATCTTTGAGCAGTTTTCTGCATGTCCAATAATATCATAAGCATTTGGCAGTGCCTAGTTGTACTTGTGGTTTCCTTCCTCCAACAACCATGCCCCTGGGCTCTAGCCCCACTTTACCAGCCCAGTCAGATAAACTCATCAATCCACTTATGACAAGAGAAATTCAATCTGCTGACAGGAATGCTGCCAAAACCAAAAGGAATGTAATGGGAGTTGCATCTTTTAAAGGTCACAAGCTTTCTCTTGAATCTCAAACCATTATGGGAAACAGAAATAGAACTTATGTATGAATTGGTAATATGAATTTCATCAGATATCAAATGTTTTATGCTGTGTTTGAATTCAGAACTACAAGCAACAAGAAAAGCTTCCTTGGATTGCCCAAGTTTCAAAGGACGATAAAATCCTTATTTTACAGGTGAAATGAGCAAGGAAAGCCTCCTCTATAATCTGAAAGAAAGAAATGTCTTTCCATTATTGTCACAAAAGAACTCGATCAACTTCCGACCTACAGCACAAAAACTAACGAGCGCCAAGTGATCAGAAAATACAACACTGATTTATTTCCATTTCCCAATGCTTATAAGAGTAGCTGCAACTCGTAGGATCCTAAATTCTGAACATCTTTAATATAGCACTGCTATTCTCTTAGCCACAAATAAAGGAAAAGGCCATTGCTCACCTGCAAGAACTAGGCATTTTGATCAGAATGGATATTTTTGGAATACAAAGGAATCAACTAACCTCATATACACAAAGAATTCTTGAATTTGTCTTGACATATTTCATAAATATATTTTTACACAGTAAAAACACATTTTATAATTACGTATATTTTACTTAAAATATATTTATAAGATGTCCCCTTATTTAAAAATAGATATGTAAAATGTATTATACTAATTTTAAATTTCGACAATTAAGAAGGACCAATTGATTCTTTCATATTCGAATTATTCTGATAAAAAGTCCAAGAACTAGGCAAACCATAAACAACTCACTATGAAGCTGTTACCATACAAAATTATCGGAAATTTTGGAAAATGGTGCTATTTTCGCACCAAATTCCGATAGAGGGACAGCTGGTAGCAGAATTCCATTTATAGTGAGGTCGCATTCATAAAATGCTACCTCAGCGCGATTTCTTTTCTTTTTTTTAAATATCCGATTTTGAGGTCAGAATTTCTAGTCACATGCATTGAATGCGACCTTCAGGTCGCATTAAATCCACCCGCCTTCCCCACGTCGTTGTTCTTGTGCAAAAATTCAGCAAATATTCACAGTGCACTCGCCCGTCCCCTCTTTGCTGGAAAGCATTCGCCACCGACTGCCCTTCCCCGCCGATAGCCCAACTGATCTCTATTTGTCTCTCGGTTGGAGGTGAGCTAGATAATTCTTCTGTCATTTGCATTTGTGTCTCTTACTTCTAAGTATTTCTTGGCTGCCAAATGTCGTCAATCACAAATGCATCTTATATAGTCTGCTGACTCGATTCCCTGAGAATTGAACATGGTAGAAATGTTTTATGCACCTTTCCCTAATCATATCTTGTAACATTAGCTGTTTGTTTTAAGACTGATATTGAGTAGTCATGTTATTTTACTTAGGCTTTAACAGAGCAGGTCAGCTTCTTGGAATCAATACCTGTATGACTAAAATTAAATTCGTTCCAACTCCTCACAGGCATTCTGAATATCTAATTCCGGAAAGAATTAGGTTTTACTCAATTAATTATGTTCCCTAACAATTGATATTACTATCTAGAATCAAACTTTAGGGACTCCATAGTTCCTGTTTTTCCTTATCTCCTAGATTTTATTTTGTAAGGCAGAAAATATATATTTGCTTGGATGCTAGTTCTTCTACATTCTCACTGTTCAATCTTCATTTTATTCGAGTTGATAACTGGTCAGATGTCAGTTCCCTGCTTATGTCTGAATTTGATAGATTTTGGGTAGGCATTTGAATATAAGGAAGATATTTTGGCAGGATTTACATGAACTCCCAAAGTCAATATAGTAATTCATTTACCTATGAAAGATATCTAAGCTATCTATATAGTGCATGTCTGCTACAATGAAGTGAAGTAAAAGATTAATGGCCTTCCAAGTGGAAACTTCTGCTTAGGTAGAAATTGGCTTCATTTTTGTAAACCTGTTCCCTTGAAAGCTTCTGATGATTACTCTCTGCCATGTAACACCCCTGCAATGTAGTCTTCCTAATTTATTATCTATTCATTATTTCAGTTACATGATGGCACTACTTCATTTGATCAACTAGTTTCCATTTGGCAGAATAGAATTTTGCTTCAGTTGAGAACATGACACTTTTATAAGTTTTTTATTCTTTATAGGCTGAAATTCACCATATAACCAATCTATGTATAATCCACAAGAATGTTCTGAACTTGGACATTATTATATGCATCGAAGTTTGCCAAGTTAATGACATTCCAGCAAATGTAATGAACTTCTGTTTTTACAAAAAGAATGGTTTTGTGGGATGAAGTATATTTGAATTTGCTTGTTGGTTCTTGGTTGTGTTGGGGTATCAATTACCCCTCCCAGCTGTGTAATGGAAATATGGGAATGTGAAATTAAGTGAACCTGTGATTTTTCTTTTTTTTTTTTTTTTTGGAGGGGGGCGATTTTAATAATTCTTAAGGGTGTATTTGGATTGGAAGTATAAAGAAGCCATTTTTTAAAAATAATAATTAAAAATAAAATAAATATAAATATAACTTAAAATAATGAAAATGTAAGCGAATAATAAAACTGTTAAAGTTTCACAAATAAAATTCACTTGCTTTGGGTCTATGTTTTTTAGTCAAAACAAGCACTAACTAAAACAGTAAAATTAAAAGGAAAAAAAGTCAACCCAAGGCCAAACAAAAAACCCGAAAAGAGTATTTTGAATTTTGCATGCTAAAAGCAAAGAAAAAGGATATGATAAATGTGGGGGGATTTAACCAGTCCAAGTGTAAACATGGTGAATTTAAGCCTTAGCTACATAGTTCTCTATTCGAGCCATTGCTTTGGCTGTTATATACTCATTACACTTCATATTTTTTGAGTGTCTATAATGCGCATAGATACAATCGTAGTTTAATTATGTGATCCTAATTTAAATAGGTGCAATGGATCACATGCACATAGATATTCATCCGGGTCCTCTCGTCGATGGTTTACTATCTCTTCAGTCGAGGCATCGTTCGTTTTTGGTATGGTCCGGTGATCAGCGTACTTGTGAGATTCCATTGGTGTATAGACGATACAATTCCACATTTTGGGAGCATACGCCCCTTTCCGGTAGAATTGCGGAGTTAGTAGATAGGGCTGGATTTAGTGGAGTCAGACGAACTGGACACATCCAGCTTGATCATACTCTCGTAACCGCATTAGTAGAGCGATGGCATCAGGAGACCCATACATTTCATTTTCCCATAGGAGAGGCTACAGTGACACTAGAGGATGTTGCGATATTATGAGGCCTTAGAGTGGATGGGGATGCGGTGATAGGGCCTCCTTATCATTACAACAAAGGTAATTGGATTAACCTTTGCGATAGACTTCTTGGCATTAGGCCACGGGCCAAGGACATACGGGGAAATAGGATTAAGAAGGGTCCTATTGAGGAGGCCTTGGATTTTCCTTTGGTCGATGATGCTACTGATGACATCGTCCTGCAGCGTGCTCGTTGCCTTATCTTCCTATTGATTGGGGGCCTATTGTTCTCTGATAAGTTGGGGAACCTGATCCACTTGAGATACCTATCTTTTCTCGAGGATTTGGAGGCATGCGGGACGCTCAATTGGGGTAGTGCTGTTCTAGCATTCTTGTATAAATGCCTGTGCCAAGCCTCTTTCGGGTCTGCGCAGGAGATTTGTGGACCAATGGTCTTACTCCAGGTACGAATTCAAATATTATTTATATTTTATATTTATCTAATAAACATGTGTGCTACGAGTCTAACACATTTGTGACTATGTTGTAGCTATGGACATTGGAGCATGATCGGGTTGTACGGCCAGAACGGAGTATGCCTCTCGATGATCTCCCACCCCTTGCACCCTACGGTGCTCGAAGGGACATTCCAGTACAATTTTATCGAACGTCCACACATGTTCTTGTGACATATCGCTCCCAGCTAGATGCTCTATCAAACGATGATGTGAGTATATATAAATACTTTATTTAGAATTCTTTATTTATTTGACACTAACAATTTCGAACAATGATGTGACAATTTATCTTGCGGCCTTTTCAGACTGATTTGGTTAGTCTTCTCCCCCTATATGTTTGGAGGGACCCGATATTTGGAGTTCACGCACAGCATTGATTAGTTGGGAGGTCGTCGAGTTATATTTTTCAGATCGAGTGATGCTGCAGTTTGGGATGCTTCAGTCTATTCTGATAGATTGTAATACGATGATTGACCTGCACTTGGTTGATAGGCGAAGCAATCCCTCTAGAGATTACAGAATATATCATGTGTCGTATCTTCAGATGTGGGCTACTCGAGCAAACTTTGTCGAGACCACTACGATAGGCGTTTCGGTCGCAGTGGATTACATGCAATGATATAGGGACCGTACCCGTCTACGCATCGAGAACCCCACCACTCGTGCATCTTTGCTCTCAGAGTATCATCCTACAGGGTCTAGTACAATTGTCATGGTATGTATTTTATTTGGCAACGGTAGGAGTTAATAATTTGATAATTCCTTTAATTATTCACAAAATTTTTCGAATGATGATTTCAGGCTGATATTATGCGACGATGTATGACAGTGGCTAAACACCACATTCATAGCGCCGACTCGATGTCCCGAAGAGCATTTATTGATATTCGAGATATATACGCCCGAGGACTGCAGCAAGTCATCAGGATCACGAGCGGTATGCTGGACCAATACCGGTTGATTCAGGCACGCCGACCATCCCAGTGACACAGCCTACGTCGAGGCCCTGAAATCCTATTGATGGACGTATGCACCCAGGACTGAGGCGTGGGGACAGGAGGCCCCAAGTTCGACTGCATTCTCCACCTCACGATCCCACTCCGGAGGGGGTGCCTCAGCAGCCGGAGGTTCAGGAGCAGACGGGAGATGGCACGCAGTTCGAGATTAGGACTGATATTACACCAGATGATCTGTTTGATCATGACTTCGTTGTTATTCCCGTTCACTCTCCTCGTATCACAGCGGACGTGTTCGATCACGGGGATGCGGGCCCATCTTTCCAAGACCAAGGGATAGACACTTCTTGCATTGAGGAGCTTCCAGTACGTCCCTTTCGTGGTATAGTCTGTCACCGGCGACGCAGACCCGGCGCACCAGCAACAGGCCAGATTCCTGATCCCGAGCTAGCTCCTGTGCCAGCAGTAGACCAGCTACCAGATCCCGTGTTAGTTTCACCCCATCTCGATAATCCCGTGCCAGCTCCACAACAACCTCTAGACGACGACGAGCCAGTAGGTGGTGGGAGATCAAAGCGAAATATTAAACCTCACCGTCCGTGTGTGCTCTCACCACATTAGGTGTACTTGATGTTAGGAGATACTCTGTACTTTATATACCATTTGTTAGGGGATGATTTTGTTTTTTGATACTCTGCTTTCGTTATCATTGCTTATAGTGTACAAGTTATGGATTTCATTTCGTTTGGTACTCTGCTTTTGGATTTTGCTTATAGTGTACAAGTTATGGATTTTATTTCATTTGGTACTCTACTTTTGGACTTTGCTTACAGTGTTCAGGTTATGCATTTCATTTTGTTTGGTACTTTGCGTTTGAACTTTGCTTATAGTGCACAGGTTATAGATTTTATTTCGGGCAGGAAGTGGAAAAAAAAAAATCAAGGTTGCATTCATAGAATGCGACCTTAAGGTCACATTTTAGGTCGCATTCATGAAATGCGACCTCTACGAGCATATTTCAACCCCAGCTTTAGCATCTACGACCAGATCTGGAGATTTTCATTTTCGGGAGAGACTCAGCAACACTGTAATGCTGCTGCGAAATGGGTGTTTGATAGGTAGCTCAGATTGGCCCTATTGATTTTGGATTTCGATCTACTTAAAAAGGTAACATCAATGCATTCCGGTTGATTTTATTTATAATTTTACAAGTCATTCTTTCATATTACTTGCTCATTTTCATTATTTCCTCACATTTATCAGATTGTGCCCACATTGTAACGATGAATGCATTGGATCCCCCTATTGTGCTCTATTTTTTTTTTTTTTGGATTGTCAAATTTAACGGGATTATCGAGGTAGCATATGGTTTGATGGGGCCATTAAAAAAATCTGGATACTCCGACGTCGGATATCGTATGCTAAACTACTTGAAAAGGTTCGGAACTACCTTGGATTGGGAGGGAGAAATGTGATATTGAAGATTACATTTCGACATCCATTCCTGTATGGATCTGATCAACCATATGCTGTGAATGAGTTGAGCGATGATGATGATATGGAGGTTTTATGGATGCTGCCAAATGAATTTAAGTCATAGAGCATCTAACTTCATGTTAGCTATTCAGACTTAACATCTCAACACACAGGTCACTTGGCCGGGTTGTCTCCACCAACGGGTTCATTCCTGGCAATGCTTAACCAAGTCATAGGTTTGGGGCACACGATGAATTCATTATCCCAACTTCCCACGGGCATAAGGATGGAAGACTTGAACAACATACGCCCCCAATCATTTTACCAACCGGTGGAAAATACAGGTGCAACATTTAACATTGCCGAAACTGGATACATTAGTTCAACTGCTAGTAATGTTGAGATAGTCGATGTTGGTCACACATCTGAAGGTTTGGCAAAAAGGAATAACTTGATCATCCCCGAGCAACTACTGGTTCAAATACAAAGTCGATGGAAGGTGGATACATATCCAGCAGACGACAACCAACTGCATGCTAGCACTATCCCAATAGATATAGTATCTCAATCGCATTTTGCCATAGGTGCAGTAAATGTTAATTCAATGTTACATACGTCTGACGGTGAATGTTTCACTAGCTCGGAAGGACCAGTAAATTGGCATGACACGGATGAGAGTGAAGAAAGTGACATTACAGCAAACATTCCAGCATATGAAGTGCAAGATGACATGAATGACATGGCGGGGCCGTCTAACAGCATTTCTCAAACAGCAACACTTCCAATATTTGATGATGTAGCGGGGCCTTCTAATACCTTTTCTCAACCAGCAAGATTTCCAATATTTGATGATGTAGGGTCTGGTGCATGTGCTAACGAGTCACTCAACAGACACTCAGTCAATGTTACAAGAAGTTGGTCTGACACTAACATTGATTTGCATCTAAACATGAGATTTCAGAACAAGAAGGAGGCTATATATGCAGTCAGAAAGTGATCTATTCAAGCAAGTCGGGAATTCAGAGTCTTGGAGAGTAAGAAAGACTGCTGGTATGCTAAGTGTAAGCATTCAAGTGCTGGCAATCCTTATTCTTAGCATATTCGCATTATACATAAGAAGACTCATGGACAGTGGCAGATAACAATCTTGAACAAAGAACACACATGCGTCATTACAGTTGTGAACAATGTGCATAGAAACATGGATCATCAGTTCATAGCCCGTAATATGACACATTTAGTATTAAATGACCCTGAATGCCATGTGTGTAATGTTATTGCTGAAGTTCAGAAACTGTGGAGGACGGGTTGTTCTTATAAGAAAGCTTGGGAAGCCTGAAAAATTGCTATGGAACTTGTATATGGTGATTGGCCCTCAATGTAGATTGCCCTACCAAAATACATGCTTGCCTTGCAGGATTCCAATCCTGGGACTATTGTGAGGTGGAGACACCATTGGACTAGTGTGGGTGATTTGAAAGCTTTTGGCTTCCTTTTCTGGTCATCAAACCTTCAATTGATGGTTTCAAATATTGTCGTCCAGTGGTATCAATTGATGAAACCCATTTAAGGGAATTTTATCGGGGCAAACTGTTGGTAGCATCCACTTGGGATGCGAATAGTCACCTATTCCCTCTTACTTTTGCCATCATGGATGAGGAATCACTGGAGAGTTGGAGTTGGTTCTTAAAACTCCTACGTCAACATGTCATTTTGGACAGACATATATGTCTTATTTCTGATAGATATAAAGGTATTATAAATACTGTACGCCACATGAATGAGTGGCAAGAACCTTTGGCTTTTCATCGATATTGCCTCAGGCACATAAAGGGAAATTTTCATACCAAGTTTAATGACACTAATTTGATAAGTTTGATGTACGCTACTGGTTTAGAGCGCAAAAGGACTAAGTGTCAATCATATTTGGATGAAATCGGGATTCGAAAAGAGGATACATTTAAGTATTTAATGGATATTGGTTTGGTGAAATGGACTTTGTCATATGATGAAGGACACAGATATGGTTTAATGACTACTAGTTTGTTTGAATGTATGAATAGTGTGTTGAAGAAAGCAAGATCTCTTCCGCTAAAGGTTTTGGTTGAAACTTCATTTCAGAAGTTAGTTAAATATTTTAACGAATATAGAGATGATGCATCGAATTTGAGACACCCTTTACCTTCTGAAATGTGAAAGTTGTATTCTTATTTCGAGGACAAGTCCAAAGGGCATGTTGTAACTGAATATAATGCATATGCCGGTATATATGAGATTAAATCATCTGTTCAACAAGGGGGTAGAAGTCCAAATGTTTACAGTGTCAATTTAATAGAGAGATCATGCACGTGCCAAAAATGGAGTATATATGGTATTCCTTGTTCACATGGGTTTGTAGAATGTTGTCACAGAGGTTGGAACCCAATTGACTTTGTTTTGGAGTTCTATACTAGAAGGAATTATGAGTTGACATATGAGGGTCAGTTCTTCCCTGTGGCAGATGAATAGTATTGGAGGCTTTCTAATTTTACGCTTGCACCAGTGGAAGAAATTATGCAAAATGAAGTTTCTGGCCATCCGCGAACATCGAGGATACCTTGTGATTTGGATTATCGGACACCGAACTCTCCTACAAGATGCACCAACTGTCATAGGAGTGGACATACTAGAAGGAATTGTAATAATAATAATTTTACTATTTCGAGAGACTAGCCATTGACATTGGACTATTAGTTCGTTTTATGTTGAATTGTATTTTCAATACAGTTTCTCTATGTACTTGCGATATTATTCTTACTATTTTGAATGCTTCAATCTATATATATTATTATATTGAATTTTATTCATGTGATAAGTGCGTGGTCTACTATCAATCCTTACTCAAACTACATTAAGTAATTGTAACAGGTTGGTTGCAGGTGGAGATTGTAGTAGGTTGAGGTTGCATTGCAGGTTGTTTGATCCGATTAGACAATTACTTATCACAAAAATGATAGTAGGTTGGGATTTGAGAAAATTACAGATTGGGAGTTGGAAAAACTGTAAATTGAGCTTATTCAGAAAGGTCGCATTTCAAGAATGAGACCTCAAACTCGCCCATTAAAAAAAAAAGTTATGGCGTTGAGGTCGCATTCCCCTGAATACGACCTTTACTGAATTGGTCGCATTTCAATAGATTATAAACAGAATCTCGATTCAAGCTGCCCTTCTGTCAGAATTCGGTGTAAAAACGTATCACTTCATGGAATTTTCGCAAAATTATTGAATAGTTATTGTAAGCATATGTAAAGGTTGCATTTTTCTTGGTATTCCTGCCCTTTATAATGTAATAAAACCTCCCAAATTCCAATCCGATTTCTATCTTTCGGAGGGCAAAGAGTAACAAGATGCGATTTTTCAAGGAAAAAAAGAGGTTTTGCTTGGGGTTGGGTGGGGGGACCCAAGAATCCACGGTGGGCTTGACAATGGCTGTGAAATTGAGGTGTTAAGTAGAATGGCAAGAATACCCTGGCAAGCGCACACCTAGAAATGATCGAACCCATCGTCGTCCTGTGGATGATCACAGTGACTCAGCGGGGGGAGACAGAGAGGGAATGACACTGGGGAGTGCGACGTCGACGACGAACACGCAGGCTTACGGAGAGCCATGGTACTGGGACAAACGGTACGCGCAAGAACCAGGTACCTTCGATTGGTATCAGAAGTACTCCGCCTTAGCCCCACTCCTCCACCTTTACGTTCACCGCCACCACCGCGTCCTCGTCGTTGGATGTGGTAATTCTGGTATTCTGCCAACCCCTTCATCTAATCTCTTCCAGCTCTTTACGTTCTTCGATGTGGAAGCTCGACTGTTGTCTATATACATATCTGGTATCTGTTTGATCTCGATGCGTGTATTCAATGGAAATGTAAACCCAAAACTAATGTGTGAAACAATTGAAGTTTACACAGGCTAATTTGATCAATTTATAATGCGTTTACTTGTTATTTCTAGCTACCTGATCGTGAGAAATTGAGTCTAACCGTCTACGAATTCTTCAAGAAGAAAGAGTTATGCAGTTCTTCTTTGATTTGTTACAGCAACATTACACTTGAAGCCTGTCTTAGTCTGCCAGTTTTAATGTATGTTTCCAATCACTAGCTGCTGATGGAAATGGAGGGCAATAGCCTTAAGGTTCTTAACTCGCTGCTATTTTTTGAATGCAGACATCAGACTTGAGATTTCTTTCTCCCCTTTGTTTCCATGAAGCAACTGGCAACTTTATGTGCCGCAAATCATGTTGAATTAGTAACAAAGTTGTTAACTTTTCTAGGTTTTTACTACTTTCGTTTAGTAATAACCAAATTATATTGGACAAAAAAGGAAAGGAAGAGAAAAGAAAGAAAAAATAGTGTTTTCTTTATGATGTTTGCTTATTTTAGAATACTCACTGGGATCATTTTGGCATTTCCTGGTGATTCATCCTGCAAAATGCAAAACAATATTAGTTATTCTATGTAATCACTTTTGAGCTCAAGTTTTCTCCGGGATATGTCAGTTTTTCCTCCATAGGGAGTATATGCATTTTGTTCTCTGCATGTCTGTTTGTGTTCGCATCAGTTTACATGTGCTTTAGGTGATTATAGAACACACTGCCAATTTTGCAATCATGCAGTTATGGATTTTTGAGTTGCTTGTCTAGTTTTGGACAAGAAACTTTCTATCAAGTTTCTTTATTATGGTTAATCTTTGTTTCTTCCTCAACTCTTATTGTCCTGTATTTTACACAGACACAACAGAATATCTTAAGTAAATGAAATAGACCTTTTCTAGTCTTTTCTTTTCATTTCAACTCATCTCTGATCCTATCTTTAGCTGATTTTACTCCTTTTTGCAGGACTGTTTACTGAAAATTATCAACTTGTTAGTGTCATCATTCATGAGTGATCTTAATGCTAAAGTTTACTCTTTTACTTGAAAGCTCTCAAATTTATTTATCATCAGGAGCTGCACTTCAAAAGTCTAATACTGCTTTGATATTTGCAGCACTAAGTGAAGGCATGGTTAATGATGGTTATGACAATGTTTTTAACATAGATATATCATCTGTTGCGATCGAAGCAATGCAAAGGAAATACTCCAACTTTCCACAGTTGAAATGTAAGTTTTTTCTAGTTTAGGATGGAGATGGTGATTGGGATCAAAGCTCCTGTTTCCTTCCTACATTTGACTCAAAATTCACTGCACAGGCACAGAATAGTTCCATTACATATGAACACATCTGAGCTGTGATGCAGTTGAGGGGTGAATCCAATTAATTATTATCCCATTTTGCCCCTTACCATGTTATGCCAATTGATACAAGTAAAAGTTCATCTTAAGCCCAATGTTTTGATATCAGCAGTGTCATCCATACCTGTGTATCTTTCTTTCTTTTTATTTTTTTGGTTAAATGGAAAAGATACAGCAGAGTCTTTCAGAATATGTATTCTGCTCATTGTATAGCTACTATGTCACAGAATAGCGCTAAGAATAATATGTTCAGGGTGGTATGGTCAAGTAATATGTATTATGTCCATTGTATAGGTAGCATGCCAAACAATAGTGTTAAGAGCATTATATTCAAGGTAATAAGATTAAGTCATGTATAGGATATCCTGTTTTGGTTTATTCCCTAAAACAGGTATCAAACCATATGTTGCATTTTCAAAGTGGCCTTAATTTGTGCTTGATTCATTGTACAAGAGTTCATTTAAAATAGGCTGGAGTATGTTTGTTTCACAGATATCAGACTTCCGTTATTTTGTTGATTTCTGACCAGATATGAAGATGGATGTCAGGGAAATGAATGCCTTTGAAGCTGGTTCCTTTGATGCTGTTATTGATAAAGGTGCACTTTTTTGTATGTTATATTGGATCTTTTTAGATTAAAAAAGTATTGGAAACCTGTCCAGACTGTTGCTTATATATTTCATATTTGGACTTCCAGGAACATTGGACTCTATCTTGGTGAGTACTTCTGTGGCATGGATATGTAGGATAGAGGTGATTACTTATTTAAATGCCTGTGTGCAGTGTGGGCAGAATTCAAGGGATAATGCTGACAAGATGCTCAAGGAGGTCGCCAGGTATAGGACTGCAACATTCAGTGTTCTTAGTATCGTATGTAGTTTTGCTTCCTATTCCTTTTTGATCTGTTCAGATATTTAAGCAGTTGATGACAAACTATAGGGTTCTCAAGGATAAAGGCGTATATATCCTGGTAATTCATGGCTGATATCTCTGTTAAGTGTGTGTGTGTGTGTGTGTGTGTGTGTGTGTGTGTGTGTCCCATTTCTTTCCCAAAGATGAGGAAATAGAGAGAATAGCCCCAATCAGATTTGAGTTATTTAGTGCTGCCATTCTAATCTTTTATAGATAGATATGTTATTTCCCTAAATTGTTTACAATATGCTGCAGATTACATATGGAGCTCCAAATTATCGAGTACGCTTATTGAGAAACTCATGCACATGGACAATCAAACTACACATCATAGGTTATATATCCATAATCCATGACTTTCTTTTATATCTTACCAACAGCTACTTAGGAAAAGCTATCTGGCACACTTGCATTTTGTTTTGTTTCATTGAATTGCTATCATTCAGCATTGAAAGGATATTGTAATTGTAATTGAACTGCCATTCATGGTTTCTTTTGGACTATTGACCAAAAATGATGGCTCCTGGATTTGTATCAGTTTGGTGATCAAGTAACTGATATCATTAGCTCCCTCTAACAAGTGTAGGCGTTATCGTTATGGAAGAATGAAAACTAAAAGAGAGCAAATTGTTACAGAGTTGCACAAAGAATTGGAACCATGGAATTGCAACTCTATTGGCTCCTCAGTCTCCCCTACCTCTATTCTATGCCCAGAAAACTACTCAAATAGACAAAAGAAAGTTTTTATCCTTTTGGAACAAAAATGCATTGACTATATGTTATACTTGTTCCTGTCCTGGCTCATGCTGAATAGTAATGACCAAATAGTAATTCAAGGGTTGAGTTGTATGGAACATAATAATAGTGGTATCAAGCATGATAAACCATGACTTTGCTTTGGTTTTGTTCTTTCTAAAACTCAAGAAAAGGAGAGACTGACTGAGAAGAAAAATCGACTTAAAGAATCACATGCAGTGTGAATGTTTCAACACTTATCTATCACTAGTGGGTTTAGTTGGAAGCAGTGATTTCTCATGGCTGTATTTACCATCTGCAGAGAAACTTGTGTCAGAAGAAAGTTCAGACCATCGAGCATGGGATATAACCTCTCCCATTCTGCTGGATGAAGAAGGAACATCTGCAGCAGCAGTGTTGGGAAAGAATCCCGACGTCCACTATATTTATGTGTGTATTAAGGTCAGTGTTATAAATTTATCTCTATATTTCATTTCAAACACATTTCCTTGGAGAGATTTCCAGAACAGTTAGAGAGAAAGGCTTTGGCCAGTTCAGAATCTCAAAGCCTAAAGAGTAACTTATTAAAACAGTTGATTTACTGAATCGTTCCTCTACAGCCTTGCCTTACTTTAGATGTTATTTTTTCAGGATGATTCTTTCTTGTTAGCTGGGCTAGAGGAAAGTGTCACCTGTTGTTAGATATACAGAAACATCTCCAGCCTCGTGTATTTACTGATAATTTATGGAAGAAGGTGAGTGATGTCATCTAGAGAGTTAGCACAATAATTTGTTGGAGAGAGTAGTAGTTATTCAGAAGAATATAATCATCTGTAAGCAGCAGATCATGTCTCTGTGAACCAAAGATCGATGTATGTTGAACTTTTGTTGCCGTAATGGACAAAGATGTTTTCTTGTATTTTGTCCGATGTCTAGCAGATTTGAAAGAATTTATCGCCTCACAAAAAGAAGTCTCTCCTTTCAAGAATTGTTTTTTGTATTTTGTCCGTTGCATCTAATAAAAATTCAGATTAGAATTATCTGTCGAGGCTGTTAACTTCGCTGATTTTGCTGTTTGTTTTGTAAGTTGTCTTATCGTTACAGCAATTAGGCTATGCTCGGATACTATTATTGCAAGCACAGCATCCTCTGCTGTAGGAATTTGGATGCATGCATTATTTCCAGGAACTCCTACAAGATCCTTTCACCATCTTGCCTTTGATTGCCTTCATTTTTCAGTGGCAATATTCATGCTTGGAGGAGATAGCAGCCGCCTTGCTTTAGTCCTGATCTATAAGCCTATTCAAATTCGTCCAAGAATGAGAAACCAAATATTTGAACAATATCATATTTCAATTAAAGCCAAGGTAATTCACTATTTAATCCTCGAGTACAAGTATGTGTATGTACATCCGCAGGACACCACGGGGAAAAACTAACCTCAAACCATCTTACAGTAGCGTTCCATTTTTGGTATTCTCACTGCAAAGAATTCTAGGACATCTTATGGTAGACTGGTGACGACACACCTTTTTGTGTACTAGACCAAAAGTTAGAGGTACCATGCCTGATAGTAGGCGGCATGCCTATTTTTCTTCATGGATTGAGGAGGAATAACATGAAGCAGACCTCATAACAACATCCTGATTATCGATCTAGCTACCGCAGAAAGGTCGTAGACAGCTTGGTTTATATCAGTTAACGGCGAGTTGGATCCTTCGAAACTGTTTTCACATTCCTGAACTTCCACAGCAATGTCAGCCATGCCATGATCTGCAAATTTTGGAACGCCTTTGGTCAGAGCCTCGATTGCGACCGGGATATCAGCTTTCAGAATGGCGTTGTACCGAATGCTGCAGTCGAACAAAGGATCACCATATTCAGGGTTGGATGAAATCTTCAGCTTCTTGATGATCTCCACTGCGGCGGTTGCCTTGTCTTTGATTGCATCAACAATAACAAGCCCAAGAACATCAACATCTGCAGCATCTAAGCTTCGAGGATCAGACAGCAGAGTCGAGACACAAAGCTCATAATTTGGAGTGCTCTTGCATGTGGTCTCGATCAGGTCTATGTCTTTGAGCCTGATCAAGAAAGGTTCCCTGTTTTTGTCAAGGGGCAGAGGGCGGCCTGCGCATAATGGAAGAAGGATGCAAAAAATTGCAGCCAGAGAAGTGTTCAAACTCCTCATTTTCAAGATCAAACCTGATGACAAAGATTGCTAGACAGCGAGAAGTAGTTGCCTGGTACTATATTGAAGAATGTACTAGGGTTGTCTTGGAGGAAAGCAGTGTTTGATATTTATATATATAGACCGGCTGGGATCCAAATTCCCTTCCCTTTCCCTCTGAGTGAAAAAGAAAAAGTTGGGCAGACTAGACTAGGAGCAGTTCCATCAACAGGATGGGAGAAAATTCCTGTGCTAACTGCTAAGACTCTGCTAATATTCTAATGAATCTTTTGTTAGATTAGTGCTAAATATCACTCTAACTTTTACTTTATTCTAGTGATTATGACAACGTAAAGCATAAGAGCGGTTGCTTTCTTTTTCTTCCTGTACTATGATGATAAAATATTGGCAGCAGGAAAATATCTGGATCACTATGAGACATTTCTTGGTACGCCACCCTTATCGATTGTTAAGGAATAAATTGAAGAGCATATATTTTCTTTGTATTCTTGTAATGAAAAAAGTGAGAAAGAAATGTTCAATTTTTTTTAACGTGATTATAAAAGTTCTTTTTATTGTAAAATATTGCTACTAAATCATAATTATTGTTAAAAAAGTAAATCTACCTTTAAAAAACATTAGCTAAAAACTGAAATTATGGTTATCGTTACAATCAAGTTTCATTTCGTGATCTGTGTTGTAAAACTGATACTGGTGGACTAGCATCCAACGTGGTGGTCATTTCTTTGAATTCAGTGGGTAAAATATGATGAGTAGCAACTAGCAAGTGGGGAGGGCAAAGCAAAGGTCATTACCTCTTTTCTTGGATTTGGCTGGACTTCATTGTACATGGGATGAGATCCCTTATCTTTTTGAGGAATTTTTAGTAAACTCGTAGATCAATTGTATTGATGAGTTGTATCGTACAATTTATATTACACACAATATAACTTATCAATAAAGTTAGTTGATGGACCTAAAATTTTCCTATCTTTTTTATTACTAAAAGCTTTCAAAACCTTCAGCTTGGATGTAACCTACAAAGTTGAGCCAAATGGAAATCTTGCTTTCAAATGTTACATCGTATTCTTCTATTCAAAAGTACTGACTTTTGCTGGAAAATGGCTGGCAGAAACTCTAGATTGTAAAGAGTCGGCAGACGGACGAAACGACCATCCCATCACATCCAATTCTTGGTTGGTGGGTTGCTTGAAACTAAGCAAAAGGCATTTCAATTTCAAAAGCCTTTTCAAGAGTCCACTCATATACCTTTCTAGTGAACTCTGAGACCGATTCCAATTTGGCTACTAGCTTCGGCAACTCGAAAGCGGCTAAGCTTCCGGAACTTTCATACAGGAAAACGATTGGCAGCCCAAGATTAATTTCTCTGTACATATTAGGATGTATAAATTATGTATGAGCCTGTTTGTCCACGAATTATTTAGATATTATAAATCAAGTGTTTATTTGTTAAACACAGAAAAATTTGATTTATAATTTAATTCGAAATAAATTATCCGCGATCTAAGATAAATTTGGACAATTTATTTTGGAAGATCGTCTTAATTTTATTGAAGTCTGTCTTTGACTTTGGTAATAAAATTAAGGATATATTTTGATATATTGGACGGACCATCAATATTTATTTGTGGAATAGACCATACAAATAAAATATTAAAAGATTGTCGTACATAATACCTTAATCCTGAGCAAACAATTATTTATATTTACTAACTTAAAGTTCCTTGAGTTGCCAAAGAGTGAGATTAACTTAATAATCAGTATCTCGACATCTTGGGAATTAAAGTGAAATAAATATGAAATAATTGTTGTGCAATATGGAATCCGTCACCTTTAATAGGCAAGATCATTTCCTCATGAGTTCTTCTAAGGGACGAGTTAAATCGAGCTCGATAATTCAATAGTGACTATTGAATTCATTTTGTAAGTGTGACGTGGTCACATAGTACTCGTCAAATTGAAGATGAGAATTGAGGTTTTGAATGAGGGGCACTGTGGTCATACTTGCCTCATTCAAAGTATTATATTGATCGACGGGGGTAATTTGTTGGATCGATCAATTAATGGATATAATTATTGACTCCGAGTAATTACGATTAGACTAAGAGTGCAGTTACGTTCTTTTAGTGGAGTGGAACGTAATTAATAAATTATTTTTATTGACAAAATAATTTATTGGAGCTTAGTCTAATTGTATCCGGTCAGGTCCCTTCAGTGGCTCCTAATTATGGGACAATAATAAATTATAATTTATTTATAATTTATTAATGAAAATTGCATAAAACTAAAAATCGTATTTTAGATAGAATAGGATAAGTGGAAATAGTTGTATTCAACTATACTTTTCTTATTCTATCAGGATTTGTATTATGAGATAGAGTCCAATATACATATTGGGAGATAACTCTATTTCAGAGATACGTGAGGATCATCCTGGTGGTTCTCTGGAGTTTTTTCTCTCAGTTTTTGTGTGAGTCCACCCTCAACAAAGAGAGAAACAAAATACGATTAGCAATTTTTGGTCCAAGGAGATTACATTGAAGAAGACTTGGGGTCTGGAGCATTACCAGAAGGCCGAAGACTTCAAGAATCGTATTGGTGGAGACGATATCTACAAAGGTATGATTCGTTTCTCATATTCTCGAGATTTAATCTGGTTAACACATAAGCATGTCGATCCTATTAACTAACAATTGGTATCAGAGCCTGGTTTTGATATGTGTTTATGTGTTAAGATTAAATTTTTTTATGCATATATATAGTTGAGCGGTGTAGGAATAATGCATATATGTTCATGGTGAATGATTTGATTAATTCTGTTCAAAATAATTTTATGGCTATAGTTTTTGATTCGGTGAATATGTATAAGTATTATCGAGTCTTGTAACAAAATGGGTGGATTACGTCTCCATGTTTCCCTTTTGAGTTTTTTTTTTTTTATGTTGTTATTTTATGTTAATAAAAAAAAAAATTGTAATTGGCGGACTGAAGAGGAATTGCACCTTGGTGGATGAAGAAGACAATTGCGCACAACACGTCTGCGAATCTGTGATTGTGGTATGGCCTTGGGCCAGCAGGCCATCAAGGCAGCTTTGCTGTCGTTGGGGACTGGCCTTGGGCCAGCAGATTGGCCCATCTGCAAGCCACTCCCTTTAATTAAAAAGAAAAGGGGAGAAAGTGGCAAAGGTGGGATTTGATCCAAGGACCTCAAACTTGGATGTGCAGCATTCTAACCACTAGTCCACTGCAGAACATGTGACTCAAAATTGCTGCAATAAATTGATATTGCAGAAGATTGAAGAATTAGCTATATTGTTAGCTAATTATTATTTTCAATTGTAATTTTATAATTTTATTTTTGAGTCTAGGTTGGCCATAAAATTATTTTTATTTTTATTTTATAGTTTTTACTATTTAATTTAGTTGAATTATATATCATTCATGTTAACATGCCATATAGTTTGCATTAACACCGCTCTAGGTACTATTTAGTTATGCATAAATAAATTAATATTTTTATTAATTTATTAATTAAAAAAATTAAGTGTGAGTTGGTTAATTTTAATTAACCTTTGGCCACCCCTATTAGCCCATTAGTAAAATTAACGTTTGCTTCGTGCCATTTTAAATGGTCTCCCTATAGGAAGGCTACGTTTTATTGGTTACTAGATTGGGCATCAAAATTTTAATTATTTTTTAAGTTTAATTCATTCATAATTACCCTATAGGTGATGTGATTGGATTGGAAACTTTATAAAATAAAATAAATTTTGAATATAGGGGTTACACTTAAATCAAAGACATTATAAGGACTTCCTATAGAATATCCAAATAATATCTATGATGGCCAAAATATTAATAACACTAAAATTAATATTGCGTTTTGATGCAAGATATATTAATTTTAGTGGGATAATCCAGGCTTAACTATAAGTTATATTGTTATCTCCTATAGAGGTGCATATTACTTTGGAGTTTTAGGTTGTGGATCTTGACCTAACTATAAGTTACATTGTTATCTCCTATAGAGGTACATGTTCTTGTAGAGTTTTAGGTTGTCATATTTTGATAGTAGTTTCTATTACTACTTAAAATATTATCATATTGATCATGCATCTTACCATTTTATATTGATCATGCATCATGATATGATAAATGGCTCATATGTTTTATTTTATTTAATTTCAGAAAAATGACTTCCAACACTTTATCCCAAATTTTAACAAAGAACCAACTGGTTGGAGAAAACTTTATTGATTGGAAAAGGAACCTCATAATTGTACTCACTGTTGAGAAGCTCAAATATGTGCTAAGCCGAACCGTGTCCTGCTAAGCCTACTGAACAGTCCACGCGCGAACAAAAGGAGGCTTATGATAAGTGGTTGAGTTCTGATGAGATGGCTCGCTGCTACATTTTGGGATCTATCTCAAATGTGTTGCAGCAGAAACATGAGAACATGACAACCGCTACAGACATCATGAGAAGCCTCCGAGCAAATGTTTGAGCACAAAGGACGTCGAGCCCGTCAAGCGGCAATGAGGCGCATAATGAATATGCGCATGAAACCCGGAACGCCCGTGAGAGATCATATGTTAGAATTGATCGCTCGGTTTAACGTGGCAGAGGTCTTAGGGGCTGAAATTAAGCCCGAGACTCGAGTTGACATGGCTCTAGAAACTCTTCCGGAGATGTTTTCACGGTTCAAAGTTAATTATAACATGAACAAGATGGAGATGTCTCTTACAGAGTTAATGAAGGAGCTTGAGAGCGCCGAGGCTACCCTAAAAGTGGGAAGTGGCAACGCTCTTGTTTTATCTCATGCTGGATCTTCCTCTTCCAAGCCTAAGGGCAAAGGAGGAAATAAGAGGAAGCAGAATAATAATAAAGGGCCTAAGCGAGCGAGTTAAGAAAGCAAGAGTGGATGAAAAGCCTAAAGGCAAATGTTTCCACTTGTAAGCAAAAGGGACATTGGAAGTCACGAGTGCCCGGATTACTTAGCTAAACGCAAGCAAGGTACTGGTGAGTTATCCTACATTGAAACTTGTTTAGTGGTTGATTCTACAAATACTTGGATAGTAGATTCTGGAGCCACTAACTATGTTTGCAATTCATTGCAGGGGTTCCAAGTAACCAGACATCTCAATGAAGGAGAGCATACTCTAAGGGTTGGCACAGGATCGGTGATATCTCGCAAGAGTCTGTTGGAGATGTTTATCTTTATTTTGATAATAAACATTTGGTTTTGAAAGATTGTTTTTATGTTCCCGACATTTATCGAAATTTGATTTCGGTTTCTTTGTTATTCAAACAAAAATATTCTGTTAAATTTTATAAATTTTCAGTAGAGATATTTTTGAATAACTCTTTGATATGTCGTGGAAATTTAAATAATGATCTGTATGTTTTGAAACCTACCAACGAGTTCATTATATCATACTTGAAACTAATAAACGCATTAAGTTATCTCCTACTAATGAGACTCTCCTATGGCATCTTAGACTTGGTCACATCAATCTAAATAGGATTCAAAGACTTGTAAAAGAAGGTCCTTTAAGTGACTTAAAGGTAGAACCTCTTCAAGTTTGCGAATCTTGTTTGGAAGGTAAAATGACCAAAAGATCATTTCCTTCCAAAGGAAATAGAGTAAAGGAAGTCTTAGAATTAGTGCACTACGATGTATGTGGACCAATTAGTGTCCAAGCTAGAGGTGGGTATGAGTATTTCATTACTTTTACGGATGATTACTCAAGATATGGATATGTTTACCTAATGACTCATAAGTCTGATGCCTTAGAAAAATTCAAAGAATTTAAGGCTGAGACTGAGAAGCAGATAGGAAAGAACATTAAGACACTTCGATCAGATCGAGGTGGAGAATATCTATCCCATGACTTTAGATCTTACTTATCAGAAAATGGGATTTTATCTCAACTAAGTGCACTGGCACTCCTCAACAAAATGGAGTGGCGAGAAAGGAGAAACGAGGACCTTGTTAGATATGGTCGAACAATGCTAGGCTTCTCTACACTCAGTACATCATTTTGGGGGTATGCTATACAAACTGCGACATACATATTGAATATGGTTCCATCAAAGTCTGTCCCTAAGACTCCATTGGAATTGTGGAATGGGCGGAAGCCTAATTTGACGCACATCCGGATTTGGGGTTGTCCTGCATATGTGCTAAAGGGAAAGATGGATAAAATGGAATCACGATCAAATTTATGTCTGTTTGTTGGATATCCAAAAGGAACAAGGGGATACTACTTCTATAGTCCTCAAGATAAGAAAATATTTGTAAGCACAAATGCAATTTTCTTAGAGGACAAGTACATAGAAGAACGAGGATCTAAGAGTAGGGTTATTTTGGAAGAAACCAAGGGACATAATCCCAAGCAAATGGTTACTGAGACCCATACTCAAGATTCACGTGGAGGATTCGTATCTATGCCGCTTAACATGCCAGATTCCAGTGGGAGAGAAATAGATGTTACACCTTCTATACCCACTGACTCTTCGGGACATAGAGTGGAAGAATCTCCCGCCCTTGTTCAAAATCCGATCGTTGAGGAATCAGCGAGATCTAGTTCCGATCAACGAGGAGGAGGAAAGTCCAATCGTCCGAGGAACCTCCACGGCTTAGATGTAGTGGGAGAGTCATTCGACGTCCCTCTAGATACTTACTCTATGGAGAAGCTTTTCAAGCGAGTCTCTTTTGAGGAAGAAGAGGACCCCACTACGTATAAAGAAGTCTGTAGAGGACGTAGACGCGAGACCATTGGAAGAGTGCAATGGATTCGGAAATGAAATCCATGTACACTAACTCCGTCCGGGATCTTGTGGACTCGCCTAATGGGGTAAAACCTATTGGGTGTAAATGGGTCTACAAAAGAAAGAGAGGAGTAGACGGGAAAGTGGAAACTTTCAAAGCAAGATTGGTTGCTAAGGGTTATACCCAACGAGAAGGTATTGACTATGAGGAAACTTTCTCGCATGTGGCCATGCTAAAGTCTATAAGAATCCTCGACTATGAAGTATGGCAAATGGACGTCAAGACAGCTTTCCTTAATGGAAATCTTGACGAATGTATCTACATGGTACAGCCAGATGGTTTTATCCAGGAAGGTCAAGAACAAAAAGTTTGTAAGTTGAATAGGTCCTTATATGGGCTTAAACAAGCGTCTAGATCTTGGAATATTAGATTTGATCAAGCCATTAAAACTTATGGTTTTGATCAGCATCCTGATGAACCTTGTGTCTATAAGAGAATTATAGATGGTAAGGTGATTTTTCTCATACTGTATGTTGATGACATCCTTCTCATTGGAAATGATGTAAGAACATTAACATTGGTGAAAAGTTGGTTAGGTAAACAATTTGATATGAAGGACTTGGGAGAAGCAAGATATGTTACGGGCATTCGGATCCTTCGGGATAGAAAGAACAGACGAGATAGCTTTATCTCAAGCTTCATATATTGACAAAATACTGACGAGATTATCTATGCAAAATTCCAAGAAAGGTCAATTGCCTTTCGGACATGGAATTCGGTTATCTCGAAGCATAGTCCTAAAACTCCTAATGAGGTTGAGTACATGAAACGAGTTCCTTATGCATCAGTTGTAGGAAGTCTCATGTATGCTATGCTTTGTACTCGTCCGGACATTTGTCATGCTTTGTTGGGATGGTCGGTAGATATCGATCAAACCCGGGACCGGAACATTGGACAGCGATCAAGCATATATTCAAGTATCTTCGTAGAACTCGAGGATATATGCTAGTTTACTCGACTCCGAATTGGTACCTATAGGTTACACCGATTCCGATTTTCAAGTCGATAGAGATCTTCGCAAGTCCACCTCGAGCTCTGTTTTCACCTTAGGTGGTGGTGCGATTGTGTGGAGAAGTATCGAGACAATCTTGTATTGTCGACTCTACAATGGAAGCTGAATATGTGGCGGCTTGTGAAGCGACTAAAGAGGCGAGTATGGTTGAAGAAGTTCTTGATAGAACTTGAAGTGGTTCCTTCGCATCTCAAGCCATTAGTTTGTACTTGTGACAACGAGTGGTGCGATGGCAAATGCAAAAGAACCACGCAGCCATCGACGTGGTAAACACATTGAACGTAAATATCACCTACTTAGGGAGATTGTTCAACGTGGAGATGTAGAAGTGTGCAAGATTTCTTCTGCTGAAAATCTTGCTGATCCTTTTACTAAAAGTTTACTCGTAAATGTTTTTGGAAGTCATATAGAAAGTATGGGTATTTTTGACATGTCCCATTTACTCTAGGACAAGTGGGAGAATTTTTGTTAGATATGCCCATCGAGTAAATACAATGGTTGTATTTTTTGAAATTAAATAAAGTATGTTTTTATATATTTGTATGTATAAATTATGTATGAGCCTGTTTGTCCACGAATTATTTAGATATTATAAATCAAGTGTTTATTTGTTAAACACAGAAAGACTTGATTTATAATTTAGTTCGAAATAAATTATCCGCGATCTAAGATAAATTTGGGCAATTTATTTTGGAAGATCGTCTTAATTTTATTAAAGTTTGTCTTTGACTTTGGTAATAAAATTAAGGATATATTTTGATATATTGGACGGACCATCAATATTTATTTGTGGAATAGACCATACAAATAAAATATTAAAAGATTGTCGTACATAATACCTTAATCCTGAGCAAACAATTATTTATATTTACTAACTTGAAGTTTCTTGAGTTGCCAAAGAGTGAGATTAACTTAATAATCAGTATCTCGACATCTTGGGAATTAAAGTGAAATAAATATGAAATAATTGTTGTGCAATATGGAATCCGTCACCTTTAATAGGCAAGATCATTTCCTCATGAGTTCTTCTAAGGGACGAGTTAAATCGAGCTCGATAATTCAATAGTGACTATTGAATTCATTTTGTAAGTGTGGCGTGGTCACATGGTACTGTCAAATTGAAGATGAGAATTGAGGTTTTGAATGAGGGGCACTGTGGTCATACTGCCTCATTCAAAGTATTATATTGATCGACGGGGGTAATTTGTTGGATCGATCAATTAATGGATATAATTATTGACTCCGAGTAATTACGATTAGACTAAGAGTGCGATTACGTTCTTTTAGTGGAGTGGAACGTAATTAATAAATTATTTTTATTGACAAAATAATTTATTGGAGCTTAGTCTAATTGTATCCGATCGAGTCCCTTCAGTGGCTCCTAATTATGGAACAATAAGAAATTATAATTTATTTATAATTTATTAATGAAAATTGCATAAAACTAAAAATCGTATTTTAGATAGAATAGGATAAGTGGAAATAGTTGTATTCAACTATACTTTTCTTATTCTATCAGGATTTGTATTATGAGATAGAGTCCAATATACATATTGGGAGATAACTCTATTTCAGAGGTGGTTCTCTGGAGTTTTTTCTCTCAGTTTTTGTGTGAGTCCACCCTCAACAAAGAGAGAAACAAAATACGATTAGCAATTTTTGGTCCAAGGAGATTACATTGAAGAAGACTTGGGGGTCTGGAGCATTACCAGAAGGCCGAAGACTTCAAGAATCGTATTGGTGGAGACGATATCTACAAAGGTATGATTCGTTTCTCATATTCTCGAGATTTAATCTGGTTAACACATAAGCATGTCGATCCTATTAACTAACAATTAAAGCTTTTACTCTTCCATGAAATGCAATTGGCAACGTGCATAGAGGTATCACAACGTTTGGCTACAAACACAAGCAGATGACTTACCCGTCTTTTCATTTTGTTCTTGTTGCTTTGTTATTTTTCACAATCGCCTTTTGATTCTTTTGGGTGATAAGATGATTATCAGCACAGTTTAAAATGGTAATCAGGTAAAAAATATATTGATCACACGTTTATTCCACTTTGAAAAGCAGGAGGGAAGGGATGAGGCACAATTTTAATTAGTTTAAGGGATCAATTAAAAGCATATCCACTCAAGTGATAACTGATAACATATAATGCATTTCTCATAATCAAATCAAAAAGACAAAAGGAAAGAAAAAAAAAAGGACAACTGGTTGTGATTTTACAGCTGCACATACATCTAAAATGCCTGAGCAAGTCTCAAGTTTGAATTCTACTTTACAGCTTATGTGTTTCCTTTTTCTTTTATGTGTGAATAATTTTAACAATTTTGTGAATCATTTCAGAAAAAGTTGAAGCTGATAGTGATTAGATTTATTAGAGATTCAAGAATCAATGGACGAGAGATGGAACGATGCACAAGAAACACGAAGTTGTACAAGAAAGCGTTTTGCTGCTGTTTCTTATTCATGCAGGCTATAGTTTCTCTATAAATTTTTATTCAGCATAACTCTGATTATGGATCGAGCTATATTAGACAGCTCGTACACGGATTTGTTCATCTCAGTGAGGGGTGAAGAAGACTTCTTGGATGATCTGAGACTATTTTCACAGCCTTGAGCTTCTATGGCGGAGTCAGCCATGGCATTTTCAGCCAACTTTGGGTTTCCTTTCAAAGAACGAAGTGCTTTTGGAATATCAGATTTCAGAATTACGTTATAGTTTTCGCGGCACTCCATTAAGGCACTCTTGAGGAGTGAGTTGGACTTTTCCACTTTGTTTATCTGCTCTATTGTAGAGCTTGCCTTAGCTTTGACAGCATCAATAATGATTAGGCTTAGACCAGCAACATCTGCCCTTCTACTTCGAGGGTCCCTTTTTAGAGTTGAGATGCAAAGGATGTCATTCGGGGTTTGATCACAGGTGGCCGAGATCAAGTCCCCCGAACACCATGGCAGAAACATGGCAAGAATGACAGTACATTGAAGAACAAGGAAAGACATCTTTCAAATGGATTTTCAGGATGAGAAGATGAACAGCAATGGTTGAAGAACACAAGAGGTGAATCTATGCAGGCACTATGGAGAGTTGCTTAATCTTTTTATAGCCAGTTGATTCCTCTCTAACTTTGTGGACTTTGAAAAGAAAGTTAGCAGCTTTAAATACTATTTGTCCCTTTTTTGTGTTTTCTTCTTGGTTTGCTTCAGTGTGTAGAACACTGATCCTTGTAATTCATCCGTTTACATCTCTTGTTCAAAGAGGCAAACTGTAAGAATTTATGGAGTTCCATTCAATGCCTTGTCCGATAGTCAACAAACTGCTTAATTACAGTCGAAGCTAAAGAAGACTGGTCAAACACAATCTTACTCATTCAGGATAATTTAATGTTTGTTCTGTCTCAGATTTCTTCAGAAACCTTCTCTCATTGATGGGGGGTTGGTGGGGATGCGACAGTTTGTATATCTGGGGGGTGGACTAGAATTAAGATTTTAATTAAGATTTTTTCTTGTGTCTGGGTTTGCGAGACTTGTTAACCCCTGGTACCTTAACTGTTTTTGCAACCAGAGAGAGTTCAATTCCTTGATTTGTGCTGTTTGAAACTATGTTCACACAATTTAGCCTCCATGGCAGAGTCAGCCAAAGCATCTTTGGCAAATCTACACTAGATAAGGTTAAGGAGACTGACTGCTTCTAGAACAAATCATAAACTAGACTATATAAAGTTAAGGAATCACCAACCAACCACGCAGCATAGGGGTTCTAGAAGTTCTAAAAGTGACTCTTACCGCGCACGATATAACAACCGGGTAGCATAGGAGAAAAGTCCTAATAGATAAGGTTAAGGACCAATCAAGCTACATTAGATAAGGTTTAGAAAAATCCAAGACCAACCAGATGGCATGATATAGCATGCCTAACAACAGCATGTGAAATTGGAGTATCACAATCGCATCCTCTTCAACTAGAATGGGGCTTAAACCTCCAAGATTAAGAGCTTGAAGCTTCTTGCATCTGACTGCAAGATTGAGCTGCAAAGTTGATTTTTTGGAGTGTGTTTGCAAGATTTGTGGTAGAGCACTGGCAGGAATAATCACGTGAAGATGAGGCAGAAGCATCAAGAAAGAGATCATAGTCATTATTTTTTTTTAATAATCTAGGTGTCTAAACTTTGTTCATCACCTCAAGACTCACAGCCAGATGACAATTTAGCAGGAACAAATTTCCCATCAAGTTTCAAACCTGTAATTATTAACCTGCTAACACATGAATCAAGAGGCTCTGAGCCAATTAAACTATGCCCCACGGGGCTCATTTTGCAACGTCTACTTGCATGGCATTTGCATAGGCTAATTGTTTACTAAAAATTGCCACAAATAATGAAATGTTGTGAATTTGATTCAAAATAAAATTAGTAAATATAAAAGCAAAGTAAAGATATTAGAAGAGGAGAGAAGAGAGAAAATTGTTTAGATACGATTTTATTGATTGTTCGTTTGTTTACATATGACTCCTATTTATAGAGGTTTCGATATAGAATCTGAAAGGTTACAAAATTTGAAAGGTTAAGAAATAAATTTAATAACCTTAAAAAAACTAACGGTCACAGTATACGAACAGTCACATTATCTTCAAGAAAATGAATAGCCACTTATTATTGTTAAGAATATGAATAGTCATTCATAACACTCCCCCTTGGATGTTCATTTTCAATCATTTCGAAAAATGTCTCGTTAAAAACCTTCATAGGAAAAACCCTGTGGGATAAAAATCCAGTGAAGGAAAAGAGTACACTTTCCGTTCTGGAAAGAATACTGCCTCATTAAAAACCTGACTAAGAAAAAACCAAGTAGGAAAAAATCTTAGTTAGGGAAAAAGAGTACAGTATACATACTCCCCATTTTAATAACATCTTCAAGATACATTTATGTCTTTCAACCAACGCATTCCAATTTTATGTACTAATTTTTCAAATGAAGCAGTCGGCAATGCCTTAGTGAGTAAATCTGTCAGATTATCACATGATCGAATCTGTTGCACATCAATTTCACCTCTCTTTTGGAGTTCGTGA
This sequence comes from Voacanga thouarsii, assembly GCA_026120185.1. Lineage (NCBI taxonomy): Eukaryota > Viridiplantae > Streptophyta > Magnoliopsida > Gentianales > Apocynaceae > Voacanga > Voacanga thouarsii. Next base: position 1,414,365 of record JANUWF010001045.1, on the reverse strand, counting down.
GTAAGGAAAATTTTTGGTGAAATATGTTTTGTCCTATCTCCTTTAATATATCCACCTCTTAATTGAGCTATACAAGCTGCATTATCTTCATAAAGATGTATTGGAATTTCCTTTTCAGAAGGTAATCCACAATTTTTTCGGATATAATGGATCATTGATCTCAACTACACACATTCTCGGCTTGCCTCGTGAATAGCTATAATTTCAGCATGATTAGAAGAAGTAGCTGCTATAGATTGTTTTATAGAGCGTCATGATATAGCAGTACCACCACATGTAAATAAATAACTTGTTTGAGAACGTACTTTATGCGGATCGGATAGATAACCAGCATCAGCATATCCAATCAACATTGGACTGGTTCTATTTGAATAAAATAAACCAAGATCCATTATCCCTTGGAGATATTTTAGGACATGTTTAATCCCATTCCAATGTCGACGTGTTGGGGAAGAATTGAATCTTACTAATAAATTCACAGAAAATGCTATATCAGGTCTAGTATTATTAGTAAGGTATATCAATACACCAATTGCACTGAGATATGGTACTTCAGGATCAAATAGTTCTTCATTATCTTCCCGAGGTCGAAAATGATTTTTATTTATATCTAACGACCTCACGACCATTGGAGAACTTAATGGATGTGCTTTGTTCATGTAAAACCTTTTAAGAACTTTTGTTGTGTATGTTGATTGATGAATAAAAATACCATCTTCCAAATGCTCAATTTGTAAACCAAGACAAAACTTGGTTCTGCCAAAATCCTTGACTTCAAATTCTTGCTTCAGGCTATTTCTTGCCTTTTGGAGTTCTTTTGGAGTTCCAATAAGGTTAATATCATCAACATATATTGCAAGTATTACAAAACCATATCCAGATTTCTTAATAAAAATACATGGACATAGTGGATTATTTTTGTATCCTGATTTCAATAAATATTCACTAAGATGATTATACCACATGCGTCCAGACTGCTTTAAGCCATATAATGACTTTTGTAATTGAATGGAATAATTTCCACGAGGGTTAGAATTACATGCTTTAGGCATACTAAATCCTTATGAGATTTTCATATAAATATCATTATTAAGATTCCCATATAAATAAGCAGTCACAACATCCATTAGACGCATGTCAATCTTTTCACGTACTACTAGTCTCACAAGGTATTGGAGTGTAATTACATCCACCACAGGTGAATATGTTTCATCGTAATCGATACCCAATTTTTGCGAAAAATCTTGTGCAACAAGTCGTGCTTTATATCTTACGACTTCATTATTTTCATTTCGCTTTCACACAAATACCCATTTATAACTAATGGATTTTATACCTTCTGGTGTTCGGATTACAGGTCTAAAAACCTCACGCTTTGCAAGTGAGTTTAACTCCGATTGAATCGCATCTTTCCATTTTGACCAATCATTTCTATGACGATATTCTTCAACTGATGTTGGTTCAGGATCCTCATTATCTTTTAACACTTCAAGTGCTATATTGTATATAAAAATATGATCAACAGTTATTTCTGTCCGATTCCAACTTCTGTCAGAAGTTATATAATTAATGGACATCTCACTATTTCGTTCACTATTTTTAGATATTTGAATCTTTTCATCAGTTTCTACTTGATCCATTTTTCTTAATTCTTCAATTGGATCATTCTGATCATTTAATCCTCTTTTCTTTCGAGGATTTTTATCTTTTGAACCAATGGGTCGTCCACGTTTCTGACGTGTTTTTGATTCAGTAGCTATAGGAATTGTATTTTGTCCTGTTGGGACTTCTATCCGAATAGGAGCATCTATAGTTGGAATATACGATTTAGTTACCCTTGTAGAGTCCGCAAAAGAATCTGACAGTTGATTTGTAAGTCTTTGCAAATGAATGATCTTTTGAACTTCTAGTTCACTTGCACTTGTGCGCGGATCTAAATAATTCAATGATGTTGTCCAGGCAAGCTCCTTTTTATGTGGTTTATGTTCTCCCCCTAATTTAGGAAACAAAGTTTATCAAAATGACAATCAGCAAATCTTGCTGTGAATACGTCACCTGTCAATGGTTCAACGTATCTGATTATAAAGGGAGAATCATATCCAACATATATCCCCAACCTTCTTTGAGGACCCATTTTGGTACGTTGATTTGGCGCTATCGGTACATATACAACACACCCAAAAATTCTCAAATGAGCAATATTTGGCTCGGAACCAAAAGCCAATTGTAAGGGAGAAAATTTGTAATAACTTGTTGGCCTTATGCGCACAAGTGCTGCAGCATGCAAAATAGCATGTCCCTAAGCAGTTGTAGGGAGATTTGTTCTCATTAATAATGGGCTAACAATTAATTGTAACCGTTTAATGAATGATTCAATTAGACCATTCTGAGTATAAACATGAGCTACTGGATGTTCAATAGTAATGCCAATTGACATGCAATAAGCATCAAAGGCTTGGGAGGAATATTCTCCAACATTATCTAGACGGATCCTTTTGATAAGATAATCTGGAAATTGCGCTCTTAAGCGAATTATTTGGGCAAACAATCTCGCAATCGCCAAGTTGCGAGTTGATAATAAACTGACATGCGACCATCGGATCGATGCATCAATTAAAATCATAAAGTATCTGAATTGCCCATATGGTAGATTAATTGGTCCACATATATCACCATAAATTCTTTCTAGAAATACTGGAGACTCAAACTCCACTTTTGTTGGAAATGGCTGAATAACCAATTTCCCTTGAGAACATGCAGCACATGAAAATTTATCAGATGCCAAAATCCTTTGACTTTTCAAAGGATAACCATGCGTATTTTCAATTATCCTTCGCATCATAATAGCTCTTGGATGACCCAAACGGTCATGCCAAATGATAAATGTAGCAGGATTAGTAAACTTCTGATTTACTGAATGATGCACTTCAATTGTATGGATTTTTGTACTATATAGGCCAGATGAAAGAGTTGGTAACTTTTCTAATAAAGATTTCTTACCCGATATTATTTGAGTAATATAGAGATACTCAAAATCATTTTCTTCCATTGTTTTCAATGTAATATCCATTTCGGCGAATATCTTTAAAACTTAATAAATTTCTTCGAGATTTGGAAGAAAATAACGTTTTAGAAATAACAATATTTATTCTTCCGGGTAATACAATATTAGCTCTTCCGGAGCCTTCAATCAACTTTACACTACCACTTATAGTATTAACATTTGTTTCTCTCATCTACAGGTAAGAGAAATATTTTCTATCTTTCAATATGGTGTGTGTTGTACAACTATCAATTAGACATATATCTTCAATGCCACTTGTGTATTCAGTAAGTGGAATAATAGCCATCTGGACATAACAAAATATTTATAAATTTAAATATTCAAACAATAAAACTTTAAACGCTAATTACTATTACAATACCCAAAAAAAAAATATAAAAAAGAAACATATTAAAAGTAAACTTCTAATTCTTTTGGACATTTTCATCACCAATCAAATGTTCAATTCTTTCTTTAGGATGCTCAAAAAAATCAGCTACGTCCAAATGAGTTACATCAACATTGTCAAGGTTGATATCATCATCATCATGAAGAGAATGTTGTAGAATAAAATTTGTTTCAGCATTTTTACCTTTCTTCTCAATAGACGCCGATACAGATCAATAAGGTGTTTTACAGTACGACAAGTACGAGACCAATGACCTTTTATGCCACAGCGATAACATTTATCTTCATAATTTTTAGAAACAACATCATTTCCTTTTTCTTTCACGTTAGTCTTTGGCCACTTCTGGTGGTTGTCATTATTTCTCGTAACTTTATTTTGACTGTTGCGATCATAGTGAATATTTTTATCACGACCATATATATGTCCACGGCCATATCCACGACCACGAACTCTTCCAGGGCCAAAATTACGAGTTCTAACATCATTCACTTCTGGGAATAGAGTAGAACCTGTTGGTCGAGCTTCATGATTTTTCATTAATAACTCATTATTTTGCTCAACTACGAGAATATAAGATATTAATTCTACATACTTTTTGAATCCCTTTTCTTGATATTGCTGCTGTAAGAGCACATTCGAGGCATGAAAAGTAGAGAAAGTTTTTTCTAACATATCCTCATCAGTAATATTTTCTCCACACAGTTTTAGCTGCGAGCTAATTTTAAAAATAATAGAATTATACTCACTAACAGATTTAAAATCTCGTAATCGCAAGTGCATCCAGTTATACCGTGCCTTTAGAAGGACAACTATCTTCTGGTGATCAAACCTTTCTTTTAAATTAGTCAACAAAATAAATGGATTTTTCACGGTAAGGTATTCAACCTTTAAGTCATCATGAAGGTGATGGCGGAGGAAAATTATAGCTTTAGCATCATTTTGTGATGATGATGGATTTCCTTCTACAATGATATCTGCCAGACCCATTGCAGCTAAATGCATTTCAGCATCTAGTGTCCAAGATAAATAGTTTTTTCTAGTAATATCAAGAGCGGCAAACTCAAGTTCGGTGAGATTTGCCATGTGAATACAAAAGCAAATAGGAAAAGTACTTACCTTCCTCTTTTGTTATAACCCGTGATGATAACCTTTAGTAAAACAGCTTCGATAGAGTCTCGTACTGATAACGTATTGTAAATTTAATTCAAAATAAAATCAGTAAATATAAAAGCAAAGTAAAGATATTAGAAGATGAGAGAAGAAAGAGAATCGTTTAGATACGATTTCATTGATTGTTCGTTTGTTTATATATGACCCCTATTTATAGAGATTTTGATATAAAATTTGAAAGATTAAGAAATAAATTTAATAACTTAAAAAAAAAATGAATAGTCACATTATTTTCAAAAAAATTAACAACCACTTACTATTGTTAAGAATATGAATAGTCATTCATAACATGAAATTAGAATTACAACTTGTTACAAATAATAATTCAATGATTGGATTGTTATGAATTATTGAAATTTTTATTAATTAGTGGAGGCTCCACTAATTATGGATTTATGTGAATTATTATAGAAGATTTTTATGGATGTCCACCATTTAGTGGAGATACCACTAATTGAGATTAGTTGAAGATGATGTATGCCATGATGTATTCCACTAATTAGAGCTCTATAAATAGAGCTATGCTCTAAACTTGTAATACACCATTATTTTGTGAAAGAAAGATTAGTGAAAGAAATATTAGAGAAAATTGTGAGAGAAAAGAAAGAGAAAAATTCTTGTGCAAAGATTAGAGAAAGAATTGTGAGAGAAAGAAAGAGAGAAGTTTGAAGAGAAATTCTTATGCAAAGAATAGTTAGAATTTTCTTAGTGTGTAGTGTATATATTTTATTCTAACACTACCCTAATTTTATAATATGGATTACATATTAATGATTTAAGAATAATAGTTTTAAATATATAAATTTTTACACATTAAATTAAAACGTCACCATCGTTGATGTGAAATTTGAAAAGTGAATGAACATTTATTTAATCATAAAAAACCTGTGTGCTAAGATGAGGACAGTTACCTAAATATGCCTGCCTTTCTTTGATATTATGTCACTACCTGGCATCTAGATTGTGAAATTACTTACTTTTAATTAGTGGATTTCAAATATTAAAAGTATAATTCTAATTATTACAGTACAAATATAAGTATTTATTTAATGTGTAAAAGACATAAAAAAAATCACATACGTAAGTGAACTTGGAATGGCTGCTGAGAAGGTTTTTAAACCTAGTCAATTTTCTTGGAATTGTTTTGCCATTCTACAACATTCAACACCAGAATTAGGACAGGAACATGAAATCTAACTGCAAGAACTAGCTTGATGCCAATGAATCATATCTCATTGCGTGTATTTGGCCCCTAAAAATAAAGCTACCAGCTGAACACAATTCAAGAGCATCATTTACCAAAGGAGACTTCAAAACCCCTTAAACCACCCTTGCAAAATCAAGGCAGAAAATCGAGCAAAAACAAACCATTTTACAGGTTTCAAGAAAAGATCTACAAAGAGAATCACTTGGATCCTGTTATGGACTGTAATCTAGACTCTGGATCTATATCTACAAGTATTTTGTAAGCTATATGTAAGCCCTATGTTAATGCCCATCTAGACCACAGCTTGAAGGAGAGAACTACTCATACTTGAAGCCTCGCACCCATTAATAGGGTACTCAGCATTCTCATTTTTTGCCACGATTCCAGCAAATTCCTGAGGGAGATGCTTTTCAGTCGCTGGGATCTTTCTTAAGATTCTCCAGTGTGCCTTTGTCCCTTTACTTCCAGATCTGCATGGTGAACTTCTAGGTAATTGAGATGCTTTCACAACTGATAATTTCATTCTTCCAGGAGGGCCTTGATATCCGTTGCCAATGTTTTTCATGAACTCTTCGTCAACACAGTCTATGTCTATGCTATCCCTCCGGCTGATGGGCTGTAACCCCCAGTAGAAGATGGCATTTGGCTCTGCCACATCAATATCAACATATTCTTTCAAGTTTGGATCACAAAAGCCCAATAAGTCCTCCAGCTGTGCAACAAAAAGCTAACCCTCAGTTGAAATACAAATTTACGAGAAAATGAAACAAATGAAAGTGAAAATAGAATCATGTAGAAGTTAAAATGAAAGAAGCTAAAAGATCAGGATATAGAATTGGCTAGATTTCTAGCAAAACTGTCTTTGTAGTTAGACAAAGAATGAATAAGACACAACAGGAACTCCAAAAAATTGATCAAGAAGAGGAAAACTCTACTAATTTACTTAACCAGATATTAATTCCAGCATGCTTTCTGTTTTGATTAATCAATCAAGGGGAACAAGAAAAACCAAGTGTATTCCCTCAGCCAGCTCCCAGGAGAGTTTGAGCACACGATTCTTACAGCACCAAAGTGTAGAAAAATCTGGATAAAAGTTAACAGATTCAACTAGGGATGCAAATTATCAAACTAATTTTCCCAACCAACATTGTTAGCCGGAAAATATCTCAAAAACAAGTTTTTCCTTTTTAAATTCCAGATCCAGATCTTTATGCAATATGTATATAGGCATGCTCTACACAGGTTAAATAACTCACCAGGAAATATTTCAGGGCACATAGTTCAATACTAGCTGGCAACAAAATAAAACTCACGAATGTCTTAATTCATTGATTGAGTTCTGACCTACAAAGGCCAGAGTGTCAAATCTGGTGGATTATAACATTTCAGCACCTTCAGAGATATGAGTTAGACTAAACACATTTCCATAAATAACTCATTCTTCACCAAGCTACCAAATGGATCTGATAAGAAATCAAAATATTCTCCACAATTTTTTGCAACAATACAATCACACCATTAACTTGGATAGTAATAGTGTGAATAAAGAAAATGATCATACAATCAAGTTTACAACTTGTGTACGATCCTACCATCAACAATCAATAAGTGGACACATACCTTCACAAGAAGAGAGCGAAAACGTGACTTCACCCATCCCATCCATTGTCCTAAGCTGTCATTGTTAGAAGAGGAGAGGCATATTTTAACAAACTGAGCATATGTCTTTGCATGAGGGAAAGGATCAAATAAGCTATTCCAACTAAAATCAGGCCTCAGAATGTCCTGCAATGCGAGAAGTAATGTCAGAAGGGAAAAAGATCATCATTGAGAATCTTTTGCCACTTTTTCTGCTAACAAAAATGCTAAACAAGTGGTCATTTGTGACAATAAACTTATATCTGGTTCCATACAAAAGTAAGAAGATAGACAAAATGGTTGAACGAGGTCTTCAAAATGTTAATCCAAAAGTATACCTCAATAATAGCATGTGCACGAATAAACTCTCCTTTAATTCTGTAAAATGTGCTTTGGGTGATGTTACAATGGCAATATTGATTTGGGCTACATGGCAACTGAATAGGCATAAGGAACCGCACATCAGTGGGAAATATTGGTGGCACCATTCGACCATCAAGAAGCACTGGAGTTGGCCAAGGCCAAAATGCAAATGTCTTAAAGAAAATTGTTAGCAGAGCAGTCAAGCTAGCATTTGGATGCCTTTGACAAATGAATGCCGCAAGAACAGCTAAATGAACACCTCCAAAATAACCGAGTAACTGCAAATCACAATAAAAATGATGAAGTGGACTGAATTGAACTTTAGCTAATTTAAGGAGTTTCTAAGGCAAATTATGCAAAGGAACCACAGCGTAAAATGAGGTGAAGTGACAGCACATATGCCTTACATGGCCATATACACCTCGCCTTTTTGCCCATAATTTAGTACAACGCAGCAATGATTGGAATAGCTGCAGAGATCAACTCAAGAATATTAGAGATATGTTAAAATGACAAAAGAATAAAGTTTATATAAATTCTCTGATAACACTTCATGTATTTTCAGATAAGTTTTCACAAGCACTAAATATTACTTTATGGATAAACACAACTATGGTGAATACATTACAACAACCCAAAACAGTAAGTGAATATTAGAGATATGTTAACAAGACAAAAGAATAAAGTTTATATAAATTCTCTGATAACACCTCATGTATTTTCAGATAAGTTTTCACAAGCACTAAATATTACTTTATGGATAAACACACCTATGGTGAATACATTACAACCACCCAAAATAGTAAGTGAATAATAATGGCAAACATAACTAATGTTTACCTTGATATTTGGTAAGAGCCGGAGAATACTTTTATTAGCACGAATTCCAGACAAACTTCTCCAACTGATCTCATCAATGTTCCTCAGAAAGAATGGGTTGAACAAATCTACATCCTACAAACATAAAATTAGCTAGTAAACAACTTAGCAAAACAAATATGGAAAAACTCATATGGATTACCGAGGGGTTATATAACAAATAAAAGACCAACATTTCAAATATGCTCAACATAGAAAAGCAGTCACCAGAAACAAGGAAATTTTGATAAGAGTTGAGTCTCAGAAACTCTATAATCTTTTTGGCAAATCTATTATTAATACAGTCCTGTTAAATGTTCTTACAGAGGATAGAAAATATTTTGTTTGTGATAGTTCTGGAATCAAACACATTTGTAATCTGAACACCCACCTCAGGAACAGATATCACTTTAAGTTGGGCAAATGGCAGATCAATTGAGACACCATCAAACTTAAATTTCATTAGAGGAACTTTTGCATCCTTGATACATTGAATTTCCGTCACTTCATGTCTGTTTGCAAGAATGTTGTGTAGACCTCTGAAAAAGTCCTCCTACACACAACACAAGGAAATATTTATGGACTCTCATTGTAATTAAAAGTTGGAGAAAAACGGGCCAAAATCATAAGACTTACAGCCAAAGTGGCAAAATAAGGAGCAATGCATACAGCATCTATGTCTGACTCAGCATTATGTACCTGGATTCATTGGAATCAACCAAAAAAATAATTATACAATTACCCCATGCTTATTCCATCGCATTGGTATTAAAAAGGTCATGTATTTTGTTGGCTCCAGCATCAACTTGTAGCTTGCCACTCAAATTCATGTCTTCAAGGATAAATGTGATACTGCTCAATTTTGAAGCATCAAAAGGAGCCTCAGATCACAGTGAAATATTCAGTTTGAATTCTGAGAAAAGATTTTTGCAGACATATGTGAAAGCAATCCTAAGAGAATTGATTTCTTGGAAGACCAATTCACAGGTAATTTCAAAAGCTAGGTAAAGTTGATTGACTTCTTGGAAGACCAACTCACAACTATAACAATTTCTTCCAAATCAACCAGATAGCAGCAGGCCATTTGACAGTCACATCACAAAGTCAAAGCAATTGTAAGTACAGCTTTTAAGTTTTCCAATTACAATAATAATGCTCAAAGTAAAAAATCACGACATCAACAGCAACAACCGCCAGAATAAAGGTAGAAGCCTTACTCCCAGACCATAAGATCCAAAGGTTAATATCGTAGCAGAAGCAGCTTTTATGCGATTTTTTGGTAGTTGATGCTCATAAGCAACCCCCTTAACCCATTTCATGACAATCTGTAAATAACAAATATTTAGTTATAAAGTTGTTATCCAAAACTTATCGAGAAGCAAACCTCGTCCTTGAGAAGGAAATAATTAGATAACTAATTCGCAAAAAAATGAAGCATACACAACTGCAAAGCATACAGAACAATAAAAGGGCCAACGAAGTACAAGATTCCATTCACTGGTACATTCAGAAGAGGAAAGAAAAGAAAAAGACATGTTAGTTCGTTTTCTCCCAACCCCCCCCCGGCAACGCCCGCCCCACCCCCAAAAAAAAGAAAAAAAAAAAGTGGATCAAAATTTCACCTGCTTGAGCTTGGCAAGAACATTTTTTCTCTTGATTTCCTCCTCTGGAGACGGCACCAGACGCTCATCAGCCATAAACTATATCGAAATCGTTTAAAGAACTTGAAAATCGTCACCCCAAATTAAATATCAACAAATATAGGCAAAGCGACCAAGAAACATACGTTAATGCACATTTCCAATTTACCTGAATCAGAGACCTTGATCTTTGAACCTCCTTCTCCATCAAAACATCTGGGTCCATTTCCAACTCAAAAGGGCCAGTTAAAATGGGATTTACACGGCCAACTTGAGGCGCAAATGGACCTAAATTAGGATTTTTCAACCCCAAATGTGACCAAGAAATGCAGTTACGAGGAGGATTCACAGCTCTGAAACGAATGAGCTCGTGAATTGGACACAAAATAGCTCCTTTCTTACAGTTGCAAGAATTGTTCTCAACTTCCATACAATATACTTGAGATTAGTTCAAGAATTCAATGGAGAAAGGAAGGTTTTTAGGCCTTCTCCAAACCGGAAAGGCTTCGAGAAAAGCAATCGATAAGGAGAAGACCATCCAGAATATGGAGAGAAAAAAGAGAGAAAAAATGGGGTTGGCAAATTGGGGTTTTGGTTTCTTGAAACTAAGAATTGTACGGTTCTTGTTTTGTTTTTCAAATTCTAGTTACACAGAGAACGGAGAGGGAGGCCTTGGGGTACACACTAGAGGGCACGTGTGGGAGTCCCGTGCTGGAATCTTCCTGTGTTCCAATGGCTTGGCAGGTGGCTTATAGTCAACGCCAAACTCAAACTGGAGAAACCGTTTGATGTATTCTGTATCAATTTCTTCCATCCCGTTAACAACAAACCATCACCAACTTTAACCATTGGATGATGGTTTTATATATAGGATAAATAATGCAAAAAATAAAAATAAAAATAGGCACTAGTAAAATGGCTTACCATGGAAATCACTAAATACTTTCTTTCCTTCTAAATCTCAATTAAATCAAGACAGCCCTCTTTTAGATGTGCACAATTCAATCCCAAAACAAGAAAATGAATGAAAGCCATCAAATGATCCAAGTAAGCCATGAAGGTTCGGATGGCCATTATTCCATGAGCCGCAAACTCGTGAAATTCAATTGATCAAACTGAGTTTCTTACTACCTAGACATAGCAGTAATAGAGAAGAACTATATATACTTGTTCTAACATTGTTCTAGCTAACTAGTAGATAATTTTCATAAAGTACAGCCACAAAAGATGAAGAAATAGCAAAGCATGCCCGCCAGAGCTAGAGACTCGAACACGGTGACCAAGGTCCACAACACGTTATCCACTACCGAGAAGTCGAGCCACCGAAAGCTCTGTGCCGACCAAGCCGTGGTGAAGTAGGAGAAATTAAGTTCCGGCCATCTGAAAATGGATGATGGTATAGAGAAATCGAATTCCGGCCACCGGAAATTAGCTGATAACCAGTACCAACTAGCCGGACACATCGTTTCTCGAGAAAAGATGCTTGCTTTGCTGATTCTTGCCTATGCTGCCATGGCTTCTTTGAGATGCAAATTATGGGAATTTGAATAGCTGATTAGTACCATCTTCCTTCCTTCTTCGCTTTGGCTTCGGGCTAGACGGTGGGTGTGGACCGATGGACCAATGATGACAAGGTTATTTATGGATGCAATCTATATGCTTATCATGAGATGCCTTAGAATGAGAATATGATACACATGCAACACACCCCTAGAATATTTTTTTTGAAAATTCTATTTTTATTAATTAATTGTGCCTATTTGATAGGTTGGTGTTATGAGTTAATAATTAAGGATTGATCTTACACTTGATAATTCTTTTTGTTAAAGTAGGCTATCAGTGGAGACACATTTAAATTTAGAGTATAACTTCTACAATGACTAACTCCAAATATAATCGGGCAAGATAAGACACTTGAATTGTTTTTTTAAAAAAATAATTCTATTTTTATAAATTATTAAATTTGTTTATAAATATATGAGTAAAAAATTTAACACTTGAACTATTTGAAAAAATAATTCTATTTTTATAAATTATTAAATTTGTTTATAGATATATGAGTAAAAAATTTAACACTTGAACTATTTGAAATTTTAAATTTTGCACATGAACTAAAAATCGTGCAAAAGTAGCATTCATAGTATTAAAATGTCTCGATCTTACACTTATATCAAGTTTGAATGTTTAATCATATTTTTTCATTGATCATGTAATTGTCATGTGAGGGCATTTTTGTCCTTACATATTAGAACAAATATTCAAATAGCACCTTAACTATTTCAAATTTCAAATTTTATACATAAACTAAAAAAGATAAAAAAAAATATCACTTATTCTATTAAAATGTCCTGGTCTTGCACTTATGTTAAAATGTATGAGTGCAAGATCGAGATATTTTAATAGGATGAGTGCTACTTACGGACGTTTTTTTAATTTAGGTGCAAAATTTAGAATTTCATATACTATTTGAATTTTTTGATATTCTCATTAAGGGTAAGTCTTGGAAGGAAGGAGATGACACCGTCGTAAGAAATTCAATTCTAGAAAGCTTTCTCAACCGTCATAAAATTTTGACTTATTAATTTTTTTAAACATTCAAGAGGTGTAAATTTTATAGAAAATGGCAAATTAAAAAGGTTATTTATTTTAATTTCCTATGTGACACTATTGTTCCTTGTTGGAATATATGCTCTCTAGACTAGATTATCTGATGTAATTATCGAATTTATTAATAAAAGAATTTATTCTCAAAATTTGTTTATGAATTTTTATTTTATTTGTGTACAATCTTTTGGAAAAGACCCATTGTGTTTAAATAAGTGATTCATGTTAATGGTGGTCTTTCACAGTAAGATATGGATGACGGGTTACTTAACACATAAATGTTTGTTCTTAACCGATTGATGAGAATGGGAATCACATCATGTATAGGTTATTGTGTTATGAATTCTAAATGGGGAATAGCTTACCTTTAACCAGTGAGTAGTCCACCCGTTTCATAGCATGAGTGTATTTCGAATATATAAAATAGGACATGTAATAGTGGTTTCTAAAAGTACTATTTTAAAAAAAAAAACCTAGACTGTTACTGCTACAGTGTGGACTAATACTCTACCGCTTGAGTATAAGTTGGTGGTCTGACGAAGTTAGAAACATATACTTTAATATACTGTAGTTGAAATTCTTTCGTAGAACCAATATACTTGTATGTTGGGTATATGTGACTAGTTAGTTAAGACAGACTTGTACAAGATAACTTCTACGTTATATCGTCCCTTGTGACTGTTCAAATGATCCAATTATCCGGGGTCCTGGGGAATATGAGTTGGATGTTTACTTTAGGATAACTCCCTTGAAAAGTGAAAATATTCCAGAAGTCGTGGATCATTGGATTAAAGGTCTAAGGATGATAGATGTATATTAGAGAGGTGTTAGTACACTATTCCTCTCTAATTGCACGGCGATACGTAGAGGGGTATTTTAGTCATTATACATGTAGGTTGAAGACTTTGCTAACGCAGTATTATCCTTAGAGTCAATATTTCCTTATGGTGATATTAAAAAATATTTAAAATGTAAAATATAACTATTTATATAGCATGGGTATTTTGATCATTTTTGTTGTCAATGCGATGTGTCTTTTGGTTCCCGGAATGGCCCTTAAGTCACGAAGGATTTGGGTTAAGGAATTAGTCTTGATATTTATGGATTTTTATTTTATTAGTCTAATTTATTATTAGACTGAAATAAAATAAAAGGTCTGAAAGAGAGTATTTATTTTATCTAGTTTAAATGGTTAATTAAATTTTCAAGGCTCAAGACGTAGATTCAATAATTAAAAAATTAATTTAGATCTAAATAAAAGGTATAAAATTTTATTTGGTCTATTTGGGCTTGTTTTTATTTATTAGGCTGTTTAATAAAGTTTAGAAAATAAATAATTGAGATTTATTATTTATGGGTGTTTAAGCCCAAGAATAAATAATTTATCTGGCCTAATGTATAAGACCAAGGTAAAATAAAATTTAATAAAAATAAAAAATATTAATTAATTAATTAATTAAATTTAAAAAAATAACACGGGATAAACCCGTGTTGTTTTGCGTGCAGGATAATAGAAAGCATAGAAGCTTTCTGTTTCCACGCGAAATGTCTTATCTCTCGGGCATCAATCTGTATGATTGAAATGGGTCTTGACATTGGGGGGGTTGAGTTTTCAATTAGTACACAGAACATCACAAAACCAATTCTGGGAGAAATGCTGCTTGGGTGAAAAAAATCACAGAAACCAAACTTACGTCAAACCTTTCAAAGTTGATCAAAACCCATACTTTAAGCCCTCACCGGCTGTGCTACAGATACCATTTCGCAAGATCGAAAGCTTTGCGTGAATGAGACGCAATAGACGTCTGCAAGGACGTAAGCCACTAGTCTCGAATATCATTATACAGACGACTACACCAGTCCAAAAAGTAGAGATGGCAATTTCCCTGCTTAAATCGGGGTTCCGATTTAAGCCCCGATTTAAGCGGGGATGGGCCGGGGACGGGCTTCATTCCTCGGCCCGCCAATTGGGGACGGGGATTGCATGATTCTCGCCCCTAACCCGGCCCGCTTTACATATTATAAGAATTATATATGTGTTGTATATGTATACATATTATATAAATTATATATATATATATATATATTATGTATACACATTATAGATAGATTATATATACATTATATATAATAATATACACATTATATAAATTATAGGTAAATTATATATGTATGTAAAGGTAAATTATATATATATATATATATATATAATAAAATAGAAAAGAAGAGGGAAAATAAAAAAGAAAAAAATTATAAATTTTTAATTTTACTCTTACTAATATAGTGATATGACGAATATGTGAATTATTGAAAATCACTACAAAAGTTTTCTATATGATTAAAAAATGTTGAACAAAAATATATTTGAGGCAAAAAAATTTTTTTTTTAAATCTTTATAATTATTTCTGGGCCAAAACGGGCCCCCGCTTCCCCGCTTTCTTGGGCCGGGACCCCCGACGGACCGGGGGCGGGGATCCCCGCCTTTTTCCGTAGCGGGGACGGGTCAGGAGTAGGGATATGGGGACATATGCGAGGCCGGGATTTCTAATCCCCGGCCCGGCCCAACCCCATTGCCATCCCTACCGAAGAGGGCCACTTCATCACAGAGGTAAAATTTTCGTTTTCATAAGATGTCTCCATTTTCATTATTTTTGCCATTTTAAGCCTTCAATTGGTATCAAAGCTATGGTTTGGCAAATGTAGAAAGCATGTTAGACTTAACTAAAATAAGAAAATATTTATTTTGGTTAAAATATGTGATCCTTCGTGTTTACTGGTATGGGTAATTTTATTATAAGTTTCGCGAGTGAAAGCATATAAATAATGTATTTTAATTGCTTTCATAAATATCATGTAAACCCAGTGTTTTTTAAGGGCATAAGCAGTTGTGTGGATGGTTTTTGAGTGAAAATAGAAGAAAAATCATATTCTGGACACAGAGAAGCCTTTTGGAGAAGATGAGCTGAGCCGCAAATCGAGCCGACTACTGTTGCAAAGAGGAGTCGCAGCTAGTGGCTCCAAGCCATGCACGGCTCGGCAACCACGAGGAAGGCTTCCTCGCTGGCTTCAGCAAGGAAGCCATCGTTCATTCAATTTGCGAAATGAATTTTTGCAAGCTGCGGTCAACAATTTTGACCGCAACTAGAGTGGGTCACGGGCGCGGGCGGGCACCCGCCAGGATTCGGCCCCTGGGCCGTGATCCAATGTGGCGGGTGCATGGACCGGGCCGATTAAAAAATATATATTTTTGATCCCATACTAAGTAAAATTATTTTTATTGCAATAGTTAATATTATTTGAATATTTTGCATGAAAAATAATAATAAAAAAATTAAGATTAAATAATACTATTAATTAATTAATATATTTAATTCTATTATTTGACACTTATGTTAAAAGAATAGAAAAGTATAAAAACATTTACAATTTTTTAACATGCTTATTTCTTTTTGTTCCTTATGTGCACGTTTTCTCAAAGACCAAAGTTTTTGGGAATTTTTGACAAAGAAAAATATTTTTCTCAAAATCAAATGGTTAATTTTAATTCGGACAAAAATTAATTTTTGGATATGTTCTCAAAGGATTTTATCATTGACATAGAAAATATATTGAATTTAGATATATTTGTGAATTAAAATAGAAAACCATTTTGATTGAATTTGAACAAGAGAAATTGTTTTTGTCAAAAACTTGAGATCAAAATCTCTCGAAAATTTTATTGGAAATTTCTTTTGAAATTATTAAGTTAATTGACTTAAATAAAATTAATCCATGGAAAAAAAAATTTCTCAAAGGGTATAAACATTGACATAGAAATTTTTATGGGTTTAGATATTTTATTTGGAGTTAAAAGAAAACTTAATTGAAATTTTCAAATATTTTTTTCAAGAAAAATCCTTATTTTAAAATACTAAGTGGGAGAGGGATTCCAACGGCCCCACGACTTTCATCACGATTCTTATTAGAGATTGTGGGTCCCCTCGCGTCACCTTGGGAGTGAACCCGTATAGGATGGGGATACCACAAGGATTTGGAACTAATGGATGGATGTAATTAATAACTCGGGACACGTGCTATGATCGGCCAGCCCACGTTGGAGGTTATAGCGCGGGGTATGTCCATAGAAAATGAGAAGAAACGGTCATCTCATGATGGAGTTATCTTCTGGATCATTACCTATAAGGAAAATTAATTTGTGGTGGTTAATACACTTAGCTTAGAAAACTGTTAATCTTTCCAAGAAGCTATGTCAGTTTTTTTTCTAAGAGCCAAATTAATCATATTAAAGATAATAGTGATAAGGTTAACTATTATCGAATTTAATATGAGGACAAAGTCACAATTATTTTGTTTTTCACAAACTGAATTTTCTTTTATTTTCGATATTTCAGAAATGGTTGGTGGAGGTTCTGTTAGTCGTTTGACCGTTATTCTCCACGAGAATAAGTTAACAGGACCAAACTATGTAGACTGGAAAAGGAATTTAGACATAATACTTACTGCCGAGGAGTATAAGTATGTCCTCTTTGAAACCTATCCTGTTATTAGGGAGGGTTCCACCATGGAGGAGCGTGAGACTAAAAAAGCATAGAAGAAGGCCAATGAAATGGCTCGATGCTATATGTTAGCCTCCATATCAAATGTGCTTCAGTCAAAACATGAACACATGGCTACTATATACGATATTAACCAATCATTAACCACAATGTTCGCCGATAAGAGCCGGCCCGCAAAGCAAGAGGCTCTTAGGACTATCATAAACACTAAGATGGTTAAGGGAGCATCAGTCAGGAAGTATATGCTCAAAATGATTGTTGCTTTCGATGAAGCAGAAGTCTTAGGGGCTGTTATTGACCTCGAAAGCCAAGTGGACATAGTTCTCGAATCTCTATCGAGCTCTTTTACTCAGTTCAAGTTGAACTACAACATGAACAAATTAAACACGACTTTAACTGAGTTGATGAAAGAGTTCCAGGTGGCAGAGAAGGTCAAGAAACCATAATTCAAGGCTATGATTGTGATGACTTTTTCTTCTAAAACTAGGCCCAAGCCCAAAAAGTTCAAAAAAAAAAGAAAGAAAATGCACAGGCCCAGCCTAAGAACCAGCCTAAAGGCAAATGCTTCAAATGCGGGCAGAAGGGACATTGGAAGAAAGAGTGTCCAGAACTTCAGGTCAAGAAAAATCCTATAGGTATTGTTCTCTATCTAGAGTCTATTTCAATGGTTAGATCAACTTTCATTTGGATTGTTGATTCTGGTGCCACTGATCATATATTTAACTCATTGTAGGGGTTTAGTAAGATAAGAAGACTCCAGAAAGGCGAGCATAGACTACGAGTAGGAAATGGAGCACGAGTATAAGCCCTTGTAGTGGGAGAATTGGATCTTGTTTTTTATTGTAATAAAGTAGTTGTATTAAAGGATATTTTATATGTACCCGACTTTAGACAAAATTTGATTTCAGATACAAAACTAATAAATCATGGATATTCTATTTCTTTCCATTCTGGTATTACTATCAGTAGAAATAAAAAAATCTTATGTACAGGGCACATGTATGAAAATTTATTCTTTTTAAATCCTATAAATAATTAAATAAATAACGCTCAATCTGAACCTTTAAGTAAGAAGAGAAAGACTAATATCAATGACTCATATCTTTAGCATATAAGGTTGGGTCATATTAACTCAATTAGGATTCAGATGTTAACCTACGATGGGTCATTGGGCTCATTAAGAATGGAAAGTTGGCATCAGTGTGAATCCTGCTTTATGAGAAAAATGACCAAGCTGATAAAGTCAAGTAAATATTGAGTCTTGTTCATATTGATATGTGTGGTCCTTTGTCTACTCAAGCTAAATGAGACTTTGAGTACTTCATTACTTTTACGGATCATTGTACAAGGTTTGGTTATGTCTACCCGATGAGGCACAAGTCTGACTCCTTTGACAAGTTCAAAGAGTTTAAGGCTGAAGTGGAGCGTCAAACAGGTAAACTGATCAAAACCTTACGATCGGATCGTGGTGGAGAATACCTCATCGGTGAGTTTAAGGATTATATGATACATCACGGAATAGTATCCCAACTCTCTACACCGGGTACACCCCAGCAGAATGCAGTAGCTGAGAGAAGGAACAAGATATTAATAGAAATGGTCCGAAGTATGATGTCTCATGCTACTCTTCTAGTCTCTTTTTGGAGATATGCCTTGGAATCAGCGGCATACATTCTAAATTTAGTACCTTCTAAGTCAGTACCTAGGATACCCTATGAGATGTGGATTGGGCATAAGCCAAGTCTAAACCATCTCAGGATATGGGGTTGTCCAACTTATATACTGATCAAGGGAGACAAATTAGAATCAAGATCAAAATTATGCTACTTTGTTGGGTATCCAAAAGGGACAAAAGGTGGTTTCTTTTATCATCTCAAGGAACAGAGAGTACTGGTAAGTACCAATGCTAGATACTTGGAGGATGATCAAAGTACTTCCACTAAAGGTTCAACAAGGATGGAACTCGAGGAGAAGTTATCTTTGGAATCAACTTCTTCAGACCCGATTATGGAACAAGAAGAGGCATAGCCTCAGGAACCTGTACAAACGGAGCTTCGTCGTAGTGGAAGGATATCTAGAGTTCCAAAAAGATGGATAAGAGAGGCTTTCGAGCTGGTCTCCGACCATCAGGAACAAGATCTCACTAGATACAAATAAGTTATTGCTGATGCCGATGCTGATCTATGGCATGAAGTAATGAAAGTCGAGATTAAGTTTATATACTTCAATCATGTTTGGGATCTTGTAACTTCACCTGAAGGGATAAACCTCATTGGGTATAAGTGGTTATACAAGAGGAAGAGAGGAGCGGATGGGAAGGTGAAAACCTTCAAAACTAGGCTTGTGGCGAAAGGGTATACTCAGAAAGAGGGAATCGATTATGATGAAACCTTTTCCCCGGTAGCCATGCTTAAGTCAATCTATATCCCCATTGCCGTTGCATGTTATTACGACTATGAGATATGACAAATAGATGTCAATACGGCATTTCTAAATGGCTATCTTAATGAAGATATCTATATGTCCCAACCGGAAGGTTTTATTGCTAAAGGCTAGGAATATATGGTTTGCAAGCTTAAGAAGTCCATTCATGGACTTAAGCAAGCATCTAGAATATGGAACATTTGTTTTGACGAGATTGTAAAATCTTACGGTTTCATTCAAAACGAGGATGGACCATGCATGTACAGGAAATTGGAAGACATAAATGTGATTTTTCTTGTCTTATATATGGATGACATTCTACTCACTGGGAATGATGTAGGGACATTATTATCTACTAATGTTTGACTGTCTAGCCAATTTAGTATGAAGAATTTGGGAGAAACCAGTTACATTATCGGGATTAAGCTTCTTAGAAATAGGAAGTAGAGAATGTTAGGATTATCCCAAACAACATACATTGATAAGATACTGACCAAGTTTAGCATGGATTCATGCAAGGGAGCTATAATCCCTTGCAGACATGGGTTGTCTTTTTGTTCTAAAGACTGTCCTAAGTCCCAAGAGGAAAAAGACAGGATGAGTAGGATTCCCTACGCTTCGACTGTGGGAAGTCTCATGTACACCATGCTATGCACTAGGCCAAATATCTACTTTGTTGTAAGCTTAGTTAGCAGATATCAGTCAAACCCTGGGGAGGTTCATTGACAAGCTGTAAAGCATATTTTTAAATACCTTAATGGTACAAAAGATTATATGATGGTTTACAGGGCTGATGACTTGGTTTCTACTGGATTCACATACTTAGATTTCTAGGCGAATAAGGATGAGAGAAAATCCACTAGTGGATATGTCTTCACCTTGTCTGGAGGAGTTGTTTCATGAAGGAGTATTAAGTAATCTTGTATTGCTGACTCAACCATGGAAGTTGAGTATGTGGCAGCTTCGGAAGCATCCAAGGAAGCAGTTTGGCTTCGGAAGTTCATTTCAGAACTTGGAGTTGTGCCACACATGGACAGACCAATTGTAGTGTATTGCGATAACTCTGGAGCAGTCTCGCAATCTAAAGAACCTAGGAACCACAAGAAGGGAAATTGTAGTGGAACAGATAGCCTCGAAGAACAACCTAGCAGATCTCTTCACCAAGCCTTTGGTTGAGAGAGTCTTCAAGAGACACTTAGACGCCATAGGGGTGGGCACCTACTGACTTTCTTAGTCTTAGAGTGCAAGTGGGAAATTGTTGGAATATATGCCCTCTAAACTAGATTATCTGATATAATTATCGAATTTATTAATAAAAGAATTTATTTTCAAAATTTGTTTGTAAATTTACATTTTATTTGTGTATAATCTTTTAGAAAAGACCCATTGTGTTTAAGTAAGTGATTCATGTGAATGGTGGTCTTTCACAGTAAGGTATGAATCACAGGTTACTTAACACATAAATATTTATTCTTAACCGATTAATGAAAATAAGAATCACATCATGTATAGGTTATTGTGTTATAAATTTTAAATGGGGAATGTCTTACCTTTAGCCAGTGAGTAGTCCACTCGCTTCATAGCATGAGTGTATTTCGAATATATAGAATAGGACCTGTAATAGTAGTTTTTAAAAGTACTATTTTAAAAAAAAACCTAGACTGTTACTGCTACAACGTGGACTACTACTCTATCACTTGAGTATGAGTTGGTGATCTGACGAAGTTAGAAGCATATACTTTGATATACTGTAATTGAGATTCTTTCGTAGAACCAATATACTTGTATGTTAGGTACATGTAACTAGTTAGTTAAGACAGACTTGTACAAGATAATTTCTACGCTATATCGCCCCCTGTGACTGTTCAAATGATCCAATTATTCAGGGCCCTGTGGAACATGACTTGGATATTTACTTTAGGATAACTCCCTTAAAAAGTGAAAACATTTTAGAAGTTGTGGATCATTGGATTAGAGGTCTAAGGATGGTAGGTGTCTATTAGAGAGGTGTTATTACACTATTCCTCTTTAATTGCACGACGATGCGTAGATGAGTATTTTAGTCATTACAGCTATAGGTTGAAGACTTTGCTAATGCAGCATTGTCCTTGGGGTTAATATTTCTTTATGGTGATATTAGAAAATATTTAAAATACAAAATATAGCTATTTATATAACAGGGGTATTTTAGTCATTTTTGTAGCCAATGCGATGTGTCTTTTAGTCCTTGAAATGGCCCTTAAGTTACAAAGGATTTGAGTTAAGGAATTGGTCTTAATATTTATGAATTTTTATTTTATTAGTCTAATTTATTATTGAATTGAAATAAAATAAAATGTCTGAGAGAGTATTTATTTTATCCAGTTTAAATAGTTAATTAATTATTCAGGGCTCAAGGCTCAAATTGAATAATTAGAAAATTAATTTGGATCTAGATAAAAGGTATAAAATTTTATTTGGTCTATTTGGGCTTGTTTTTATTTATTAGGCTGTTTAATAAAGTCCAACAAATAAATAATTGAGATTTATTATTTATGGGTGTTTAAGCCCAAGAATAAATAATTTATCTGGCCCAATGTATAAGACCAAGGTAAAATAAAATTTAACAAAAATAAAAAATATTAATTAATTAAATTAAATTAAAAAAAACAACACGGGATGACAGAAAGCATGGAAGCTTTTTGTTTCCACACGAAATGTCTTCTCTCTCGGGCATCAATCTGTGTGATTGAAATGAGTCTTGACATTGGGTGGGTTGAGTTTTCAATTAGTACACAGAAGATCACAAAACCAATTATGGGAGAGAAGCTGCGTGGGTGAAAAAAATCACAGAAACCAAACTTACGCAAAACCTTTCAAAGTTGATCAAAACCCATACTTCAAGCCCTCACTGGCTGTGCTACGGGTACCATTTCAGAAGATCGAAAGCTTTACATGGATGAGACGCAGTAGACGTTTGCAAGGACGTGAGCCACTAGTCTCAAATATCATTATACAGACAACCACATCAGTCCGAAGAGGGCTACTTCATCACAGAGATAAAGTTTTCGTTTTCATAACATGCCTCCGTTTTCATTATTTTTGCCATTTTAAGCCTTAATTCCTAAGCTAGTATTAATTATTTATCAAAAAATTATTTATTTTTAATATTTCACCTACTACAATTAAGATTAAGTCTAAAACAATACATTGATAGAATTATCTCACATTACTTAAGTCGAAGAATTTAGACCAATTTATATTAAATTTCATTTAATTAGTAGGTCATCACTCACAATAGGTAATTAGCAATTTAAAATTCTAAGTTTGTCTCTCCTCGCATTAGAGGAAGTTGTCCATCCTATATGGATGGCTAATCGCTTTGAATATTCTCACACAAATTTTTTTGTGATTAATTAGATCTTGAAAAATAATTTAGTTTTACATTTAACTCTTTTTTGTATGAAAATAAAAATGGCAAAAAATCAAAATAGTACCTAAACTATCTGAAATTCTAAATTTTGACTTAAACTAAAAAAAGTCCAAAAGTAACACTCATACTATTAAAATATTCCAATCTTGAACTTTTGTTAAAATGTATAAGTACAAAATTGGAATATTTTAATAATATAAGTGTTATTTATAGACCTTTTTTAGTTTATGTGCAAAACTTGAAATTTCAGATAATTCAAGTATTATTTAGACTTTTGTCCTAATATATAAAGATAAAAATGTCCTCATGTGAGAGTCATGACTAACTACTAATCATCGCATTGGTAAGTTATTGCCTTACCAACTAGCTAATCAGATGTGAGTCTCTCCTCGGGCGGATTCCTCCTTTTACTCCTCAGCTTACGGGGTATTAACAGCCATGAATCCCTCCTTGAGCGGATTCTTCCTTTTACTCCTCAGCATACGGGGTATTAGCAACCATTTTCAGTTGTTGTTCCCCTACCAAGGACAGGTTTTTACATCTTACTCACTCGTTCGTCATTGAAAATATAACTTTTCGTCCGACTTGCATGTGTTAAGCACACCGCCAACATTCATCTTGAGTCAAGATCGAACTTATGATCAACAAAAAATATAATTAAACGATCAAACTTGATAAAAGTATAAGATCAAGATATTTTAATAGTACGAATGTTAATTCTAGACTTTCTAAATATTAACATGAAGGCCTAACCCTAAATCCCAATCACAAGTCAAATCAATTACAAAGTCGAGCTCCGGATATTCAACCCCCTGCGGATGGAGGAAGAGGTGTTCGAATTTCCAACAAAGCCCAAGTTTAGTTTGACTAACTAGACCCTCATATTCATTCCACCATGGCCCAAGACCAAAAAAATAGAAGAATATTCGAGGAGGAGCACAAACATGAAAATATCTCACGTCTCAACACATGTGATTTTTACCAAAAGGCCCAAACCCTAGATACCCTCACGCGCATATCACGTGATCTACGATCACAAGGGAAACGGAGTATAGCGCGCCGCAAACTGAAAGCACACGAGAATTGCGACTCATCTCGTCCTCACCGTCCGATCATCTGCCACGTCATCAATCCGCGTCGGCCTCCATTCGACGGCCCAGATCAATTCTTCTGCGGAGCTACTCTGCAGAACGACGAGGAAGAAGCTCCTCTATTCTCCTCTCCTCTCTCCCCCACCCCGTCTCTCTCAAGAAAAAAAAAAATCTCTAATTAAAATTTTTATTTCCATTTGAACTTTCTGTGAAGATTGTTTTGCTCTGGAAAATGACGGTTGCTGAGGAAAATAGTGAGCTTGTGGGAGTTGGAAGCGAAGAGGAAGAGGTTGAGGAAATTGAAGAGGAAGTGGATGGTGAGGATGAAGACGACGACGAGGATGACGATGATGGTGAGGAGGAGGACGACGACGAAGAGGAAGAGGAGGTTACGGAGGTTTTGCATAGCTCAAGTGGTGGTCCGCCCGTGCACACAATAGATGTCGATGAGGATGAGGATGGAGATGGTGACGAGGACGATGAGGGCGGTGATGACGACGACGACGACGACGACGACGACGACGACGACGAAGGTGAAGGAAACGATGGCGATGGCGATGACGACGACGATGAGGAAGAGGAGGAAGGCGGAGAAGAGGAGGTAAAATTTTAATCTAAAAATGTCTGTACTTTTTGCCCCCCGAATTTTAAAGTTTTGATTTTTATGATATTTAGATCTGGTGCTTAGCTTAATACTAGTGTTCTTATATCTTTTGCTTCCAAATATAACACCTAGTTCAGCTTTTATGAATCTGTTTGTCGGGGTGGATTAATTGTTTCATCTTTTTTTGTTGTGAAATCTGCTGGAATTGGTGGTTGAATTTCTTAGATCTGTTGGAGTCTCTGGGAATTAAGTAAAGTTTAGGGTAATTGCTAACGTGTTGCGGATTTGCTGTTGAGAGAGCTTTAACCATGTCATGTCAACATTTGGAAATTCTAAGATCTGCTGACTTTGGTAATTTCATGAAGTTTTGTAATGTTTAATAATTTTGTAGAATTCTCTCTTTTCACAATGAACTTTAATAGGCTATTTTCTCAGTTCTTAATTTGCGGCTTCCTCTAATTGTGCATATTGGTTTGTAAGTCTTTTTTGACAACAGATACACAAGATCATGCATTATGAATTATACCCAAAGCATTCAAATGGATCAAGGTCGAAACTTTTTCTAGATGAGTATTAAATTTTGGGTCTTTTTCTTGTTTTTGGCCCCAATTTTTTAAATTCTATTTCTTTGCTAAAATACAGTTTGCCTATGTTGTTTGCGAAAATGATTCCTGTTCCTGCCTTGTGTTTGTTCTTGATTAGAAAGACAATGGTCAGGCTGTTGCCAATAGTTGTCGTATTTTCCTTTATCTGATTCAAACTTTCGAGTGTAGGACTATTTTCCAACTTGATCGGATTCTACTATACTCTGGAGATATTGAATTGGATCTCTAGTATCTGCTAATATTCATTCTTTATTTGGTTAAAGAGACGATAGAGGGTAAATATTGAATCAATAGTATCTCATTTTTAGCCCAATGATTGGAAAATTGCTAGTGACAGATCAGTATGCCGTAGTATACCAGTGTCGAACTGCCAACTACCTATCGTTTGAAGTATACTCCTTGTTTTGGTATAAGCGCCCAATATTTGGCAATGTACATGTACATGTCTGTAGCAATTATTGCGCACTGCGTAAAGATGCAAACTATTTTAATATGCGTATAGGAATTTCTGCAAATATGTTTTACTGATATTTTCCATTGACCTTGGTTGAGTGAATTGCTTTGCTCATATCTTGTGTTGATGTAGGGGGACTTGGGCACGGAATACCTTGTCAGACCAGTCGGTCGTGCTGAAGATGAGGAAGATGCCAGTGATTTTGAGCCAGAGGAAAATGGGGAAGGAGATGATCTCGAGGAAGAGGACGAAGACGATGACGACGATGATGGTGCTGGTGGTAAGGTTGAGGCCCCCCCAAAGAGGAAGAGAGGTAAAGACGATTCAGATGATGATGGTGGAGAGGATGATGAGAGACCATCAAAACGATAGGGTTGGGCCCATCATGAGCCAATGGTCCTTGGCCATTAACGCATAGGTTATTCTCTGACCTCTCTTTCTTTAGTCCATCTATACCTGTGTAGAAAGAAGGATGGTATGCTTTTTAATGCAAGGCACTATTCTTCGTGTATTATCATGGTGTAGTTTCTTAGGAACAAAAATTCGAATTTTAATGCATAGTTTTATGGATTTTCTGGAAGTGTTAAAAACAGCTGTATTTGCTTTCTGGATGTGGGAATCTCAGGTTAGGTTGTTTTGCAGAGCTGCTAGGTTGAACATCGTTAATGGTGTTTTATTTCTACTTGCTGATGTTCAATTACCAGTGTGTATATATATATTTAATTTTTTTTAAGAAGGGGAGTTTAAAAGACTAGGAGCAAGGAAGGAAATAAGAAAAAAAATTAAAACTAAATTCGATAATGAACTTAAAACTCGATATGTAACCATCTTTTTTGTTACTCATCAATTACTATATTGATAAATTAGTAGGATGTCCGATATCCATATTTTATACTATATGTTATTTTTTTATGTATTTATATGAATTTTCAAAAATGAATTTTTTGATGAATTGAATATAAAATCATATGTAAATTACACATATGTAATTTTTTTGAATTTTTTATATCATATGTAATTTACGCATATGACATTTTGTGTACATTTTGTCCATTTTATATATTAATCGCCTATAAATTAATATATCGATAATAACATTTAAAAGAGTTGCCAATGATCTCTAACTCTATAATCGATAATGATTTGTATATAATATAAAAGTTACAATCTCTTATCAATCAGAAAATACACAATCGATTATGAAATAATATTTGATCGATGATGTTCTTCAATGAGATAAAAGTTAGAAGGCATATGTCCTAAAATTTTGTGTGTGTATATATAGATATTTTCAGCTTCAAAACAACCAAAGCATATGATGAACTAAGAATATTTTCTTTCTCTACATATGGCTAAAAATCATTCTTTGGTCGATGAACAATCATATTACTTTCTTGAAGAAGCTTATAATCATCTTTATCAAGAACATCACTCTTCTCCGTTTCTTTATAATTAAAAGGCAAAAAGATGAAGAATGTCATACTAATTTTCCTTTTTTTTTTTGGGCAATGGCATCCAATTCAGCTAACAACTGAATAATGTTCTTTCCACGAAGAGGCGTAGTCTTAGACATCCCACTCTTAGAGAACAGATGCTAATGAAGCTTCTCTCCTTCTGTTATGGAGTGATTGTAGATTAATCTTCCGATTGAAAGCCATAAATGCCTCATCATCAATACCAACATAAAACAAAGCCTACATGAATTTGAGACAAAAAATATCACACTACAACACCAAACACATCACTAAAACATAGACAGTAAGAAATAAAACAAAAAGCTCTCAAACTCCCATTATATTAGGACCAGATTATATGCCAGGCCTATGAGAAACGACATGCTACAAACACCACTCATGCCGGCCAAATAAGTAATAGGACATTCCAAAATTATACCATCAGAAACAAACATACTAAGCAGATCAGTAAAGAATATCATTAAATATATTAAGAGTTAAACAAAGTGCAAGAACGAAAAATAATTACCTTTGCAAGGGAGATGTCTTTATCCTTGTACTGAAAAGATATCTCTAAGGTAAACTTATCCCTTGTAGCCTTGAGGATCTGACAAAATTGCCATTCATCAATAATTAATCATGATTCTAAGGCTTGGAAAATATTTCCAATTTTTAATTTCGCCCCAACAAAATTCAGTAAGAATACACAAATGGCTCAAATTACTTAAACATATCATAATATTTAACTACTCATACATAACAAAATTACTTACATGCAAAGAGCAACATCTAGCAAGAGCCAACCACTTTAGTAGATTAACTTGGACCTTGGCATGGATCAAATGTAACAAATAGGCAGTCATAAAATCAAAGGAGCATATTTATTTTAAAGGTTATCAGTGAAAGACAGCTCCACACCATCATGTAACTGCACATGAAAAGCAGAAGAGTCCAATATGTACCAAAGCATTGAACAGAAATAAATGAACATTGTCTTGCACACCATTCAGTCTTAGACTCACTGCTCCATAAACTAAAGAAGAAGGAAAGATTAAGAAGACGATGACAAAGAGAAGCTGTAAGGTTGTTGGATGAATATGCCATCACTCATAAAAAGTAACTATTTCACGATCCCAGAAATGGAAAGAAATACATATAGTCTTCAACTTCCTGCATTGTTATCTAGCTAATATAGTTCAAATCAGATTTCCATACAAATAGCTAATAATGAGCAAATTTCTTAAACAAACCTATGATGGTCAAAATTAAGTGCAGTCAACTTATTACATTTTCAAAGCAAGAAGAAAGGACTATTTAAAGAGTGGAGATTTCTTACTTCTATAAAAAATTTGGAATACTTGGAAGGCCACTTATTAGTATCTTTGACAGCAGATCTGTAGGTAACAATAAATTCATTATTATCATTGGCGATATCATATTATGATTTGTCAATAAGGGGCAAAAAAGTCACATATTATAACACACCCCATACAGCATCAATAGCAGTAGAGTATTAAAATTACAAACTTTGATCAGTCAAAGCCTTTTTAACATTAGTAGCAACATCAAAGACACATCTTTTGTTCAATCTAAACTCACAATCAAAGCAACTTTCTCATCAAATTATCAAGCTGTTTGATTAGAACAGATCTGTGAAGGTTTTAGCCAAATGTTTATACACAAATAAACCTAAAAATATAGAGCATATGCTGTATCTTTCTCATATGTTTAAAAATCATTCTCAAAAATCAGAAAACTGAATTTCAAGTATGGACTCCAAGAAAGGCTTAAATAATTACTGGAGTTTGTATCTTGGATAAGAGGGTGGGAAGATATTCTTACAATGACATGGGTTTTGATCTTTTAAACACACAATTTCAACACTAGAATATACAAATACAATAAGAAGGAAGAGGCAGAGTGCTTGCCCCCTTTTATTAATGGAATACATATGTGATACTAATGCCTTAATTTGAAGGATACACATTCTTAGCTAACCGAGGTTTGTCTAGTGCTAGTAGAGGTTTCGCAAGGAACAGGTCGGATTCGGACTCTGCTATGTCAATCTTCGATTCGTCACCTGGAATATTCCAAGTGAATCCTTGGAGAATCCGAACAAACAGCATTGTAGTAATTGTAGAACCCAGTGATTTATTCATATCAATATTAACGGCTAAAAAAGCATCAAACAGAAATTCAACATAATTGAAGAATAAAAATACGATTTTACCGAAAAGCACCATTATTCCACTCCTTCCAGGGCAACACCAGCATCCTCGTTTCTCATCAGTTCCTATGCAACTTCAGCAGGGGTCACCTCAACATTCTCTAATAGGCTTTCTATTTCACCAAAGCGACTGTGTGGTTCGACAATGCCGAGATAATTGAAGGCCAGAATCTTGAATCTTTGAGGAGTACAGTAGGACATGTGAATATGCACGTCCATTCGACCGGGCGGAGCAGGGCAGGGTCCAGCTTTTCCTTGTAGTTGGTGGTGAAAACAATGATTCTTTCGTCTCCACAGCTCGACCATAGTCCATCTATGAAGTTCAACAATCCAGACAACGTCAACTGTAGAACACATATATCTTCGTTAGACTGATATGCTTTCGTGATTGCTTTTAAGGTTTTTAATTTCAGAGAGAGAACTTAGAGGTACCAACCTTATTGTTGCCATTGTTGTCGAGATCC
Source organism: Voacanga thouarsii (assembly GCA_026120185.1). Classification (NCBI taxonomy): domain Eukaryota; kingdom Viridiplantae; phylum Streptophyta; class Magnoliopsida; order Gentianales; family Apocynaceae; genus Voacanga; species Voacanga thouarsii. The sequence goes on along the minus strand of JANUWF010001045.1, from coordinate 1,384,141 downwards.
TGGCTGAGCTGCAGATCATGCATCTCCACGCTACAATCGATATCTTCAATGACAATTATTGACTTGTTCGTGGTGGAGGCCAAAATTCTCCTCAATTCTGAGTTCGAATACAAACTTGTAAGCTCCAAATCATGTATGTCAAACTGTAAATAATTGGCCATGGCTGCCACCAAAGTTGATTTTCCAATTCCTGGCGGGTCGTACAATAAATATAACCTCTTTTCCAAGCTTTACCGACCTTTCTATAGTACTCCCTTCTCCTCACGAACCGATCCAAATCTTCAACGGTAGCCCTCTTCGCCTCTGGGTCTATGGCCAACGTTTCAAATGTCGCCGGATGGTCCAAATTTATGGCCCCCCAAATACCGTCGCCTCCGCCATTGTAATCATCATCATTGAGATGAGTGCACTCAATGGGAAAAATAGTATTGGAGAAGATTTCAAAGATGCGAGCATCGATGGAGGATGAAGATTTCGAATACACTCTGTTGAAGATGCGGCTCACGCCTTTAATGGAGGATGGTCCATCTTCCACTTCGAGATCTCCAATGCAATCTCGTGTGGAAGACCAACAAAACAAACAAAGTTCAGCGATGAATCCCAAAAAATGCAAGAAATTCGAAGCATTTGCAATAAATATAGCACTAAATCTGAATCCCAAAAAATGTAAGGAATTCGAAGCATTTGCTATAAATATAGCACAAAATCTGAAGAAATCAAATTGAAGAACAATCCTATAAATATCCCACTTCATTCTCATAAAAAAATTCCCCTAAGAATAATAACAATCAAACGAAACCTACGAAGTAAACTCAAAATCCTAAGACCAATATCCATACCTAGTTGATATACCTAAGAAAAAACCTAAAGGAATACTACAAAATACTTCACAAATACTTTTCTGGTAAAATCATCAAGAAGTTAGAAAAAAAACAACCAATAAATCTAAATCTGCTAAAATGTCAGATCTATATGACTTACTCCTCAACTTTACACATTATTAATTAACTTGTACTACTACTAATTAGTATCAGTGACGTGCATGCATTAGCCACATAGCCACATGAGGAGCTCTTACGCAAAGAGATCAACCTTGTGTTAGGTCTTGGCTTTTCTTGGTGGGAAGAGAAGTTATTGAGATCTAGAGGCTTTGATAGGTAGAGAGGTGGTAGTTGGTGATGTTGAAGGCAAAACTAGTTAGATTGCGCCACTTCCAGCTTGGCCCTTGCAAGAGGTTATGTGTGGTACTGCTGGTCAGAGCTCCAGGGAAACGCAAATGATATTTCCACCTTCAGTCAGGGGAAACTCTTCGTTTTAGATTAGACAAAAAGACTCGATTGTTGACGACGGGGAGCAATGGGACCTCGGTATACTATGGTACAATCAAAATTCGGTATCCCAGAGGGGTCCATTTAAGGTTTCAATGTTTGTGTTAAGAAGGATTTGAAACTTGATCCGTATATGAAATTTTTTTAAAAATATAAATCGTTTTATAAATATTTATTTTTTAATTTAATTTTTATATAATTTTTTTTATTAATATGATTTAATTTTTTTAATTATTAAAATAGACAAAGATTTAATTAAAAATATTTTTAAAATTATTTAAAATTTAAAATTTTTAATTCTTATACATAACTCTACAATAACTTATATTATGAAACAAATATAATATTATATTTTTGGTGAACAACTGAGGACTTAAAGAAAGGGGATGGACGATGGAGAAGTTTATTTAAATTTAATTAAAATAATTTTTATTTTTTTAAAATTTCCCTTAGATCTCATCTAAATTTTTATTTCAATTCAATTGTTCTTAAAGTACATCTTAATTATAGAATTGGGAATGTTTGGGTGCTTCCTAGATTCTCTCTTTTAGGCAAAGGCGAAATTTAGTACGTAGGAATAGGGCTGCCATCAACCCTTGGCGTCGGCGGCTGCCTAGGAGCGGTGATTTGTAGCTTTCTCAATCCCTTTTTCCCTTCGTGGTTCGATGGTGATGATTAAAGCAACAATTTCCAAAGGATAGGGACAGTTTTAGCTATGTTTTTTCCAGAACTAGAATGTGGAATTTGTTACTGACAAATGACTCTAAGGTGTAAAATTCATATCATATGGCAGATGGCATTTTGTGTCATTTGATGGAGAAGGGACCAAAAAAGGCATAGTAGAGCCGGCATATGTTGAAAATGGAAGCTGTCGTTCACACTGATGCTCCCCCACGGCCGCCGGTGAGGTGAAAGCCCTGGTTTTGGATTTTAGTGGCTTTACAGAATTGAAGTAGTCGCCGGTGTTTGAAAGTCGGCATTAAGAGTAGATATGCTGGACAACTGTCCAACTCCCTCTCTAAACTCTAATAGTATCTTAGATGATGACTAGGACTGCTCATTCATGCCATTAATATGAATTGATTTTTTTTGAGAATAAATATGAAATTGAATTTTAAATTATATAAAAGTATTTTTAATTGATTAAATTATTTTTTTTACCGTTTGTAATACTTTTTCGTTATTATTTATCTGTCACAACTAAAACGTTTTAGTGTCTTTTTTTATTTGTTACATTTAAAAAATTTAGGTACAATTAATGTTAATTTTAATACTATACTCTTGTATTAAATAGTTTTAAAAAATAAAAGTGTAATAACTTTAAAGAGAGAAAGTTGAATAAACAAAGCAAAAAATACTCCTTCCGTCCCATCGTTTGAAGTTATTTTTTTTGTTGTCCCAAGTTATAAGTCGTTAGAGACTTTTTAAGATAATTTTGAAACTACTTTTATATTTTTGTCCTTATTTATTATTCTCTTTTCCTCTTTTCTCTTGTTTCCAAGACATTTAAATAGGGGTGTTTTAGAAAGAAAAAATATAAAGTCGCCTTATTTTTAAGAATTTTAATACGTGTGAAATTAAGTCAAACGACGGGACGGAGAGAGTAGTTGTTGAGAGCATTAAATTCAAAAGTATTTTTAAAATCTATACATAAAATTGTATGATTTAAGAAATTAATTAATTTTTATTAAATTGTGTGAAGTAGTTAACTGTAACATATAAATAAGGACGGAATGAGTATTTGATTTTGGATCATATTAATATTAGTATCATTAAACAAGTATTAGATCTCCAGTTTTGATTAAACCACCGACTATTGGATGCAAGTAAAAATTCTTTAATACTACTCTTACTCTCAAAAAATAAAATGTTGTACAGCCTATAAGAATCTATTCCTTAGTCAGCCCATAGTTGAGACACGGGTCAAAAACTACTTAATTAACAGAGTAGTTTAAAATGATTTATATGTGAAAATAAAAATTTTTTTAGGGATAATTATTTTTAAAATAAAAAGAATAATTATTTAAAAACTAAAGAGACATTAACAGTACACCTTTTAAAAAATTAAATATATTTTGTCTTCTAATATTAAAATTAAAAACGTGAAAAGTGGAAGACGATGTGCCACTTGGCGGAAATCGAACGATGGGAGCTTCAAATCCAACGGCCTCCATTGGAGACCGACAGCGCCATTCCTCATTTTAATAAATAAAAAATGAACCAACTTTTCGCTTCACTGTTTGTACTACTATTCATTTTTGCTTCACCGCTACTACAAACATAAAAACAAACGCCACCATAAAAATTGCAGAGAGAGAGAGAATTTCTTGAAAATTGCTGTGTGAGAGAGAGTGAGAGAATATAGTGAATCATTCCAAATTTTTGCCTTGATTTCCGTCAGATCTTCCCTTCTTTATCAATTCACATTAGCAATCTCTCTCTCTCTTTGTGTATATATATATACACACGAGCGCTGTTTCCGCTACCACTGCTGTTCGTGCATATGGTTGGAATACCAAATTGAATTGTTATCTTATTGGCGAAGGGAAAATGGCAGTGATATATGGACCCTTAACACCTGGACAGGTGGGTTACGCTTTTTTGCTTCATATTCGGCGTAATTGCGCCACGTTCGTTGAGTTGTTTGCTGTAATGCTGGATCTTGCATAATCTTGAAAGCTTTTCCATGTGATTTTAGTTGGAGGACTTTCTTGCAGGTTTTTTAACGGTTTTAATTGGACTTAATCTTCAAGGGACTTGGCTTTTGCTTTGATCTGGTTCTTTTGTTTTAATTGCTGGGTTTTCACCGTACAATTGTGGATGGTGATAATGATGATGATGCCATACGCTAGAAAGTCTTCTACTTTCTTGAGTTTCATGTCCGATATGCTGCTTGTGATTGAGGGATTGTACAATGTAATTGATGCTTGACTAGTTGTATGTCTTTTGTTTGGGGAAATGGACTGCAGGTGTCGTTTTTTCTTGGCATTGTACCGGTATTTGCAGCTTGGCTATACTCCGAGTACCTGGAGTACAGGAAAACTTCAGCAGCCAAAGCGTAAGTCAGCAAAAATTTTTACTTTGCTAAGCTTGATGCCATTGCAGTGCCCATTGATGAGATCCAGGGAATTTAGTCATCTCAGAACTTAGTTGTTTCTTGTATTTAGTCCAAGGTATTTAGAAACCATTTTCTTGCCATAGGTGTTATTTGTATTTTCTAATGATCGTTTTGCACTTAAATAAAGATCGCGTATCAGTGCTCGTAAGTATTGGCAATGTAGAGTCATATTGTCACCCTGGCGATTCTACCACAAGTTTTTGTACAAGTGGTTTATTTGTTTTCCTCCTACTTTTGGAAGTAAACTCTTCTCTCACACTTGAATTTTTCTCCCTAGTTTCATGGAAGAAACAATAGATTACTCTGGAGTCTGTGCTAAGGCAATTCCAGATTCCAGCTGAGCAAATAGAAGGGAACGGGCTTAATTATATGGTTCACAGGAATGCATAATCAAGAACACTTTTTTGGATTCTTTTATGTTATCTTCCCATGTTTGCATCTCCTTATGAATTATCTCCTGGATAAGTGATGTTTGCTTTAGTTTCTAAGGCTGCATACATTTCCAAGGGGTAATTGTTTGAGGTTATGGATTGCATGTAGGAGGTTTTGGCCTAAATAGTGTATCCATTTGTGTTTATCTATTTTGGGGTGTACTGTGGTCTCTCGCTTAAGTTTCATGTTTCAGTGGCAGGCACTCGGATATTAATTTGGTTGAATTCGGAAATGAATCTGTTAAAGAAGATGATAAATCTGTCTTACTGGAAGGGGGTGGCTTGCAGTCAGCTCCTCATCATGTTCAGCATTCATCTGTTACCTCTCAAATCATCAGGTATGGGAAAGATCAATGTTGGTTTGATGAATGCGCACTTCTAGTGGACTAAATATGGCTATCCCTTGTAAATATTTTCAGGTTTTTGATGATGGATGAGCAGTTCTTACTTGAAAACCGATTGACATTGAGAGCCATGTAAGTGTGTATCTGTTCAGGAATTTAAACTTCAAATTTTTGAAGGAACATGGATAAGAAAGCTAATGACTTTCTTCTTACACCACACCTTTGTCCAGATCGGAGTTTGGAGTGCTTTTGATCTATTTTTACATATGCGACCGTACAAATATTTTTGGTCACTCAAAGAAGGTAATAACAGATGCTTTTTAGTTATTTACGAAGAAATCTCGTATGTAAACCTAGGAAACATAATCAGTTCTCATTTAAGATACTTATATTTGCTTTAATGATGTTGTTCTTGATCCTTAACTGTTTCATCAACCATAGTAACTTTATTCTGTCATCTACTTTATGAGCTGGCATTTGTGTTTCACCAAATTAGTGAAAAAGGATTATTGGTTGTTTTAATGATCTGTGGTTTTGACAATCCCTGATTGTTGCTCTTTTTTGCAGAGCTACAACCGAGACCTTTTCTTGTTTCTCTACTTCCTTCTAATAATAGTGTCAGCAATTACTTCCTTCAAGATACATCAAGATAAGTCACCATTCTCAGGAAAGTCCATAATGTACTTAAACAGGCATCAAACTGAGGAGTGGAAAGGATGGATGCAGGTAAGTTTCTTTGGATCTTGTCGTGCAAAAAATCTGTAGCTTTTTTCTTTCTTTTTCTTTTCCTCACCTGCCCTGCGTTTTGCATGCATATGTCCATATCTGGTGTCTCACTATTCTTTTTAATTCTATATACAGGTATTATTTCTCATGTACCATTACTTTGCTGCAGCCGAATTCTACAATGCCATACGTGTTTTCATTGCTGCATATGTGTGGATGACTGGATTTGGGAACTTCTCATATTATTATGTTAGAAAGGATTTTAGCGTTTCAAGGTTTGCTCAGGTACTGTATTTCTCTGATATTAAGGTTGTGCTGAAATTCTCAACCAATTTCATGCTTCTGACAGATTTACTTTCTGTCCTTCAGATGATGTGGCGGCTAAATTTCTTGGTGTCATTTTGCTGCATTGTTCTTAATAACAATTATGTGTTATACTATATCTGCCCTATGCATACGCTCTTCACTCTCATGGTCTATGGGGCCCTTCGTATTCTCAACAAATATAATGAGAATGGAACTGTGATTGCTGCAAAAATTGTGACTTGCTTTTTGGTGGTTATTGTGATATGGGAAGTACCTGGAGTTTTTGAGTTGGTCTGGAGCCCATTCACATTCCTTCTTGGTTGGTGTTTCTATTACTACAATCACTTTTGGCTATCCTTGATGGGCTTTTTATAATTAAATCTGTGAACGGTTTTCAGGATATAGTGATCCAGATCCTTCAAAACCAAAACAGACGCTCTTACATGAGTGGCATTTCCGCTCGGGCCTGGATCGATACATATGGATAATTGGGATGGTATATGCATATTACCATCCAATGGTAAGTTTAGTGCTGGTTTATGCCCTTTATTCTTTACATAATGCCCTGTGTGCTGTGGTAAATACAGGCCAAAGTGTTAATTTTCATCAAGTGGTAGCCTTTTCAATTAAAGTGCTGGAATTTGTTATTGTAGGTGGAAAGATGGATGGAGAAACTGGAGGAAACTGAAGTGAAACGTAGGATATCAATCAAAATGGCTGTGGCGACAATTTCCTTCTTGGTACTGTATCAGTCTTCAAGCGTATTCTGGGATGGGACATCTAGCATGTCTTTTAATCTATCAATTTCTATCTAATACAAATGTTATTGTAATTGTCAGATGGGATATCTGTGGTATGAGTATATATACAAACTTCCAAAGATCACATACAACAAATATCATCCTTATACATCATGGATACCAATAACGTATGTCTGCCTTGCCCAATTTTGTGTCCTTTTCTGTAGGAAAATACTAGCTGATGCTTAATCTGATCTTAAATTCTTTTGCCATTTTGCCTGCCAGGGTCTACATATGCTTGCGGAATGTCACCCAATATTTCCGCAGCTATACATTGACATTATTTGCGTAAGTGGCGTTATCAATAAAATTTGTTATTTAATAAAAAATTTTCATTCTCTAAAATTCAAATTTACAACGCTGAATATAGCCTTTTGATATGGAAATATGGAAACAGATTATGGGATCTCTTGCAAGGCGTTTCTCCCAAAGAAACTTATTTTGATTGTTTTTTTCTTTTCTTTGACAAATAGATGGCTTGGGAAGATCACACTGGAGACTTACATCTCACAGATCCATATTTGGTTGAGGTAAGCTGAATAACCTGTGACTTTATAGATTCTTATTTTCGTCTTTTTGTTGTTATTTACGTGGTTGTCCAATTTATAAAGGTGGTTGTAATTCTCTGAGGTCATTTAAGTTCTCTAGCATTGAATAAGATGTGGGGAGGAGAGGGCTCCATAGAGAAATGTATTATTTGATTGCTTGCTTATATATCTGGTATGCTAGATGCAAATTAATATTGTTGCTTTCTTTGATGCCTTTTTACGCTCTTTAACAGTGGTGATAGTGTTGGAATGACACTATAGGCTATAGCTAAATATCTCTGTGATAATTTTTTGTCTATGCTTGCAGGTCCGGTGTGCCTGATGGTCAACCAAAGTTGCTGCTTTCTTTGATTCCAGGCTATCCTTTATTAAACTTCATGCTCACAACTTCCATATATGTTGCAGTGAGTATTCTTTTTCTTCTTCTTATTTTCCCATACGTGCAACCATGAAGGACTATTTGTTCGGGGTGGTGGTTTGAGGAGCAAGATGGAGAATGGGCCAACCAACGGATGGACTTTCTTTTCTATGATGATGCAGGTTTCTTACAGGCTGTTTGAATTGACAAATATCTTAAAAACCGTATTTGTGCCCGGCAAAGATAATAAGCGCTTGGGATACAACATAGTTGCAGCAATTGTAATTGCCAGTGGCTTATACATATTGTCTTTTGTGCTATTGAGGATGCCTCAGCTGATGGTAAGTGTTACTAACTGTTCCTTGTGTTGGTGTTGGATTTTCTTATTGTTATGGCTGTATCAAGATGTGTCACTGTTTATTGCAATTGTTTCACTAGAATGGATGTACTCTGAGTGATCTTTGGGCAGATAACTAATATTAATGCTCTTGCAAATGTTCATAGGCTTTAAATTTGTGTTCTTGAAATTGACAGGTATGATAGCCCGAGATGTAAACGACAAAACTTGGATGCCACTATACAGTTTCCTCCTGCAGAAAAGCTGGAGGTTTTCATTGAGGAACAAGTGCAGGACGCAGGGAAAGGTGGTTGATGATTTTGATCGAGGCTTCCACTTCCACGTATAGTTATCAAATTAACTGATATACATACACAGAGAGTTGTCGAAATACAAGATCTATCATTGCTGTGATTTAGTTGAAGTTTGCGACTCCCTTTCTGTGATTATATCCATTAGTCATATTCTGTCTCCTTTTTGAGTAAAAATTCTCCTGTACATATCTACAAATGGGAGAGAAACTACCAAAATCTGGTAATTGGGGACGAAGTGCTGCTCATTATGCATCAAAGACACAAACAAATTGAAAAGACCAGAAACTCATATTATTACCAATTCTACTTTGGAAGCTGCTTAAGTTCTCTTAAACTCAGTTGATCAACATGGCTGTCTAGGGAACCAGCATTTTGTTAACAAACCTGCAGATTTAGTTCGTAATGACTTGTACAATGATTATAACATATGTATCTTTGCCGCTTGCTAGTGAAAAGACCACAACCACGAGTGAAGCAAGGGTAGTTAGGCCAAGGACTCATCTAAGTAAAATGCTTGTTTGAGATGGGACTTGGCGATCCTACCATCAGCTCCCTTGGGATAGAATCCACCAGGCACATTCTCTTTTCCACTGCCATACACAATTCTTAGTATTTCCTCTGGTGTTCGATCATAAGAAAGCGAGTACTGATCACCAGCAAGCACATTGCCCCTGATTCTTCCCTCTGCACCTTCAATTGGCATCACCACAAGGCCTTCGTCTTTCACCCCTGCATTTCCAAGTTTGTTCCTTAGTTTTGATATGCGGTTGGTGAAGTCAACCACTGTTATCCCATAAGGCTTCACCTTTTCCAATGCGCGCTCGTAAAGCAGGCCTCTCAAGACTGCATCTTGCCCAGATTCCACACCTAGAAGGCCCGCCACCACCTGAAAATTTTGCACAGACGTTTGTTGCAGGTCAGCTAATAAGTATCGAAAAGTTTCTAACTTGGTTAGAGCAATAGTAAGCAGTGACATACTCTTTTGGCAGTAGGATTTTGAAGTTTCGGATTTGCTCCCACATATCCAGTGAGTCCAACATAAGGAATAACATAGGATGCAATGAGATAATTGATATCATTCGCATAAGGATCAAAAGGTGGCTGTAGGGGATGTCCAAATGCATTATCAATCACGGTTGCAAATGATTCCACACTCAAATTCAGTAATGGCCTTGGGAATCCTGGCACGGTCTTCTTAATCGCTCTGTTAAGAAGCAAAAAATAAAAATGTAAAATGTAACTTTCCATACTATATGAAAGAAGAGAGAGTGTATCAACGTGGCTTCACAAAGGAAAAGAAGCGTATGTAGAGTACTTTTGAACGCTACAATATTCACATGAATAAAGTGTGGGGTGTACATGGCTTTTGTACAGTTTCTCCAGAGAATTTTAGCTAATATCTGAAGCTTTTCAAGCTTATGATTTCCAGAGGATTCAACGGCTAGCATATTCTTAACTTAAAGGGAAACTAAGAAAACATCATTTTCCTACATTCAATGGTGAATCTTTGGCACTAATTAAAGAAACAGTACCAGTGACTGACTGGCTGAATTAGGAGAAACTGATCAAGGAATATATATAAGCAGTAACTCACTTCAAATGTCCAACTTCTTGAAATGCGAATTGTGTGACAATATCTCTTATAAGAGGAGTCAATTTGGCTTTCTTAAGACCAATAGGCGGTGGACCGCCGGAGGCAAGCTCAGGAGCTATGCTGTCCAATCCACGACCCAGAGAAGCCCACAAGAAGAACTCAGCTTCCAAGAACTCTAAGTTTAAAGGGAACTCTAAAAGATCCACATCAGACTGGGGTATATTTCCGCCACCAATAAGGTTGGTGGAGAAGAGCTGATCATCATCAGCCTCAAAGACAGTAGCAGAAGAAGCAGGGAAATGGAAGACGAAGATGAATGCCACAGCCAGTGCAAATACGGTGACAATATTGGAAGAGAGGGTAGAGGTGGATAATGCCATATCTATTATCAATTGCTAGCTCACTAGAAAACCTTGGCTTGATCAAACACGTTTGATTCTGGGATTTTGGTGCAGTTCCTTCACGTATATATAGCACCTCAATGTCCAAATGAGTGAAACTTGGCAAAAAGAGAGTTTAGTCCAGGTTGGGAGTAACACGTGTTGAGTTCATCTGGACATTGCCACGCTCTAGATGCAATCACTTGCGGCTCAGAGGTGTTGTTGAAAGTTTTCGCAGAAGCAGTCGCAAACAAGGCTCAATGCGTCATATCCAAGATGTGCAAAACTTGCTTACGCTTACCTGTCCTTCTTGTCAACTACACGCAGCTAAGTTGCTGTAGAAATCCTCGGCGAGGAGTTCTTTCACCTTCTTTTGATTTCCAACGGTTGTGGTCCCAAACCGCTTGCATTTTTGGAACTAAACAAGGTGGTGTACAAACCTCTAGCCTGTTTGATAGGAGGCATTAAATTTATCAGAGACGAGATAAAGATAGTACATGATATTCTATTTTTAAATTTGTTTTTTTATATCATATTAGAAATTTTTATATGGATCGAATACATTATGAATCATATACTTTGAATATTATATTATATGCGGTATTAATTATATATTTTTAAAAAATAATTTACGATAGACCGATATATATAGATATATATATATTTCTCATATCATATATTATATTATTATTAATATAATAAAAATGTACTAAACAATATATTAATAATTTAAAATCATGAAATTAATATAATATTTATTTTTAAAAATTCCTTTCGGCTGCTTTCTTGGGCTCAGACAGAAAGGATTGACTTCATCGGTTAGGTATGGCAAGGAGTGTTTTTGTCGTTCCTGAACTTGGATTCACTTTGGGCTTGAAAAGAGCCAATTCTTTCCATAAATGGGCTGGGCCTGGCCTGCATAAGCATCCTTGATCATCTGATTACTGCAGATTGAAGCTGCCGCGGAGGGAGCTTCTGTTTCTCAATCACTGAAAACAGAGCACAAATTTCAAACAGGAATCCCAATTGGGCGAAAACTTGCTTGTGCAAAAGAGCAAACTTTTGAGGTACTGTTTTTCTTGTCTGTGTAAATTCCAGTGGGTTTTCATACGGGTCCCTGAATCTTTTCATTAGTTTCTTTGTTTTCACAGTTGGGATAGAACCCCATCCGAGAACACTTCTAAAAATTCAATCTTTAAGTTGGTTACCCAATTTCTTTACTTGAAATATTCATTTCCATTACAGCATTTCATTCCTTGTGCCACTTCTTAGTGGTACTTAGGTTCATTCCTGGTTTTGCTAAAACCCAGAAACTCGAGGAAAGATAACTTGAGTGTTGTTTATCAGATGTATTTGAGGGAGGGATGTTCATTACTGTTAAAAGTCCATAAGCCCTCCATTCCTTTTGTCCTGAATTCTGGCTCAATTCTTGGTTCTAGTCAACAAAATGATCAAAATGGTAAATCCCCAGTACTCCTGCGTGAATCTGATGTCTTGAAGAGATTGAAGGATGAATGCGATATTTCACTTGCTTTAGAGTACTTCAGATCAATTTCCAATTCAAAATATTTCAAGCACACCCCTTTGACTTACAAAATGATGATCGAAAAGCTTGGGCGCCAGAATGAGATGGATGGTGTTCAATATCTTTTGCAGCAAATGAAGTTGGAAGGCATCAATTGTTCTGAGGACATATTTATTACAGTTATCAATTCTTACAGGCAAGCTGGAGCAACTGAGCAAGCATTGAAAACGTTTTATAGGCTACAAGATTTTGGTTGTAATCCGACGGTTAGGATATATAATCATTTGTTAGATGCATTGCTTAGTCAGAATTGGTTTCGTGCCATCAATCCTGTCTACAGTAATATGAAGAAAGATGGTTTGGAACCAAATGTTTATACATATAATATTCTTTTGAAGGCATTGTGTAAGAATAATAGGATTGATGGAGCTCGTAAATTGCTTGTGGAAATGTCAAACAAGGGTTGCTCCCCAGATGAGGTCAGCTATACGACAGTTGTGTCATCTTTGTGTAAGACTGGCAAGGTAACAGAAGCAAGAGAACTGGCAGCGAGTTTTACCCTCAGTGTGCCTGCATACAATGCCTTGATAAATGGATTCTGTAGTGAAGGCAATTTCAAGGAGGCAGTTGAACTTTTGGAAGAGATGGTGAGTTGGGGGCTTAGCCCTAACGTCATCACATATACAACAATTGTAAATTCTTTGACTGATTTTGGTTACTTTGAGCTTGCTCTTGCACTTTTGGCAAAAATGTTCATAAGAGGGTGTAGTCCAAATATACAAACTTTTACTTGCATAATAAGGGGACTTTCTTTGGAAGGAAGATTTCATGAAGTTATTGAATTATGGGACCGAATGATTAGGGAGGGAATTCTGCCTAATGTTGTAACATATAACACTGTTATTCATAGTCAGTGCTTGGTTGGGGATATGTATGGAGCTATATCTGTTCTTAATCAAATGGAAAGAAGTGGCTGCATTCCCAATGTGACAACCTTTAGCATCCTCATTGATGGTTTTGCAAAAAGTGGAGACCTGGTTGGTGCATCTGAGATGTGGAACAAGATGATACTTTTTGGTTGCCATCCAAATGTTGTGACATATACATCCATGGTGGATGTCCTTGCGAGGAATTTCATGTTTGACAAAGCTTATGGTCTAATTGAAAAGATGATGATGGAAAACTGTCCTCCAAATACTGTGACTTTCAATACCTTTATCAAACATCTGTGCACCAGTGGCAGAATAGATTGGGCAATGCAATTGTTTGATCAGATGGAGAAATATGGATTTATGCCAAATTTAACCACTTATAACGAGCTTTTGGATGGTCTTCTCAAAGCTAACAACATTATCATAGTATTTGAGCTTGTTATGGAAATGGAGAAAAGGGGAATTGATTTTAGTTTAGTGACATACAACACTTTAACACATGGCCTCTGTTGTGTTGGTAGGGTTGAGGAGGCTCTGGTGTTCATTGGAAAAATGCTGGTGAGAGGAATAAAGCCTGATAATTTCACATTCAACATAATGATCAACGCTTATAGTAAGTATGGAAAAGTTGAATCTGCTATTCAGCTCATCAATGCAATGACTGCACTAGGCCAGCGTCCTGATTCAATTGCATATACAAGTCTTATATATGGGATCTGTGAGTCAAGCAGTTTAGAAGTAGCAAATACTTATCTTAGTAGAATGTTAGATGAAGGATTCCCTCCCAATATTTCCATATGGAATGTTTTAGTTCGATGTTTGGTTAGCAAGATAGGTTACAAGGAAGCAGTAGACTATTTCAATTTTGTACTGGATGGTAGCCTGTAAGGAAGAACTTCAGTCTTCAGTTGAAGATTTAGTCCAAGAGATGGTTGCTGGATTTGGTGCTAGACCCCATATTATTTTGTCAGCAGAAACAAGTGAATATTGAAGATCTGTGGAACAAAGATTCCGAGTTTGCATTCAGTCAAGCTCTAGCAGCTAATTGGAAGGCACAGCAAGGTAACAGTGGAGCATATGCTCAGCTTTCCTACCTCTCCCCCTTCTCTTTATCCAATATCATGATTTTATGCACTTGTCTCTATAGTGTTTTTTTAGGATATCATGGCTTTGTTTACAGAAGCTACTTCAATCTTCAACTACTCTTGCAGACTGATTGAAATCTTTTAATCATGGTACCTGGAAACTTTTGAGCAATGGAAGGTCTTTGAAGAGTTTTGCCACTGTTATTTCCGCAGAAGCAAGGACTAATGGCTTTACAGAAAAATATATTCCTACAAGTGAGAGAACAGTGGCTTCATACTCTCCCGTCCGATTATACTATGGTACTCTGGAAACTAGAGATAACAACTTCTCCAGTATGAAATTTTATTCTAAATTTATTCCCAAGCTAATGAACTCATTAACTTTTGTAGGTCACTGATTGCAGAAGTACTAGAGGCCTTACAGAGGACCACGGTCATATCTTCAGCTATGATTTTCCCCAATATTGTTGTGCGCTCATTTGAGCCAACGGAGAAACTTATTTGTGGTTCAGTTACTCTTCGCTGCTTTTGGTTAGATGGAAAAGTACTAGGATTTTTCTTGCTGATTAAATTTTCTTGCGAGGGGTGGTGAATAGAAATATCAGGCTCAGCTGAAGGAATGTACTGGATATTGAAAATGAAATGCAAGCCTGATTGAAATTTCGCCATGCTTTGGTTGCATTAACCTTTAGTATCAAGTTACGAGGGATGATCTACAACAATTTCAGGAGTATATTTTTCATCTGTGAGAGCATCCCATTTGCTACAGGTATCCTTTGATGAAGGGAAAAAGGCACAAGGACTCTGATAGTTGGTTTCACGGATCAAAGCACCTCTTTTGGCTTCTGTCAATTACAGATGCACCACGTTCTTTCTTCACCAACAATTTGATGTGATGTGAAAAATGACTGTAGGTTTATGATAATGCAAGAATGGCTGCACTAATAACACTGACCCTATAAACGTGCAAGATTTTTGCCCATTGCCAATTTTGAGCAGCAGGAAATTGCAGCATATGTTCATTTCGCTATATGACAATATGGTGATAATACAAGTCACAACACTCCCAAAATCAATCCGTATAGTATGGACTTTGTAGCATCATCAGAGAAGATCACTAATAGATACATCAGGAATTTCAGTTTCTCAAGATGGCAAAACACCAACATTCAAGAGGGCCAGCAAGCGAATGAACTGTAGACCCTTAGGATCCCTATATAGTTTGACAAAGAACATTCCATAAACAAAAGATATCACCTCACCATAAATTTCATCCAAGTTTTCCCCAATCCCGGGATGTAAAACATCAAATTGGTGAAACTACCTACCTATAGAAGTGGTAACTTCATTCAAATGTCATGCCATAACACAACATACGGGTCACTTTAGGATATGCTAGTGCAGAACTTTCTCAGCTTTTTGTTTCCTTCTCACTGTACTCCTCGTACTGGTTGGCTGACTATGTTTATTTTCTTTATTATCTATGTCTTCATCAACATAGAAAATACCTTCCATATCATTGTTATTTGCAGCCATATTTACTTCAGTCTTATCATCCCAATCTTCTTCATCGTCATATTCTATGTCCTCTTCCTCATTATCATCATCCATACCAGCACGCAAAGTGTGAAACTCAGGAGGTGGAGGACAATCCTCTGTTTCTGCTTTGTCCTTCTTCATCACAAGATGCCGGATAACTCTTTCATCTTTATCAAGCATGCTCTTGAAATCAGTGATCCAGTTGGCTTCTATCTCAAAGTTCATTAAGATATAATGAGCATTCCTTGCCTTTTGTATTCTGTATGCCAGTCTCCTCATGCCCCAATCACTGAATCTCCAAATCCTACCTTTGTTCTCCCTTATAAATCCTGTACAAGTGTTCATGGATAACACAAAATGTAATTTCTTACTAACTGTGCAGTCCTTACAGAATGGTAGATCAAAAGGCGTGTGAAAAGAACAGACATATCAGAAGGTCAAAGGTAACATGGTTCTTATAGAGTAGAAGACAAAGAATGTTGATGGAAATGGAAATTTGGCTGCCCACACAGGCAAAACTTTTACTGCTGTAACATTCTAATATCTGAAGAGATTCTAGTTTCTTCAGAACTTTCTTAGGGGGAGTATAAAATCCTCTAGTTCGCAATAAAAGAAATGCATACGGACTAGATAAAGTACAAAACTTTAACTAGAAACACCAAAAGGATCTGAATTAAGAGGTAAAATCACCTTGAACCTTCGTGTTGACATTCTCAACCTCATCTTTGCGGTCTTCATGAATTAGATAAACAACTTCATAGTGCCGCACTGTGCAGAGAATGCAAACTATAAATTAAACAAAAGAACTGCTAGAGTTGCATACAACATTTGCTTCTAGTGAATGAATCTACAACTAATTTCATTTGGTAGAATCAGGCAGAAATCTACTGATGACTGTTCCTCCATGACCAGTTTACAATAAATACAAAGCTGCAGTTCCCCTCTATAAGCTCAAAAGATTGAAACTTTACAATAAATACAAAAGGACAGATTTTGTTTCCCTTTTTTATCTATCTTTGAATTGAGCCACGCTATGTATAGGTGTTCTCAAAGCAAACAGATCTCTTTAAGCAGAACAGCTTCTGGAAAAGGAAAGAACCATATAGGTGTGCAAAGAATACAAACTATAAATTAAAGAAAAGAACTGCTAAAGTTGCGTACAACATTTGCTTCTAGTGAATGAATCTACAACTAATTTCATTTGGTAGAATCAGTCAGAAATCTACTGGTGATTGTTCCTCCATGACCAGTGTTTTAGACATATTGAAAATCAAGTTTAGTCCCTCTTACTCCGGTCCAAAATTTTCTCAACAAGTTATTTGAATTGTGAGTGAAGAAGATAGATTAAAGTGGAATGTCATGACTAAAATAAGCAGCCCTCTAGCACTAGATGCCAGTAGCCTCCATGACTTGGTTTATCTTTTCCAAACCGAACTTTCTCAAGAGTGTTTGCAGTTCATATTCCTAGCTCAGTAATTGTATTTCATTTTCTGCCTTCTACTTTGGCTGGGGGTTGGGGGGCTGTCTTGATGCCAGTATGACTTCCAAAACCATCAAAACACTAATTCTATGACAGCCAGTCCAAGTTATAATGTTGACTAAAAATAAAGATTAAGATGCTTACTCCGCTCCACATCCAAATCGCTTTCAAGATCAAGCATCAATGCCTCAAAAAGTTCACCTGCAAGTCAACAAACATTTTCAGTAATCACTGATTATGCAATCAACATAACCAGAAGAGTCCGCCCTCTCTTCTGAGCAAAATGCATCATTTAGAGCAAAAATAAATTGACATACGCTCTTCAACATCAGCAAACTCAGGTAGACGCCTGCCATCTTCCTCAACTTTCCTCTGTTAAGACAAGTGATGATCCTTTAATCAAAGGCATAAACAAACAAATGTATTCAACCATTTCCTAAATCCTTTCTCCCGCAAATACATAGCATATTCCCACCAGTGACTCGCACATCAAAAGGCAAACCTATCAGCCATTCTGCATAATTACACTCAGATTCTAAACTTTCATCTCAATTTCTATGCACAGGATAGTCATAAAACAACTGCCTCACAACCTAAAATAAAATAAAATGCAAAGCTGCAGTTCCCCTCTATAAGCTCGAAAAATTGAAACTTCACAATAAATACAAAAGGAAAGATTTTGTTTCCCCTTTTTTTTTCCCCTTTAACTAGAGCTACGCTACGTATAGGCGTTCTCAAGGCGAACGGACCTCTTTAAGCAGAACAGCTTCTGGAAAAGGACCCGTGGCTTCATCTGGTCTTGGAATAAATCTGTGGGAGTCTGCTTTCTTCTTGCTTGAGTCCCTCTTGGCTGCGACCACGGCGAAGGGCCTCCGCCTCAGTGAAGGGAAAGGCAGCCAAGAAGAGTTCCCATTTCCTGAAACCAACCAAGAATTTCGATTTTGAGTTAACCCAACATCGCTAGAAGAGCTCATCAAGCTTATGCCGCCAGCAGTAGAGGGCAGCAGCAGAGAATCCATTTTTCCCCTGCAAATTTGTTTGGTCACTATAAAGAACACTTTGAAAAGGATTTCAGAAGGGGAGAAGGGACTTGGTCGGAAAATCTAGTGGATAACTCTCGGGGTTATTTTTAAGTGATTTGAAAAGATTGGGGGTCCAATGGCTAATATACAATTTTCTTCTCTTTGATTTATTAGCATTCTCAATATGACACTAATTTTAGGACTAATACAAACGAACTATCCATACAATTACATTTATTGCCCCCAACCCCCCTCTCTCTCTCCATGTATTGAATTTGATACCAAAGTGTGAAATTTTAATTAATAATAATTAATATAAAAAATAATTAATGATTTCTATGTATCATATTTTATGTTTTATATGAATTATAAATATTATTTCCTCCATCTCATAATATAAATCATTTGACTTAATTTCACACATATTAAAATTTCTAAAAATAATGTGACTTTATATTTTTTCTTCCTAAAACATCTATATTTAAATGTCTTAAAAACAAGAAAAGAGATGAGAGAGAAAAAGAAAGAAACAGAACAATAAATAAAGATAGAAATATAAAAATAACTTTAAAACCTTCCTGAAAAGTCTTCAACGACTTATAATTTAAAATAACAAAAGTAATCTCTAACGACTTATATTATGAAACGGAAAGAATAATATATAAAACCTTAAAAACAACCTTATTATGGTATTATTCATTTGATCTTCATTAGGTTATACTTAATTTCTAGATTCATAAAGTGTGTGATGATGGAAAGGGACTCAAGTTTTGAACAAAATCACAGAGCTATGGCCTTTACAGCGGTGTTGCATGGAAAGTGGAAACAAAACAACATTCGTGCGTCGAAGCGACAACAATTTTGAGGCTGACTATCTCATCTTTCACATATATAGTCTTCAATATAGACAAGACCATAAAGGGCAAAGGGAAAACAAGTCTAACCGGTTCCTTGTAATAAACCATATGGGCCTTTAATCTCACAGCTTTGCAGAAGGCCTGAAACAATATTATATCATTGCTTTCCCAATCAAATCCTTAATAAGCATGAATCTTGCAAAAAGCGGAAATTCTGGAAAATGGTGCTGTTTTTGCACCAAATTCCGGCAGAGAGGCAGCGCCAACCGTTTTTACTTTTGCAATGAGGTCGCATTCTGGAAATGCGACCAGTTCAGAATGCGACCAGTTAAAATTAGGTCGCATTCACGGAATGCGACCTTCCCGTGAATCTTCTTTTTTTTTTAGCAATATAACATAAGGTCGCATTATATCCACCTCCCATCTCCCTCCCGACGTCTTCTTCTGCAAACCCATCTCCCTCCCGACGTCTCCTTCTTCTGCCTCTTTGCCGGAAAGCTTGCGCCGCCGTCATCCTAATCGCCGCCGCCGACAGCCCACCGATCTGTCATTGTCTTAAGGTTGGAACTCTCTTGTTTGCCTAGCTGATCAAATCGAGTCTTACGATTATCTTATTTTAGTTTTGGCCCCATTATTTTGTTTTATTTGATTTGTTTACTATTTATTTCGGTTTGATTGGGAAGCTTCGCAGATTGAAACACATATACTTATTCGTGATTAGGCTGTTCATTTATTTAGTGGCTTTGTTGTATCGGTATTAGTTTAGTTCATGGTGTTAATGTATTTTTTATATTACTTGATTTTGTTGCTTGTTCATAATATTTGTATATATATCTTGGTATATGATGTTTTATTGTTATTAGTATTGATACTAATGAGTTTTTGTAAAAACACATTATATCCATTCTACTTATATTCACCTTTTGAATTATATTCTTTATCTATCATTTTGTATTCTTTTTATTATAATCTCTTTAGTCTTGGCGTGCGGCTGCATTTTTCTTTATACTTGTAGGATTGTTGATTTTCTTCTTTTGAACAACATTCATTTTCCACTCCCTCCTATGACACATTGAACTTTAAGATGCTTGGGGGAGTATTTCTTCTCCCTTTTTCTTTTATTCCTATTAAAAATGCTTATATTGTTTGATTTTTGGACAATGAAGACATTGTTCTATTTAAGTGTGGGGGAGAGGCTGAATACTATTTTCTTTACAATTTTTGTATTATTTTTGGCAAATTTCTTATTTTAGGTCTAAAATTTATTGTTTTTGCATTTGGGCCAAAGTTTTTTGAATTTTTTCATATTGTTAGGTTAATTTTCAAGACTTGTTGGTGTATGTATTGATATGTATAAGTTTGGTGGAGATATTATTTATTTTTTTCTTAGAAATTCTACTTAAGACTTTTCTAGGAGAGTTATTATTATGTACAGTTACATATTAGGCATGACATAGAGTTAGTCTGGATAAGTGAGTTAATCATGTTTATGCTTTTGAAAATATTGTGAAACGTAATTCTTTGTGAAATGATGAAAATTTTGTGATGAAATACATTTTAACTATATATATGTTTGTCAATGCCTGCAGAATCCATTGCTTAGGCTATTATATACAATCGTAGTTTAATTATGTGATCCTAATTTAAATAGGTACAATGGATCACATGCACATAGATATTCATCTGGGTCCTCTCGTCGATGGTTTACTATCTCTTCAGTCGAGCCATCGTTCGCCTTTGGTATGGTCCGGTGATCATCATACTTGTGAGATTCCATTGGTGTACAAACGATACGATTCTGCATTTTGGGAGCATACGCCCCTTTCCGGTAGAGTTGCAGAGTTAGTGGATATGGCTGGTTTTGGTGGAGTCAGACGAGCTGGACACATCCAGGTTGATCATGCTCTCGTCACCGCATTAGTAGAGCGATGGCGTCAGGAGACCCATACATTTCATTTCCCCATAGGAGAGGCTACAGTGACATTGGAGGATGTTGCGAAATTATGGGGCCTTAGAGTGGATGGGGATGCGGTGATAGGGCCTCCTTATCACTACAGCAAAGGTGATTGGATTAACCTTTGCGATAGACTTCTTGGCATTAGGCCACAAGCCGAGGACATACGGGGAAATAGGATTAAGAAGGGTCCTATTGAGGAGGCCTTGGATTTTCCTTTGGCCGATGATGCTACGATGACGTCGTCTCTGCGGCGTGCTCGTTGCCTTATCTTCCTATTGATTGGGGGCCTACTGTTCTCTGATAAGTCAGGGAACCTGATCCATTTGAGATACCTACCTCTCTTGGAGGATTTGGAGGCATGCGGGGCGCTCAGCTGGGGTAGTGCTATTCTAGCTTTCCTGTATAGATGCCTGTGTCAAGCCTCTCTTGGGTCTGCGCAGGAGATTTGTGGACCGATGGTCTTACTCCAAGTATGAATTCAAATATTTTTTATATTTTATATTCATTTAATAAACATGTGAGGTACGAGTCTAACACATTTGTGACTATGTTGTAGCTATGGGCATGGGAGCATGTTAGGGTTGTGCGGCCAGAGAGGAGTATGCCTCTCTATGATCTCCCACCTCTTGCACCCTACGGTGCTCGATGGGACGTTCCAATATAGTTTTATCGGACGTTCACACATGTTCTCATAACATATCGCTCTCAACTAAATGCCCTATTAGATAATGATGTGAGTATATATGAATACCTTATTTAAATTTTTTTTATGTATTTGACACTAACAATCCCGAACAATGTTGTGACAGTTTATCTGGCGGCCTTATTAGACTGATTTGGTTAGTCTTCTCCCCCCTGTATGTTTGGAGGCACCCGATATCTGGAGGTCACGCACAGCGTTGATTAGTTGGGAGGTCGTCGAGTTATATTTTCCAGATCGAGTAATGCGGCAGTTTGGGATGCTTCAGCCTATCCCGATAGACTGTGATACGATGATTGTCCTGTACTTGGTTGATAGGCGAAGCAATCCCTCCAGAGATTACAGGATATATCATGCGCCGTATCTTCAGATGTGGGATACTCAAGCAGATTTTGTCCAGACTACTATGATGGGCGTTTCGGTCACAGTGAATTACATGCAGTGGTATAGGGACCGTACCCGTCTACGCATCGGGAACCCTACCACTCGTGCGTCGTTGATCTCGGGATATCATCCTATCGGATCCAGTACAGTTGTCATGGTATGTATTTCATTTGGTAATGGTAGGAGTTAATAATTTGATAATTCCTTTAATTATTCACAAAATTTTTCGAATGATAATTTCAGGCTGATGTTATGCGACGTTGTATGACAGTGGCTGAACGCCACATTCATAGTGCCGATTCGGTGTCCCGGTGAGCATTCATTGATATTCGAGACATGTGCGCCCGAGGACTTGCAGCTAGTCATCAGGATCACGAACGGTATGCTCGACCAATACGGTCGATTCAGGCACGCCGGTCATCCCAGTGACACAGCCTACGTTGAGGCCCCGGGATCCTGTTGATGGACGCATGCACCCAGGGCTGAGGCGTGGGGGCAGGAGGGCCCGAGTTCGAGCGCATTCGCCACATCACGATCCCGCCCCGAAGGAGGTGCCTCAGTAGCCGGAGGTTCAGGAGCAGACTGGAGATGGCACGCAGTTCGAGATTGGGACTGATATTGCATCGGATGATCTGCTTGGCCATGACTTCGTTGTCATTCCCGTTC
Organism: Voacanga thouarsii; assembly: GCA_026120185.1. Taxonomy (NCBI): domain Eukaryota; kingdom Viridiplantae; phylum Streptophyta; class Magnoliopsida; order Gentianales; family Apocynaceae; genus Voacanga; species Voacanga thouarsii. The sequence continues at coordinate 1,361,410 of JANUWF010001045.1, read as the reverse complement.
ACTCTCCCCGTACCGCAGCCGGCGCGTTCGATCGCGGGGATGCGGGCCCATCTTTCCAAGCCCAGGGGACAGACACTTCGCGCATTGAGGAGCTTCCCGTGCGTCCCTTTCGCGGGATAGTATGTCACCGGTGGCGCAAACCCGGCGCACCAGCAGCAGGACAGTATCTCGATGATCCCGAGCCAGCTCCTGTGCCGGTAATAGACCAGCTACCAGATCCCGTGGCAGTTTCACCGCATCTCCACAACAGCCTCCGGACGGCGACGAGCCAGCAGGTGGTGGGAGACCAAGGCGAAAGATTAAACCTCGCCGTCCGTGTGTGCTCTCACCACATTAGCTGTAGTTGATCTTAGGAGACACTATGTACTTCATATACCATTTGTTAGGGGATGATTTTGTTTTTTGATACTCGTTTTCGTTATCATTGCTTATAGTGTACAGGTCATGGACTTTGAGTACGGTTGATGGGGTTATGCATTTTATTTCGTTTGGCACTATGCTTTTGGACTTTGAGTACGGTTGTTCGGGTTATGCATTTTATTTCGTTTAGCACTCTGCGTTTTAACTTTGCTTATTGTGTACAGGTAGTATTTTTTAATTTTGGGCAGGAAGTGGGAAAAAAAAAAAGTAGGTCGCATTCATGAAATGCGACATAAAGGTCGCATTCAATGAATGCGACCTCAACGAGCATTTTACACTCCAGTCCAGTATCGACGACCAGATCTGGAGATTTTCATTTTCGGGGGAGAATCAGCGACATTGTAATGCTGCTGCGGTTATGGGTGTTTGATGGGTAGCTCAGATTGGGCTTATTGATTTTGGACTTCAATCTACTTAAAAAGGTAAAATCAATGCATTCCGGTTGATTTTATTTATAATTTTACAAGTCATTCTTTCACATTACTTGCTCATTTTTATTATTTCCTCACATTTATCAGATTGTGCCCACATTGTAACGATGAATGCATTGGATCCCCCTATTGTGCTCTGTTTTTTTTGGGATTGTCAAATATAGTTAGATTATCGAGGCAGCATATGGTTTGATGGGGCCATTAAAAAAACCTGGATACTCCGACGTCGGATTTCGTATTCTGAACTACTTGAAAAGGTCCGCAACTATCTTGGATTGGGAGGGAGAAACGTGATATTCAAGATTACACTTCGACATCCATTCCTGTATGGATCTGATCAACAATATGCTGCGAATGAGTTGAGTGATAATGATGATATGGAGGTTTTATGGATGCTTCCGAATGAGTTTAAGTCACAAAGCATCCAACTTCATGTTAGCTATTCAGACTTGACATCTCAACACACAGGTCATTTGGCCGGATTGTCTCCACCAACGGGTTCATTCTTGACAATGCTGAACCAAGTCACGGGTTTGGGGCACACGATGAATTCATTATCCCAACTCCCCACGGGCATAATGATGGAAGACTTGAACAACATACGCCCCCAATCATTTTACCAACCGGTGGAAAATACAGGTGCAACATTCAACATTACCAGGACTGGATACATTAGTTCAACAGGTAGTAATGCTGAGACAGTCGATGTTGGTCACACATCTGAAGGTTTGGCAAGAAGGAATAACTTGATCATCCCCGAGCAACTACTAGTTCAAACACAAAGTCGACGACAACCGACTGCCTGCTAGCACTATCCCAACAGATATAGCATCTCAGTCGCATGTGGCCACAGGTGTAGTAAATCTTGATTCAATATTGCATACATCTGACGGTGACTGTTTCACTGGCTTGGAAGGACCAATGAATTGGCATGACACGGATGAGAGTGAAGAAAATGACATTGCAGCAAACATTCCCGCATATGAAGTGCAAAATGACATGAATGACATAGCGGGGCCTTCTAACAGCATTTCTCAAACAGCAACACTTCCACAAGCGGGTGATGTAGCGGGGCCTTCTAATACCTTGTCTCAATCAGCAAGATTTCCAATATTTGATGATGTCGGCTCGGGTGCATGTGCTAACGAGTCACTCAACAGGCACTCAGTCGTTGTTACAAGAAGTTGGTCTGACACTGACACTGATTTGCATCTAAACATGAGATTTCAGAAAAAGAAGGAGGCTATATATGCAGTCAGAAAGTGGTCTATTCAAGCAGGCCGGGAATTCAGAGTCTTGGAGAGTAAGAAAGATTGCTAGTATGCTAAGTGTAAGCATTCAAGTGCTGACAATCATTGTTTTTGGCATATCCGCATTATACATAAGAAGACTCATGGACAGTGGCAAATAACAGTCTTGAACAAAGAACACACATGCGTCATTACAGTTGTGAACAACGTGCATAGGAATATGGATCATCGGTTCATAGCCCGTAATGTGACACATTTAGTATTAAATGACCCTGAATGCCATGTCAGTGATGTTATTGCTGAAGTTCAGAAACTGTGGAGAACGGGTTGTTCTTATAAGAAAGCTTGGGACGCCCGAAAAATTGCTATGAAACTTGTATATGGTGATTGGCCCTCGACGTGGATTGCCCTGCCAAAATACATGCTTGCCTTACAAGATTCCAATCCTAGGACTATTGTGAGGTGGAGACACCATTGGACTAGTGTGGGTGATTTGAAAGCTTTTGATTTCCTTTTCTGGTCATTCAAACCTTCAATTGATGGTTTCAAATATTGTCGTCCAGTGGTATCAATTGATGGAACCCATTTAAGGGGACTTTATTGGGGCAAACTGTTGGTAGTATCCACTTGGGATGCGAATAGTCACCTATTCCCTCTTGCTTTTGCCATCATGGATGAGGAATCACTGGAGAGTTGGAGCTGGTTCTTAAAACTCCTACGTCAACATGTCATTTTAGACAGACATATATGTCTTATTTCTGATAGACATAATGGTATTGTAAATGATGTACGCCATATGAATGAGTGGCAAGAACCTTTGGCTTTTCATCGATATTGCCTCGGACACATAAAGGGAAATTTTCATGCCAAGTTTAAGGACACTAGTTTGACAAGCTTGATGTACGCTGCCAGTTTAGAGCGCAAAAGGACCAAGTGTCAGTCATATTTGGATGAAATCAGGATTCAAAAAGAGGATGCAAGCAAGATCTCTTCCGCTGAAGGTTTTGGTTGAAACTTCATTTCAGAAGTTAGTTAAATATTTTAATGAACACAGAGATGAAGCATCTAATTTGAGACACCCTTTACCATCTGAAATGTGGAAGCTGTATTCTTATTATGAGGACAAATCCAGAGGGCATGTTGTAACTGAATATAATGCACAGGCCGGTATATATGGGATTAAATCATCTGTTCAACAAGCGGGTAGAAGTCCAAATGTTTACGGTGTCAATTTAACAGAGAGATCATGCACGTGCCAAAAATGGAGTATATATGGTATTTCTTGTTCACATGGGTTTGCAGCATGTCGTCACAGAGGTTGGAACCCAATTGACTTTGTTTTGGAGTTCTACACTAGAAGGAATTATGAGTCGACATATGAGGGTTAGTTCTTCCCTGTGGCGGATGAACAGTATTGGAGGCCTTCTAATTTTACGCTTGCACCGGTGGAGGAAATGATGCGAAATGAAGTTCTTGGCCGTCCGCGCACATCGAAGATACCTTGTGATATGGATTATCGGACACCGAACTCTCCTCCAAGATGCACCAACTGTCATAGGAGTGGACATACTAGAAAGAATTGTAATAATAGTAATTTTACTTTTTCGAGAGACTACCCATTGACACTGGACTATTAGTTCTGTTTTTGTTCAATTGTATTTTCAATACAGCTTCTCTATGTACTTACAATATTGTTCTTGTTATTTTAGATGCCTCTCTATGTACTTGCGATATTATATTAAATTTTATTCACGTGATAAATGCGTAGTCTACTATCAGTCTTTACTCAAACTACATTAAGTAATTGTAGCAGGTTGGTTGCAAATGGAGATTGTAGTAGGTTGAGATTGCTTGAATAAGATTGTTTGAATAAAGTTGAAGGTGCAGGTTGGAAAAATTGCAGGTAGAGGTCGCATTCCTTGAATACAGTTATGCGACCTCGAGGAAAGCCATTATAAAAAAAAAAAAAAAATCAAGTAGAGGTCGCATTCCATGGATGCGACCTCAACTTTTTTGTGAATGCGACCTCACTAAAAATAGAATTCCGATTCTCGCTACCCCTCTGCCGAAATTTGGTGCAAAAACAGCACAATTTTCCGAAAATTCTGTGCAAAAAGGGTACTGGGCAGAGTTACAAATGGTTGGTTAGCATAAATGCCTTTGCATGATTCTTTCACTATTGAAAATATATTGCCAATCCTCCCTGACAATCTGTGTGAAGCTGAAGTTCAAAACAAGGGTATACATAATGCATGCCAAATGTTAGTTTCTTCCGAATGTACAGTTAGCTCTTAGATCAGATCTCCCTCGTCTGAACCGATGAATGCCTACAGGCCCTTATCCAGCTTGCAAGCCATCTGTATCCTTCATATAGTCCCTGCATTCACATGTTATCGAGCCTACCACCAATTGCTAGACACTACTTTTTTCCCCTTCTCTTCTTCTTGGTGTTGCAACTGCTGCTGCCACCACTGCTCTTGGAGGTGCTTCCAGATCCTGCAGGCTGGCTTTCAGGTGCATTGTCAGAAAAGTTATTAAACATGCCAGCTTGAACGGCATTCTGTAACCACTCAAAAAACTCTTCTTCTGTCATGCTCTCCTCCATGCTAGGTGTAGGCATCCCACCTCCTCTTTGTCCAGAGCCCGCTCCCCGTCCATTGGTATGCTTTGAAGTTACACTTGTATTAACATGGAAGCTCGGCTTATGGGTATTGACACCACATCTCATTCCCTACAATCAATCAAGAATAAAGCAGTACAAGTGATATATATAGACAACTTGTTTTGCCCAAGGAAGGTAATCATGGACTCTTAATTAGTTCACACACAGTTGCAAGTTGTCAAACTGACACAAAAAGAAAAGAAAACAGTCCTTGAGTCTCTCTCTCTCACAGACACATGCTACCTGTGCAAGAGAAATCATGAACCTGCAGCTAAGGCTCAGCCAAGTAATTAAACACCAATAGAAAATCTGTTTATTTCATAATTCTTTCATTTCATACTGAATAATCAAATCTAGTTAAACAGGCTTTAAAAAGCACATTTGTTCTAGTTTGAAAGAGGAAGGAGTTCACCTTATTGAACCTTGGAACAAGGTGAATCTCAATACTTTGCAAGGGAAGTTTCACTCAAATGTTGCACGATATAACTTAATGATTATTCTTCAACTTGGAAAACTAATTTTAAATAACTTGTATATTTTACATCATACAAAGGTCCCATAATTAAGAGATAAACCTCACCTGACAAATATACCATTCAGTTGCATTGTATATCTTGCTATCTGCACAAACATACGCAACAGGAGGATCCACCTGCACATATTTTGTGAAATCAGTAGAAATGCATGAGAACAGAAATTTTAAGTAGAACTATATTGTGGTGACCATGATTAGGTACAAGTCAATTGTCAGACTCGGTATATTTTGCTAGATATATCCAGGGATTTCAACTGCAGGACTTTTACTAGTTGTTACCTTTTGCAGTATTCCAAACAACAAGGGATGTGAAGATTGTTCAACCCATCCATCTCCATCTTTAGCCTGATGAAAATCTTTACATTCCTTCAGAAAAGGAAATGTGAATATTAGATTAGAAAATTAACACATCTACCAAAAAAAATAAAAAATAGAGAAGTACACAGATCTCAACCATGTTCCTATAACCATTATTCCCCAAATACTTGGACTTTCTGTGAACAAACGCAATCTTAGACAATGAGGTTAACTAACGCAAGGTATTTGAAGGCATTTTCCATTCTCTGCATGCAGAGAGGTTCCTGCCTTCAAGTTATGATAGATATCTTCTGTGATATAGCACCCTCACCACTGAACCAAGACTCACCCGAACCTCCATATGCATGCAAGAACTTTAACATTCATTATCAAAGAATAGGCAGAAAACCTGGCACCATCTTGCTCTGGATTTTAATTTCTTAGCGAAAGCCCATATATGAAAATTGCCACACTTCCTGCAGGCAATTCGCCTCGACTCTCCAAGGGGATCCTCAGCATCAGCTTCCCCACGTCCAAAGCCAAAGGTAAAGAACCCATGCCGTCTATTCTGAATTTGCAATACATGAAGCTCAGAAGAATGAGCGAATAAAAGAATGTGCATGACAAAGATAAACAGAGCACTCAGTGGTTTAATGCAGTTGGCACTAGAAGATGCACATATTCCAATATACACCTAGTCGCAGTTTGCCACTTCCTCAATATCAGATTTTATTTTAAAAGAAATCCTTAAATGATTAGCGTACAGTATCTCCTAGCAAAGTTCATTGAGACTGAAAAGTTTTCTTCGATAATCAGTAATCTCACTGAGGTAGGTCCTTACAACCCCATAAGGTACCTAGCTATGCACTGCCATTTCCTCAATAATAGATTTTGTTTCAGAAAAAATCCTTAAATGATTAGCAAAAGACACCTCCAAGCAGGTTCATTGACACTCACAAGTTTTTCTTTGACAACCAGGAATCTCACTGAGGCAGGCCCTTAAAATCCAACCATAGCTACAAGACCTGGGTTAACTTGCTGCACCAGTCACAACTTCTCTCACTGAATGTCATTTGTCTAGCAAATGAAACTGCCTAGCTCTGATAAAATAGTTACTTAAAAAAGGAAAGGAATAAGAAGGAACAAAAACTAATCACCAAGAGAACCAAATGAACTGCGGGAAATCATAGACTAATTCCATCCACAAGCACCAAAGGAAGGACAGATACCCATTAACCTCTTGCCCGCCATTACTCTCACACGACAAGGGAATCTTGATGACTACATAATTAAGGCAAATTTTGAATACGTGTAGAGAGACCAATAAAGAGCAGATTTTGGAACTCTATAATTAAGAAAAGCTGCTGCAACATGATTACACATATGCAATGACAGAACCAGAGGCCCAATTTTTTTTTTTAAATTATGTATTTCTCTTAAAAAATTAAAATTTTTTTAGAAATGCTTTTCTATATTTTACCTTTCTCCCCTCAAATATATATATATATATATATAACCTTGTCCTCTAACATATCTTTTTAACTTGGCTCCCAATCCCAAGTTCCTACTTCCGTCCTGCATTTATGCCCATGTTTAAAAGAAAATTCTCTTCGAATTTGTGGCAAGTGATTATTTATCATACATTCGAATTTGTGCAATTTTTCTTCGGCAAGAGAATGTAGGCCAAATAAATCCAATTTTAAAGGTGAGACATATAAAGCATCTGAAGAACAAGTGTTCATTCTAATGCATCAACTAATTCAGATTCCAAAAGCTAGGATTGGTTTCAATAATCAACATACAGTGAAGGAAAAGTTCGTCCTGATTAAATGCAAGTTGACTGTTTGAAAAGAAGAGAAAAAAAGCTTCTAATTTACCAAACAAACACATAGCCCACAGAGAAAGAGAGGCACCATACAATATTTGATGAGATAATTTAGGTGGGGAAAAAAACAGAGTATAAAGTTTATACCTTTTGAGAAGTTTCTTGCAACTGACGGAAGTAATTTATCAATTCTTCCTTCCTCAATTCATCATCATATGTTTTTCTCTTATAAGAATCCAGTAGAACCTATTGGGAAAAAAAAAAAAAAAAAAATTCAAACAGGAAGGCAGGATCGAGAAACACATTCAACAAAAGGAAAGAACACAGATGGATCATTGGAACAAAGAACAACACGTCTACCTCATATGCATTTTGCAGCTTCTTGAAAGCTTCGGCTGCCTTATCATTACCCATATTTTTATCAGGATGGACAAGCATTGCCTGGCAAACAAATAAAACTCTAAAAATCAAACAACACCCTCTCATTTCATGTCAGATGCATTATTTGGAGACAAACAAAGAAGGTTGAAAATGAACACCTGCAACATTTCATTATAGTTTCACCTAAGATTAAATAATACAATACAAAAGGTCAACATATACTGCATTGCACTTCTTTTGCACACAGGCTATAGCAAATAAATGCTAAACAGTACCCACCTTTTTCTTGTATTCCCTCTTAAGGACAGAAAGGTCTACATTTTCGAAGCGAGAGAAGCCCAATGCTACATAGTGATCTCCACAATTTAACAATCTAATAATCTCACTTTCTGGTGTACTCTCAGAATCAGACCCACTAGTTGAAGGAATTCCAGGTTCACGATCAGCTGGCACACCAGCAGAAGCAGTGTCAACAGCTGAAGCATGCATTGACTCACTAGAAAAGAAACCTGATTGACCTTGAACTCCGTTTGTTTGTTCTGCCGGACCATTGTTCCTTCGCTCATTTATTTTGTCACTCAGGAAAATTAGCAGAACTTCACTTGAAATAAATGAAAAGTTCAAGGCAAAAGTTAAGCCAAGCCACCCTACATACACCCATGCGCAGTACACAGAGTACAGAATCACAATAAACAGTGCAAAACGATCATGGCCCAACATAAAAGTCAATCCTGCATTCGGAAGATATTGCCAATGTCAGTGCCAAACATATTCTCAACAGCATTAAAAAAAGATACCAAGTATCCTCAGAGAAAGGTTTAATGGATCACCTCCAGAAATAATAATGAACATTGTAATCCAAAAGCTTCCATAAAACCACAAAAGAACAACTCCAGAAGTACCCATCGATATAACAGCAGCAGTGAACCCAATAAAGAGTCCAACTACAACAGCTACTGCCTGAAAATAACAGCAGTTCTTAGTGGGAAATAAAGCAAAACCAAACTCATAAATTAGTATCAATCAGATAATTTGTTACCAAGGGCAGGAGCTAACTATGGACAGTTTGATTACATAAATGATAATACAACAAACTTTTGCATCAAGAAAGTTCAAAATTTGGTGTTCTTATATCACATCTGAAGTCTCATTTCACATACCAAATCTGATGCATGAAAAGATGCTGAAGCAGCTAAGATTCCATTGAGTTTAGTTGATAACAAATTAAGACCCCCACCTCCACCCCCCTTCAAAATGAGGCCCCAAAGAACATCCGAAAACAATTTAACTGAACATTCAAAATTTCAAATTAGACATCATTTCTCAAAGCGTCATTTCCCATTAGAAATCGAACCAACCCACTAGAATTAAACAAGTTATCTTCAACAGCGTGCGAAACAAAATCAAGCATTAAAAAACAGCTAGAAGATGAGGGTAAATGACTCAAAGGAACATGGATGAGGCACAAAAAATGGCTTACCAGAACTAAGAGAAACTTGAACATTCCCACCATTGCAATTACTGAGAAAATACCACACCATAGAACAGAGAAAAATGATGTGGTACTCATGCGAAGAAAGGAATCTATGCCTCTGAGAATACAGTCCAACCACATCATACCCAGCAGAACCAATACACTGACAAATTGCACAATCCATTTAAGGATAAGAGGATACGCATGCTCAATCTTCATTTGAACATAATGACAAGCATTTGATATAGTTCTTCTTGCAGTGACAAACAACGGTCTATGCCTTTCTAGCCAATCAGTGGATGCCTTAAATATGGACAAAGCTAAGCTCATCAGGCCCCTAAAAAAAACTGTATCTGAGAAATCTAGATTTCCCACTGTATTATCTCTGCTACTTGCTGCATTTAATGAGTCAGCAGAACTACTTTGTGGATTTGTGCTAGGACAACTGTTGGAGGACATGTCTCCTCCTTCGACTGATTGAGAAGCCTCTTCAGTTGACATATTCCTGTTGCTATCTCCTGCATCAGTCATTGGTTTCTCATCGGCCTGCGCAGTATGCTCAACTTTTTTCTCTCTTCTTGGGGATTTCCTAGATCTGTTCTTGCTTTTCGTTTCAGCTTCTGCATGAAGTTTAACGTTTATGCTCTCTTTTGATGTGGCACTTGAATGGCTTTTGTTTAAAAGTTCTTCTTCACATAGGACACTTATCTCGCTTGATTTACCTCTTTCCTTTTCATTTGGCAATGCAGATCCAGACTCAGGCACTCCTTTCTTCTGCTGGTTTCCTTTCTTTCGTGCCATCAACTATGACAAATTAATAAATGGTTAAAAACATATTCATATTAGTTCATTATCAAATCAAAACCTATGAACCTAATCATGAGGACAACTAGCACAAAAGGATACAGTTAAAAGAGAGAATCAGAACTAATAAAAAACTTATCCTATGATGGATCTTACAAGATACTGGTATTAATGGCTTCAATTAATACAGGTTAAAGGCATTAGATAGCCTAGTTCCGACGAGTCAAGGTCAACAAGAATGTATAATTGGCGAACCAACAAACTACTTCCAAGAAGGCAAGATGTCAGCATATCTCCTTCTATGAAGGCATTGCCAACAGAATTAAGAGGAACCAAAAAAATTGGACATTCCAATCTTATAGAACTCCATAACTAACTACCGACTCAGCCACACCCCCAGGGACCCCACAAAAGGGGAAAACAGAAGGGAAGACGGCAAGGTGACCATGGTGGATCTCCATTAACGGTTGACACTCAAAGAACCATTTTAGACAGGTGTAAGAGTTCAAGTAGTTGTTGCAAATACCTTTAGATCACGCCTTCGCACTTGTCCAGCACTTATTATACAAACGGCAAACCTTAGAAGCTACATACAGTTCACTCATCTAATAAAGGAAAGCGACAACATAACTAAGCAGATAATAATGCCAAATTAAAGTAAGATATAAAGAACATTTAACTTATGGAACATATCCATGAAAACGATTATCATTAATGACCCACAACAGCCAAAGTTTTAAGCAACTACCAAAGAGTATGACTCTGTTTACATGTGTCCCTGCATATGGTTCATGTATTTAACCGTTCAACATATAGCACCTTACAAGAGAGAGCCATATAAATGTGCATTTATTTCACTTTCCAGGTTGCCATGTCCAGAGACGATATACTAGCAGAATCACCAAGAGCTGTTATGTGGAACCCATGCATTTCTGCATACCCACACATACACATTGAGTGGGCAAAACCAAATTAGAAAATGCTCAACATTGATCTCGTAAGAAATGCAATGGCAAGGCCCACGATAGTATGAAGAAGCTAAATCAAAGGGGCTTGTCTAGCCATTTCCTATTGAACATGTAAATCAATTATACAGTTGATTAGCCACCAAAGCAGCTCAAGTAATTCCGGGCCAAAGCCTCAGCCCCATGAACAAAAGTATGCATGTAGGGTATAAGTTATAACTGATATAAATTTATAAATAGACCAGCGCATCAGTCTAACAAAGAAGAAAGAGAACGCCAAACCCTAAATACATGTTTGACTGGCGGTTTAATCTGGGTTTTTCCCAAGTCAAAAACCCAACCTAAAGGTTTGTTCTTTTGTTTCTTCTATTTAATTCCTAAAAGCAAAAACTTGCGAACAAATAAGTAAATTAGCATAAATTGCGAACAAATAAGACATGCATTGGGAACCCGCAGAGTTTAAAAGCAAAACGTGAAGGGGGGAAAAAGAGAGAGAATGGAATGAAAGAGGTTACCAGCAAAACGATGATGAAGACGAAGGTGGGCTAAAAGGGGCAGCGAACCCAGAAGAAATCAGATTAAACGAAAGCAATAACCAACAGAATTAGGGCCAGAGAAGAATCACGCCATCTCCCTTTCACTAATCTGTCTCTGGTCGTCTGCTCCGGCTGGTGTGGAGTTCTGGGGTACGCCTGGGGTGGAGACGCCTAAGCGGCCCACAACAACGCCGTCTTGAGAAATCCTCTTGCCCAGTGTCAGCAAGAGAAGAGGCCTGGCCTATGCTTTCAAACTTCAATTTTCAACCTCAGCCTCGTGTCCCTTGCCTAATCCTACTCAACTCTCGTGCCTCAAGTCTCCACCCTTTTTACCATTTTCGAGTCCATGGTTTCCCATGCTACAAATGCGCTGTCAATTTGATTTGATTGCTCAAGAAAGCAGGCAAAAGGTTTAGATACACCTGGTAAAATGGGACGAGATCCAACCAAAAATCCCTTTTCCGGGTGAAAAAACTAAAAAGTTTTTACCAATTTTTCTTGTTCTCTAATAAGAACTTTCTTGTCGCAAGTGAAAATTCGGTTTCAAGAAAGTATTGGCAAATAAGCCCAGCTGATCTGTCGTCCCTAGCTGTTGATTATTGATGAGCCCTTTCTTCTCTGATAGTCAAGGCCCATATTTTTGCGTCTCTTTTGTTTGTGTGGTTAGGTACGGTAGCGTGGGGATAGACCCCGGTCCTTGCGAAGTTTTGGTATAAAGAACCTGTTGACAATTTTCACCTCTGAAAAAATATCAATTCTGGGAACTGGATGCAACGTCAAAGACGATTTTGGTACTTGAAGTTAAAAGATTGAGAGTGAATTTGAGACTCCAAGAAAATTGTGCTGACGATTTGAGCTAATTTAAATTACTTATATGTTTTTAAAAGGAATTTATGTATCGCTCAGTAAAGAAAAATTACTTAAATAGAGTTACACATTATTACCATTAAAATTTTAACTTCGAGTATGCTAATAAAAGAGATAGAGCATCGACTTCACTGTAGATCCTTTTCCAAGCCATTCTTTAATCGAGTAAATATCATTAATTACCCCATTAATTGCGCTTATAACATTTAGAGAGTCGCCTTCTAATATTACTTTAGGAATATCAGTCACATCGGCGATCAATGCAACATTATAAGCAGCAATAGCTTCAGCAGCAAAAGCATCCCTAACAATATCTTTCCCAGTCCAAACCCAAAGGAGTTGTCCCGTATGATCACGAAAAATACAGACAGAAATCGCAATTCCATCTTTAAAAGCAGTGTCAAAATTAACTTTGACATAAGGGGAAGGCGGAGCCTGCCAAGACCGAGAAAGATTAAGGGTTTGTCTCTTCCAATGTCGGGTAAGATTAGATTCTCAATAATCCTTCGTTGTCCTACTAATTTGAAATGATAAGACTTCCCATTGTTGAGTATCTTCCCCTGCATGTAATTGATTTCTATATCTCCATATATTTTCCATCAACACCACGGCATAATTTAAAAATTCTCGTTTCATGTCACTTGGAAAAAGGAATACGTTATCCAAATTCAATAACTCCTTTATCCAGTCTTCCACCTCCAGTTGGAAAATTTGTCTATTTTGAAATGCCATTTAAAATGCCACCATAGACATTTGACAAGGGCACAGAGGAGAAAAATATGCTTCAAATTTTCAATAGCAGAATGACAGATGCAACAAGATTGGAAGTATGTTTATATCTCCCACTCGGGGAAAGTACATGTGCACAAAATTGCCAAACAGGCAAAATTTTACAACTATTTTGGTTATTTACCCCATCCCTCCTTCCCCCAACAATTTTATGTAATCATGAAAGAACCACTTCGGTCCCCCAATCAAGTCCTGTATTAAGTGAGGAGGGGATCACTCCCTCTTCTATTTCTTCTGAAATACAGGATTGAATCGTTATCTAGCCAAAAAACAAATGATGATGATAAACGTTAAGGAATAATAGACCTCAATTCTTGGTAGATTTCAAATCCTTCTATCCACAAATGCCCAAGTCTTTATCATTTATAGAAAAGGAAAAGAGCCCCTGGTAAGGTTAGAGTTGCAATCCTCAAAGAGGTCCTTGGTTACGCTAAAAAAAAAAAGGAGCTCCTTGGCTAGCAGAGTATTGATTCTTGGATCCATTTATCTTACAGCCATTGAGAAGCAGCATGCCATCATGATAGATCTCCAACCCCATTACCATATATGAAGGAAACTCAACAGCAGTAGCTAGCTTTGTTTGTTATAACTGCAAACTAGAAAATGAATGTCTCCGCTATACAAAGAATTGACCAATCCAAAGAAATCTAAAGAGGCAGAAAAGTAAATATCATTTACCTCTAACAAAATCTGCAACAACTAAAGAACAAAACCTCATGCCAGAGCAGGTATTATGTATTCTGTATAACCACATTCGATTAAGTACATGAATTTATGACAGCCATCTACTAGAATTCTGTTTGAGAACCCATTTTTCAAAGCTAAACATATAGGCACACCCTCCATCTCCAACAGTCAATGGCAATAGACACAACCCGATAGAGAAAAATGATTAACACAAATGATGTTCCGCTTCTTTTACAAGACAAGAATCAAATATCTAATGGAAACGCAATCCACTGTTGCAAGGTCAGTTTCCCAATGCCAGATTTGTTATAGAATCAGCAAACATTGAACAGATGGAAAGTTTGCTTTAAAAGAGAATGGAAGCTTAGCCAATGGAATCCAATTGACAAAACTGAAATGGCCGATTCTATTCTCATCAAGCAAGAAGCATAGACCACTTTCAGAAATCCTAATATGAATACTGGAGCACTCAAGCGGGGAAAACAAAAAAAGTTGAAATTCCAGCACCTTTACAGTTGACTTGGTTTATGAAGCCACGAGAGCATACAACATAATAAATGTACTAGTCTAATTACCAGGACCAGCTTGACAGTAGAAATGGGATAAAATCATAATAACCATTATATTCCAATAGTTATTCTACTTACAGCTGATTTGTCTAGTACAGTTTCCTTCAAAGATTGAGTTAACATTTTATTGAAGGTGTCACAGAGATTAAAGAAGCTTACCACAAACTGATTCTTTTTTTCGGTTCCCTAGAGGGCAGAACAACCACACAAACACCCCCCTCCCCCCAACCCTTTCTCTTTCCCCTGGATTGAGATTCAGAATGCAAAAGTGGGTTAACACTGGACATAGGTTTCTAAAAATCAGATTAAATTTACAGATCAAAGCAACTTCAAGACAGAATGAAAGCAGAATGGCTACAAAAACAGGAATATTTGCTTATGCAACCTCAGAATGAAGGTGAAAAACAAAAATGTGAAAGGAAGCCCAAAAAGGTCCTTCAATTAATTGCAACAGAGATGAGTAGGCCATAATATCAGATGGGCATGGGATTGCTATCAGGAAACACTGGAATGAACTTGATTCAACATTTACATGCTACTTATATTTATTAATTCATATTCCAAACAAATAGTACTGATAGACCAATAATTATTATATGTACAAAAAATAGACTCAAAGCAAATAAGAAATCCATGCCTTAGTGACAAGAAAAAACAGTACTTCTGAAGGCATGAGCTGAGTACCAGAGCGGCAGGATGACGTTGTTATTTACAGAGTACATCTCCTTCCACACTCTGCTCTTTCGCTGGTAGACTAAAATCTGCTTATGCGTCGCAAGGAAAACATATTCATCTGTCTGACTTATCGGAAAAATGCTTGGAACCATCCCTCTAATGCAGCGAAGACTGACCCTGTCAACCATAAGCCATTCTCCTCTCTCATAGTCTTTCATAACCCAAATGTTCATCCAAGCTTCTGATATCTGAATCACAGACAAGCGCCCTTCCAACTCCAACAGGTAAACACGGTTTGCAACCCCACAACTCAATTCACCTGGCAGTAAAATTTTCCTCCACTCATCACATTTCAAGTCCAAAACAAACACACAAGAACAGCTCTCTGTCAACCAATGTAATGCCTCGTTAATAAACACCACTTGGCTCCTATTCATATGCGTAAAGCAAACATCTTGCAAAGACACAAACTTGCTCCACTTATTTGACTCCGAATCATATACCAAACATATAAATTTCCTCTCTGGCCTATGCCCAAATGATCGATGATAACCTGCTAACACAACATTATACTTTTGGGTGAATAAATTGCAAGCCAAACCAACAAGTGTAGCTTCACCATCAGGATGAAATCTAGTAATAGGCCTTTCCCTGCTTCTCGGAAGCAACTTATACTCTCTAGTCATAGGATTACATACATAATAAACACCCTTTTCAGGAATGCTAGAGCAACACAATAAACCATTACACGAGGCTCTGACTTTAACTCTATCCTTAATAAAATCCAATGAAAATTCAGACACGCCCCTTAAATTATCAACAAAAATCAAACTTGATCTTGATTCGGATGCAGACTCAGAAACCTCTACGAGCACCATAGAGTTCTTGACAGAGATTTCATTATAAAGCTGTCTAAAGTAAGAGCCAGAAGCTAATTTATACCACAGTTTGCAGACACACTTGATTCTAAAAAGAGATTTTACCGGCAATCTCGCAATAATTTGAAGAATTACATCATCCGGGAGGAACCCGCATTCTGAACTGGATTGATTCATATGGCAGCTCCAAGAAAACATATAGGGAATCAAGAAAAAGTCCCAGGAAATGCTTACACCGATTATTACATCATGGAAACAAGCAATCGATGAAATGACATTTCTGAAACAAAGAGAAATGGTGCAGGTAAAGGGGATTTCGAAGCCTCACTTTTGAATCTCTAAAGGGCTATCGATAAAATGGCGTTGAAGAATGGAAGAAATTTCACGACGTGCTTACAGAATATGCCCATCCAATACTCTAATCAAATCAAAGCCTCTGATGGACGGCTGTGATTAACCATTATTGTTAATATAAGCTTTTGCCAACTCTCAAAATACTTACTATATTTTAAAATTTTATATATTTGAAGGCATAATTTTCAATACATATGACATAAATTTTTAGAAATTTATATATATTTTAGGTAAAAAAAAAAAGAACTAAATTTACAATTTTTTAAATATTATTGTATTTCCAATGTTCACCATTTTCCTTTACCATATGATTTTTTAAGTTTTTTTCAATTATTAGAGAATAAGGGTCCAAATGACATGTATTTAATTTATCATGTTTCAAGGAGTTGGATTTTTCAACACGGCATTGTAAGAAGTACTAATTTCTGGATCAAATCCTTAAGAACTCAATTACTAAGTTTTAACGAGAATTTCAATTATGACAAATCTTTTGAAAGGTTAAAATTTAAAAAATTATTTCAAGTTTGATGTATTCTTTAGAAATTATGTGCGCTTATATGTTAACAAAAATATTTATGTGTTTAAAAAAATGTTAGAAAAAGAGATTTATGTATTAATATTCTTGTAATTCTCAAAACATAATTATTAATCCTTGCAAATGATACAATTGACATTAAAAACGACGCCATCTTTTTCCTCTATACTACTTAGCATATCTCTACAGAGTTCGACCAAGATCCGAGCTCTGACTTCTTGGCCAACCACCTTTCTTCTTTCGCTCTTTTTGTGCTCCCACCTCTTGTTTTGACTACAACCAATAACAGATTTCCTTCTAGCTTTTCTTATCCAAATCTATCCCTCCTTAGTATACTTTCTTGCTACTCAAAGAAATTGGCTTACCCAACATTGCTTAAACCCTCTACCAACTTCTTTTCCTTTTTCTCAAAATAGTGAAGTTGAATTTCTTATTAACTTCTCGTACTAGTGCTAATACGACGATTACAAGATACTTATTGTGTATTTATTTTATTTTTTATTTCTTATACTAATTAAGAGTAATATTTTCGCTATTACAATGAACTGTTTAATCCCTTTTTATATAACTTGTTTCTTTTCTATGAATTATTTATCTAGCAAAAAAAAATACAATTGAACAAATAATCCAAGAATTGAATATCTAATTCTAATTTATTGAAATTCTTATACCAAAGTCATAAAAGAGGTGGATCCTTCTTCTTTTTGGTCTTTTTGTCTTTTTTTTTTCTTTTTTGGGTTGTGTATAAAGGCCCAAAGTTAAGGCCCATAAAAAGGAGTCGAGCCAATAATCAATCGATTGAGTTTTTGGGTATCAAATTGGTAATTTCCTATAGCAGTAAAAAATAAATAAAGGTCACAAAAGAAGTTTTTACTTTTCACTACTAACTTGAAAGCATAGGCATAGCCATATCATCAACCTAGCATATCCACATTGTTGCCCCCCCCTCCCCCAAGAAAAAAAAAAAAGAGTCACAAATTAGTAACTATAAACAATAGATAATATGTTAATTGTACACAAACTGCAGATAAATCAATCAAAAGGTTTGAGGAACCCCCATGTATCTTGAGAAACAAGTTGAGTGACAGCCCAGTAGCTCATACTTGGGAATCACCACCTCCTCTGCAAAAGCACAAAATTGAAATCATTAGGTTTCTAAATAGAATAGAAAGAGGAGCTTAGATAATTGAATTTCAAGATAAACAATCATTAAATTGAAGTTCTCAGCCTTGGGATATCATCTTGATTGCAACTGAAAAGTGCAGGCAAACAAATCACCCCTTCCAAACATCCTACTTTCAGGTGTTCATTGGCCAACAAATTTGTTTCTTAGGCCTCCTCTGCCTTTTGTGTCCTTTAGAAAAACAGTATCCTAAGAACTAAATTATGATAATGACGACAATCATTTAGAACTCTTGCTATCAGAGTACAGAAGTAGAATGCTAAAAGAAATTAATGGTGACAGCATAAAGATGGCATACTAATTTACTGTAAAAGAATAATAGCTTCAAAGCTTATAGAAGCTTTTCTGAATCAAATAGATAATACAGTAACTGAAAATCAGAACCATACCCTGATGGTGTGGATCCATTGTTGATTGATCCAATCTTGATGAGGCCTCAAATCAGAATGTTTAAACTCCAAAACTTCATTTGAGGTCTTGAAATAGACAGAGTATTTTGGACCCTCGAGAACTTTGCAGACCTCACCGACCCACCAACCTTCATTGTACCAAGCATCAACTTCTTCAAGCGGTCTGAATTTCTCAGTTTGCTGAACCACAGGGGGGGAAGGCCTTATGCACAGAGCTTCAGCTTCTTCATTGAGAAGTTCAGTTTCGTCATCAGTCTTCAGAGTTTGGTATTCTACCAAGTATTTTCCATTGCCTAGATTTCCCACTATATTTGCAGGGTACCAGGAACCCCTATAACCTTCTTCATCACTTCTTACCTCTACCTTTGCTCCAGGCGTAAAACCTGCACCAGATGCTGCTTTACCATTTCGTCCATTCAATTTTCCAAGCTTTGACTTCAATAGCAATTTAGATTTCTTCTGCAATTCAAGCATTTGTTGTGAGCAAAGATTTATCTTCTCAAGCCCAGAGAAGGTAGAATTGGACATTGAAAAGCCAGTACGATGTCTTTTACATAAAATGGGTATAGTTTTGCTACCATTAACTGTGTAGCCCAAAAAGGGAAGCACAGTTTTTCTGCTTTTTAAGAGGGACGTCCTCCATGAGGTGATACAAACTTTATTCTATCATGTGTAACGCTTTAGAATTATTTATTTGAAGAGAAGGCTCAGTTTTAGTTTTTTTTTTTAAATAATATGGGAACAACCTAATTAGAGAAAAACTGCCTCCAATTAACTTTTAGGCCAGAATTTCTGAAAATCCTACCTTGAAAGCAGTTATCCATGTTCCACCAATCCATTCTTGATGAGGCCTCAAATCGTGATGACTGAATTCCAGTTCCTCACTGCTTGTCCAGAAATATACTGCATACTTTAAGCCATCTAGAACTCTGCTAATAACTCCAACCCACCATCCGTCATTATACCATGCATCAACTTCTTCGAGCATTTTAAAACGGTCAATCCGTTGAGTGAGAGGAGGACAAGGCCTGATGTAAGAAGCACGTGCAGTTTCTTTAAGTAGTTCGGATTCATCATCTGTTTTCAGGGTCTGATATTCCACCAAAAAGCCATTGTTGCCAATGGGGCCAAGAATTACAGCAGAATACCAAGCACCTTGATAACCTTCTTCATCACTTTTGACCTCCACCACCATCCCCTCACTGAACTGATCTAATTTATTTCCAGAACATTTTACCCGTTTGATCTCTTTAGTCTTTACCTCCTTTGGAGTTGAAATTTTCTGTAATATAAACATTAGCCCATCAAAACCCAAGGAAAAATAAATGAATGGAAAATCTGAACTGTGAGGTATCCTCCAAGAGAATTAATATGCCTCAAAGAAATGGTATATGGTGTAAAACCCACTTCCAACAAGCAGAAGTAAAGAAGAATGAACTGATCAACAAAAAAAGTGCATAGAAAGGAACACATAGAATCATACTTTGGAAGCTGCAATCCATTGACCATTGACCCATTCTTGATGTGGCCTCAAGTTAGAGTGCTTGAACTCCATTTCTTTGTTTGTGTCACTCAAACAAACTATGTAAATTAAACCATCAATGACACATGAAATGTGGCCTACCCACCAACCATCCTTATACCAGGCATCCACTTGTGCAAAAGGTTCAAATGGCTCAATACATTGACCCTCAGGAGGACAAGGTCGGACACATGCAACATTTGCTTCTTCTCTGAGAAACTTGGTCTCGTCCTCTGTTTTCAGAGTTTGATACTCCACCAAGAAATTATTGTTTCCCAATAATTCAACTATAGTTGCTGGATACCATGAACCTTGAGAACCTTCCACTCTACCTTTGACCTCGGCCAACATCCCTTTAGCAAATTTTTGCCCAGACATTCTCCTGTTATACTTTATCTTAACCTTCAGATCCCTTGAAGTCACTTCTGCATCAGATGAGAGTTTCTGCATTCAAGGATTCAAAAGCTAAGCACATAAAAAATCAGCTGAGTCCCTAACGTGCCAGGCTTAAGTAATTGAAATGGAAGCATCAGAAAATTGTTGATTGAAATGTGGTATATATTATAGTACTGGATATTCTTGTATAGATATGCAGCGTGGATAAAACCAAAACAAACAGACAGCAGATACATTTGTGTTCATTACAAGAAAGTTGCAGTTATCTCTTGCTGCCTGGTTAAGCTGGAGGCACAGTATAACTTCTTTAAATTCTTATGCATCTACAGAACATTAACACAAAACCCAGAAGCTCAAACTCATATGCATTGAACAAGCACAGATTCAACATGAAATTCTGCATGACATTTAGAAGGGAAATGCAAGAAACAGATATTCAAAATAACATACATAGGAGATGACACCCAGGTTTATATTAGTAATTGTATATATACATAAAGACACACTCATATATAGCATTGCTAACCGACAGCATCATTTGTAGGTCAACCCCGCACATAGATTTGGACAAAACAAATCCTCAAAATGGTAAATTTGTAATTGTAAAATTCTTAAAATCTTCGAAAAACAGAAGAACCATTGACGTGTGCATTCATCCCATCTAACTTTGCATGCTCATGCCTCTTGTGCCGTTATTGCCTCTCCCCACTTTCTGAAGCATCCTATTTGCCTCTGCCAATTCTACCCGCCTTCTCTTCCTCCCTCCTTCCCTAAAAGTATTCAGGACCACTTTTCCAATTTAGAATAAGGAAAGAATGCTTCACCCAACTTCCCTCAATTTGGAAGCACCTGATAGCCGCTATTTCAAGTCTAACATTGAAGTTAGGAAGCAGTAAAGTCTTGGGTAAAATGATTTCCTCTTGAACTGACTTTCAACAAAAAAGATCAGGTCTTTCAACTGCCACCAGCATTAAAATAGTGAGACATTATTGCTAGAGTATGTACTTAGAAAGTTTTTCCCTTTGTGGAAAATCTAATTTTCTATTTTTCCTTTTCCATTCTTCTGCATCACAGATTTTGTCTGAAATTGTCAAAAACAAACTACAAAAGAAAATAGAGTCCAAAGATGGCAACCGCCGAATTACATGTAGTGAATGACTATTTTTCATACACTAAAAGATTCTCAGCTGCTTAATGTACCTCTCACTCCCTTAGTCTACTTTTGACATCTCTGTGCCCGCCTATTTCAAGCAATTGAAAACGTTTCCTTCCAAAATCCTTCCTTTTCGAATGTAGCTCCCAATCATCCCTTTAGGGAAATTACCGTAGGCTTCACCCCATTTTGTGACACAACTTCCTCAACTTTAGATATAACAAACTATCCCAACATTCTTGCAACATATCCTTCACTATATATATACAGAAGAGAAGCTCCAAAAAGGCAAACATTTCCGTGATCAGCATTTGCGGGGATAATAACAAAAATGGAAAAAGTACCCAATAAATGGCGTAAAATGTTTAATTTAGACTATTTTAGATACTTAATCGACTAAATCGGCGATGAAGATGATCAGTAACTGTCGTACCTGAAGCTGAATAGGCGGTACCCAAGAGCCGTCAGTCCAAACCCTGTAAACCCTCAAACCCCACTGCTCCACCGTCTCCACATCCCTCTTAGAACCACCATTTGTACTATCACAAAACTCCACGGTATACTTGGAATTCTCCAAGATATCCAACACTCTTCGTTTCCTCCACCCCTTCTTCTCCCCACAGAAGGCCTCCACTACGTCCCCAACTTTAAAAAACCTGTGCAACTCCTGCGGTGGCGCCGGCCTAACGTCAGCAATTCCTACATACTCCCTCAAGGGCTTTCCATCGTTACCAGGCGCTCTTAGCGTCTCAAACTCGACGTACATTTTATTTCTCTGGTGTTTGGCCAGAGACGAACGGAGCAGAACCGCAGGAAACCAAACAGAGACAGCGTCATCTTCCTTTTTGAGCACCTCGACTTTATCTCCCTTGTCGAAGTTTGGCGCCGTTGAAGCTGACGACATATTTCATCTGCGGCGTTCCGGTGCCGGAGAAAGCGACGACTGTTACCTGCGAGTGGGAGCGGAGAAAGATGACCAAAAAAAAATGTTGGCTTCGGACAGTTAAACCCCAATATCTGCATGGCCACCACGTGTAATTAGTCTTTTCCGCTCGTGTGGCCTACCGGATAAGACATACCCAGAGGTTGTTATGAAAACAACATTAGTGTGCATTTTTATGGGAATATTTAATTATTTTTAGAAGTTTATATAATATTTTTATTTTTAATAATTTTTTATCGATTTTTAATAAAATTATAATCTGTCAAATGATATTTAATTTATTTTTTGGATAAAATTTTGGTCAGAAAAGAAATACTTTCATTGTACATAATAAATGTGACTTCTTCTAGTTAGGGTTTATATCAAAAAAGAATGTTGGAATCAATCATCAAATTTTAATTCATTAGAAATTATAGCAGTAAAAAAAATTAATGATAAAAATATTACAAGTTTCAAATTGACCAAATAAGTTAAATTTTTTTATTTTTATTTGGAAAAAAAATCATTTTGTCATCCTAAATATAGTCAAAATCCCACATGGTCATTTAAACTTCATTTTGAATTTAATTGCCATCTAAATTATAATTTTTCTCGCATTGTCATCCAAATATCTCTAATCCTTAAATTAAGTTAATTAACATTGTAAATTAAATATAAAATAGTGTAAATTTCTCATCTAACTAACTTAAATAACAA
This sequence comes from Voacanga thouarsii, assembly GCA_026120185.1. Classification (NCBI taxonomy): domain Eukaryota; kingdom Viridiplantae; phylum Streptophyta; class Magnoliopsida; order Gentianales; family Apocynaceae; genus Voacanga; species Voacanga thouarsii. The sequence continues at coordinate 1,338,173 of JANUWF010001045.1, read as the reverse complement.
AAAGCCTAAATTAGTTTGATTAAGTTAAGTTAAATTAGTTCAATCATATTATATTTTTATTTTTTTAATTTAAATTTATAGATAATTTAGTCTTTGTTGTTTTTTAAGTTGGTTATGTGAGAAATTTATACTTTTTATATTTAATTTAAGGATTAGAGGGGTTGAATGACAATGTGAGAAAAAAATCATAGTTCAGATGACAATTAGATTCAAAATGAAGTTTAGATGATAATGTGAAATTTTGATTATATTTGAGATGGCAAAATGAATTTTTTTTCCTTTTTATTTTATCACTTATATTTAGTGAATTGTCACGAGATTTATATGTATCAACTATTAATTATTCCTTCTGTCCAAAAATAATTTTTCTAATTGTCAAAATTAAGCATATTAGAGGATCGTAAAATTTCATAGTAAAAATAATTAAACTATCCATTTTACTTTTCTTTTAATTTTAACAAAATCTAATCTTATTAATTTTAGAAATCTACTTATAGTCTTTATATAGAGAGAGAAAAAAAAAGGAAAATAGAGAGAATGATTAAGTAGATTTTTGACTTTTTTTTTATACATGGATTAAAATAAATTCATTATAGATAGTTGTAATGTTAATTAATTGATAAAAAATTAATGTAGAAGTAAAATTGAAAAAAAACAATTAAATACGACCTACATTAAAAAAGTAGACAAATTTTTTCAAACAAACTAAAAAAAATTAAGTTACTTTATTTTTAGACGAAGGGAGTATAAATTTAAAGTATTAATTATTTTTTATTTTTATATTAAAAATTAATATTACGTACATTATATATTGTACGTTTTACACATGCAGATGACAGCCCTGGTACCGGGATGCAAGTATGCATTGAACAATTTTGCTGCTCAAGAAAAGGCAAACAGCTAAAGACCAAGAAAGGTAAACAAGGCTAAGCCTGATTATTTGTGGAAAAACAGAAATAAGTTGCAGACAAATCGTATTCATTTCCAGCAGGTAGATGATTTGCTCAAAGTTTTTGGAGCTGGAACATCTATATATAGAATGTGAAGATGGTAATATTATTTTCTGGGACCAAATTCTCGGGCTTTGGTGTTATTAATCTTGAGATGGAGAAGTTGCATGTTGATGAAGAATGGTGATCCTTTATCTGTTGCTTGGGAGGCTTTCACCAGACAGGAAAGAATGAATGAGAGTGAGTGCTTCACTGGGCTTGTTGAGGGGTACTAAGTGACCTGCTCCTCTTACAGTCACGAAAGTGAGTCCTTGATACTCCACTATTCTCCCTCCAACCTGCATTGGAGTAACAAAATATCAGAAGTTTAGGGACTAGTTTACAGTTTTACAGTGTTGCACTCACAAACTGAAGGCAAGTTCCTTCAGTGATAAGAGAACAATCTTGATCCTTCGAGGGGCTAAGCCGATAAGGAATAGAAGCAATGGGTATACAAGTTGTCAAAGAAATGGTGTAATATGATATCAGAGGGCTGCGTCTACTGCTAAAAATTGTGCCATATATCGGCATAAATGGAAGCATTAGATTTTGATTGACTCAACGTTGGTGGTGAAATCATGGGAGTTCTGGAAGCTAAAAGTGTGATGTTTTACTGCCTTTAGATATCGTAGTAGAAGCAAAGATTCTAGGACTGTTTGCAGAGATCCAAAAGAATAATGAATAACAACATGGAGGATGGTCAACAGAGAGTTGAATGAAGCTCTCTAGCACACTTCATTTGGAATTCAAGAAACTATGTATTATCGATGATCGGTTGAAGATTAGACTGAGTAGTAATAATTACCTGATGCTTGTGGTACCAAGAATGCCATGGAGCTTTTAGGGGCAGTTTAAGAGCTTCAATGCAGTACCTTGAACCTATAACTGGCACTCTGCCATCAGTATCTCCACTACAACAAACACCAAAAGAAACCATAGAGTTAATGTTATGTTGCAATTAAGAATGGCATTAGATGCCCACAGCAAAACTCCATGCATGTAAAAAAAACTGAGGCTAAAAAAGCATGTGATGTGCTACTGGGAGTAATTTTCTCCTTATAGATCTCCTACAAAAGTATGTGGCTGTGTTGGATAATTACTTGCTAAACACAAAAGAATATATCAGAAAACAGTAGGATAATGTACCTATAAATCCAGATTTTGAGGCCACCTTTTATGAGTTTCCTGTATATCGGTAGGATAGAAGATACAGTGTTCTTGTATGTCCTAAAGAGAAATTCACTAAAACAAAACAAAATAGAATGAGGTGCCGTCAATAGGTCCGCTAATTAATAGACTCAAAACGAAATAAAAGTTTCATATAGTAAAAATGATCCTGGAAACTAAAGCTGACCAATGAAGATCTAACTTACTTGCAAACTTGCCATTTTACAGTAGCGTTTACTCCTCTGGTATTCGCATGAAGCACAGTTTGAACATCTACCCTATTGAAATAATCTTCAGCATAATTAGAGTAGCACGGGTCATAACCTCCACCTCCTCGGATTAATCTCATCCTCCTCATTCCATTGGCTTGCACCTGAAAATAAAGCAATCCCAAGACTTCAATATCCACGTAGAGTCTACAATCCTTTTCAGTGTATGATAATCAGTGAAGGAAAAACAAAGCCCGTTTGATGGATTTACCTTAGAAGGAGAAAACTCATATTCATTTACCATACCATCTGCTAAAGAAGAAGTGCTGTTTAGCAGACATGATGGAGCATATATATTGTAGATATCAATCTCATCATATTTTTGAAAGACAACGGCCATTGCAACAGTGCAGTCATGCGACCATTCGGAGACCTTAAAGTTACATACTTGTTTAGCCTTTTCATACTCTTGATCTGATATAACTGCATGGCTCCAAGCATACTCTAATAGTCCTTTATAATCGTAGTAATCATCGGTTTCAGGATTTCCTACCTAACAAATATCAGCTCATTAAGATACCGTTTGAGGAAGCACAGACAAGATAAGAAAGTCAGTTATTTCTTTAACATTAATTCATTTAATTGTCAAGTCTTACTTACTATGAAACCTTTGAGATTTATATGCGGGTATTTTGCAGTGTACCTATTGCGGTCATGCACAAGCTCTGCCAATTGAGGCACATAATGCCCTACATAATGAGAAGAAATTGCATCAATAATTGTTAGAGATACAGAAATGGTTGAACAGAAACCAAGAAGAACCAGGATCAGGTCTCAGAATCACCAGCATAACTCTCTCCCGATATGTAGAAGTCATGAGTTTTGAACTGAGGGAACTTCTCCAGCCAATTTACAAGAAAAATGTAGGCATCCTCAGCTGAGTATTGAAATAGGAAATTAACAAGCCAATAGATAATTGCCTTTGAGAAAGCTGTTCCTACTTTAATGTATAGTAATTACCCACAAACTTATCATTCACTTGAGTAATATCAGAGGATTTATTGGTGTATGAGAATCCAACCCCAGCCGGAGACTCCAAAAACAGTAAATTTGCTTCTGCATAGTGAAGTCATTAAGGAATTAATATGCCTGGTGGAGTCTTTCTTTTTCTTTTGTAGTTGGAATAAACCAAGTATTATTATATGGCAAAAGGCTGACCATTGACATGGGGAAATGAAAATGGGAAAAGAACCTTTATTCCAAGAGTACTTATTGAAGGTAAGAGCAGCCCCCTTTTTAGCAACTCTAAGAGGACCTAACTCTGCCACTGCACCATATCCAATTGATGAGCATCCAGGCCCTTCAAGAAAACAATCAGAACCCAATAAACATGGGAAAATAAAGAATCAGCTATTGGATAATCAAATGATAGCAAACCAAAAGAAAAATACTAATAATAGTAACATAAATCCTTTTTAACATTGCATATCAAGTGTTACATTGAATCATCTTATAAAACAAGAAGAATCATGTTATGCCAAAAAGGAACAATGAAAAAATGCAAATTTATTACTTTCCATCTCAAGCATATAATTTACTGCAAATATTTATTGTTTACCTCCATTGAGCCAGAGGAGAAGGGGTTTGTTGGATGGCTCAGACTGGGCTTCAAAGAACCAGTAGAAAAGGGCCCTGCCATGAGATTGATTCACAGTAATGTAGCCAGAGAACTGAGAGATAGGTGGGTTTTTGGGTTGGCCTGGGAGTTTGAAGACTCTGTCAGACTCCTGCTGGGACTTTGAATGGGCATTAATGCATGGAGTTAAAGCACCAAGAAAGACAGAGAAACATAGGAAGATTGTAATATGTGCAGTTGGAATTGAAGATGACATCAATGCTGTTCTATTCTTCCTAGTTAGTAGCTGATACATACGCTTACTATCATGCTGTTGCTGCATTATCTTGAGGCATCATTTATCCTCACTGTAACCAAGACTGGGGGGTGCTTAGTAAAAGAAGAAAATAAAATACTGGTAAGATAAAGACTGGTGGGTGATTGAAGTGAAAGTGTTGAATGGGTTGACTGGCATTTCAGATGAAAACAAAATGCAAGTCAATTCCAGCCCACCGTGATAATTGCTCACAATGGGGACTTACACCATTTCATGACCCTGTTGTCCGCTATACTCAACAGTAGCGGCAGACAATAGTGCTTTTTCTTGTCGTCTTTTTTTGTGGATGATAAATTTTTTCTTTTTTTCAAATGCGATAATATAATTGATATTAAAATATCTTTTATCAAATTATATGTTTTATTTTGAATTTTTTACTTTCGAATATAATCTCTCAATAGATTCACGTTATAAATTAATAATCATGAGTTTAAATATTTTTTAATTTAAATTTCTTTTAATCTCTCAATAATTTCGCTCTATAAATTAATAATCGTTACTTCAAATATTTTTTTACGTGAATATCATTTTAAATGAAACTAAATCAAAATCAATCAATATTAAATTAATAATCGTGAATTCAAATCTTTTTTTACTTAAATATCATTTTAAATAAAACTAAATCAAAGCCAACCAATATTGAACCGGTCATCAAATTCACTTACAAGAATTTTTCACCTTCCTATTAATTTATTCGGAATTGAAGAGTTTTATTTTATCAAAGAATGTCCTTAAGTTGTTTGATTGCGACAAATCCCAGTCAAATGAAAGTGGTCCAAGTCTTCTAGACACACCATCCCATATGAACCCCACAAAAATGACCTATTTGGCAATCCCCAAGTATGGAACCTCCAAATTAATCTCTTAAGAATCACAGCAGCCCCCTTTAGCACCCATGGCTTCCCTCTAGTTGCTTTTAGGGAAGGGATACTCTGAAACATTATCTCGAAAAAACGGGCGTTCTAAAAATAATATTAATTTAAATGCATTAATGTAAGAAAAAGTTAAGAGGTGATACCCAAAGAAATCCAAAAAGTACAGTGTTCAAGCACTGGTGTCCATCCTTCTATGTACCAAAATCAAGTAGTGCAATTTTGAAAACCCATTTATGTACACTTGCATATGTTCTGCCATCGTTATGGTAACAAATACATAGAATGAGTCTAAGGCCACTGATCATCAGCTTCGATGTTTTGCTGGTTTATGAATACAATACATACAGACAACATTGGAGCAATTCTGAACATCGCCTTCAATGTGAATATCTTGGGGTCCTCATTCAATCAAATGTGTGGAAGGCTCCATAGACCACCTCTGTTGCAAGGGAGATTATATAAGTAACAATCTACTACACTTAAAATATATGTAGTTCAATGTCAAAAGTATGAATTTGCAGCTCCATATACTTGGATATTTCACAAACCAAAAGATCTAGCAGTTGAAGTTTTGATCTTTCTTGCATGTTTCTTGAGACCGCAAGGACTGGTGTACTCTAGTGGAGGGAAATCATCACCTTAGGAGGATGATGAAGAAAAGTAATACATTCTGTTATTGGAGATTTCATTTGTGGTAAATAACAGGCTGATGTAATATGTAGCAGGATTCCCATCTTCACGATTGAGATGAGGCAGGATCATGAAGATTAGGAGCATGACAAAAATCTCAAGACTCAGAAGAAATACCAGAAATGGAAGTCTTTGAACTACTAATAGCTAGCAGATGACTGTGATACCTGTTTGGGATGTCACTCACCAAAATCATAATGAGAAGCCTCCAAGAAATTGCACATGGAAAAACTAAGCAGTTAATTGAAGTGGCTCAAGGACCAATTCACCATCTTTCTGAGGTTTTTTCTTCTCCTTGATGGAGAGAGGTTGGAAGATATATCGTGAAAAGCGGCTCAATGGATCTTGAAGACCCTCCATTTCATAGTGCCCAAATCGCCAATCTCGTTCAATATAAGGTCGCCATATGGGTTGGTCGAGGCCTCCTGTCAAGATGAACGTGTGGAAATGTCAATGCACAAAATGGCTAAAGAGCCAACCTCAATAAAGGTACAATCATTAAAGTGCCAGGGTTGCTGTCTACTGCTGAACAAACTGTGAGACAGTTACTATAATTAGCAGAATTTATGCATCAGCGCACCTGCATGCACTAGCACACACACAGAGAAATATATAGTCTCATGTATGGTGATTGTAACGGATAGTGAAAACTGTCGAAAAGGTAAATGAATTGAGCAGATTGTGGAGGACTGGTCAATCATATCCAATCTTAGAAAATAAATCTATTCCCTGCCCAGCGAGTGGTCAAACAATATAATTTAGTCTGGTAACTGGACACGAAAGAACTAAATGAATGCTAGTTTAATAGACTGAGCAAACACAATAGGATGGACAAGGAATAAGCTAAATGAGTATCATCATTGAACAGGTTAAAAAGAAATACCTGCATACATCAAACCATGCTTGTTCACTGCCCGATAGAAGGGTCTTGTCTTTTTCTCTTTAGCAGCAATCTGTAGTTCATTCCATACCCGTTCCCTGTCTTCTTGAGTAATTTTGCCAGATGTTACCACCTAAGACCAAGATTGCAAAGTGAATTTTCAGTAGATAGCCAAGGTACTGAAGTCACTAAAGGAAGCAGTAGCTAGTAGTTACTTTGGTAAACAAATGATAGGAGGGACGTAGAATCCGTGCAAGACTGTTGGAACGATCAACTGCTACAAGCCCAAACTTGGGACCATAGCCATCAGCCCATTCCCAGTTATCAGAAATCGTCCAAAACAAGTAACCAAGGACAGGTACACCCTTTATAACAGTCAGAGACATGCCTAAATTAGTACTTCTAACAGAAAATGTTTCAGACAAGAGTATCTTAAGAGGTTTAGTGTTGTAACCATCTTCATGGCAGCATATATTGCTAGTAGATGTTCCAACAAATATGGTCGCCGGATCAAATCAGTTTCATCAGAGACACCATTTTCGGTAATGACGAAAGGTAAATTGAGATGTTTGTATCTTTCATGGAACTGAACAAGGACACGATACAAGCCATCAGGATATACCCCACGACCAGATTCACTGTATTCATCAGTCTCAACAAGCTTCAACCCAGTGCCAGAAATCACTTCCTGGCAAATTTAAAGAACAGTATTTCATGTCAGAAAGAACAAGAAGATGGGGAGAAAATAATAACAAAAATGTTACAGCATTGCGTACCTGTCCATAGTAATTTATACCCATGTAATCTAGCTTGTGGGAAATGCTGTCTATGAAAGGGAACAAACTTAAGGAACTAGTCACTTTAACAGCAGGAATGTCAAAGAGGCCATAGGGACGTGTAAATGAGACGTGATGTGCCACTCCGACAATTGCACTAGGTGTTGCACTGAAGTAAAGTGAAGTTCAGTGAGCTAAAAAGACATCAAAGGTATAATACTGCTACTTTTTCTTTTTCTTTCCTCTCTTTTTATTTGAGTTTTGTTGGGGGGGCAGGGAGGGGGTAGAAACATGAATGCTATAAACAACTATTATCCTGTTAAACTAGTAAATACATACAACATATACGCATATCAATATTGCCATCCTCAAATCAATTATGCCCCCCCAAAAAAGTGATTCTGAGAGAAATCTAAAAGTATTGCAGCTAATTATCTACAATGCCAGAAATCCCAAGGCAATCTCTTTGAAGCTAAACATGAAGAAAGGCAAAACACATACACACACAGACAGAAGAATAAGAAAAGGAAATAGGTCTCCATTAGATCCAAAACACATGTTATCCTATATCTATGAATCGTCATGTCTGAAAAATGTGTGATTTCTCCCCAAGAAAGGGGGGAAAATGGCAATTTTACACTATAATCTAATACTCAGAGAATGTAGATAAAAATGGATGTAGAGAGTCAAGACTTCCAGGTCGCATTGAAAGGTCGTTATGTCCATAAGAACTGAATCAATACAAATACTCACGTTAGCATAATAATATTGCCATAGAAGAACAGTTTCCCTTTTTCATATCATCTAACTCCATCCAAACAAACATATTTTTTTTTTAATTTTATACATCCGTATGTATTACTATAAGGAATTTATGTCTACATTTCAAAGTAGGGACTGAGTGCCATGCATAAAGAAATTGTGCATCTAACTAAGTTAAGCCACTTTCTTTACCCATTATGTGTGCATCCAGGTTCATAAATATGTAGGATTGTTAATGTAATAACACCCAAAAAAAAAAAAAAAAACGAATAGAGAATCTATTTGTGTATAGAACCTTTTTTCATGGATATAATCATATGCTTTCAAATGTGCAGTTGCAATCCAATGCATGGCCTGATTGAAGACACCAGTGGGCAGAGCCGAAGTGACAACCTCCAACATATCAGGATTACCACCAGGCCAAGCACCAGCACAGTAAGTGAGCAGACAAAAGACATGAGGCTCATTAAATGTTACCCAATAGTCCACAATATCTGATACACGGTCAACAACAAGCCTGCCAAACAAATTCAGGAGGTCATGGAAAGTGGAAATAAACATATTAAACACTATTGAGTGCCTAAACTAGTCATTGGCGAATAGTGAGTTGCCGCATGGTAACAGTTCAGAAATCATCTTTTGCTTGATAAGCATAATGATAGAAGGGTTTAGAAACTTAAATAGGACTCCAAGCATCTAAAGAATGTCGCTGATTCTGTTAACATATAGACTAGAAAGTCCGAAGTGCAAAAAATACAGTCCTTTCCTCATAAAAAATGCAATTTGTTATGATATTTAACATGCAGCCTGGAGGTGCATATAGTAAATCGGACCTTGTAAATTCCGTGAAATAGTGTGCAGTTTTTTCCATCTTCCACCCACCATACTCCCCTGCCCATGGTGGCAAGGAATGATGGAACAGCGTTAGCATCACTTTCATCCCATATGAACGAACTCTGTCAATGATCCATCTATAACGCTCCAATGCTGCATAATTGACCTAAGTGACAAATTGAGGACACTAGTTGTTATAATGTTAGCTAGAAATATTTTCCATTCAAATTGACTACTATTCATGTTGAAACTTCCCATTAAACGATTGACTGTTTCTTCCATTGGACACTCATATTCCATATACCAGTAATTATCATAAGAAGCAATCAAAATAGATACATGCATAGAGATATTCATGATGATAATGCAACATTAATGCCCATGTAAAGCACCCAAAGAAAGATTTCTTCAAACATGTATTAAATACATGAATCACGCTATATTCATCATTTACTTACTGTTTCTTTTAGTCCCTTCACTGGCTCCTCTGGCATGATCCTTGTCCAATCTATTCCCATTCGAAAAATTTGTACACCAGTATCCTTAGCCAATTTCAATTCTGTATCAGGATCGGACCAAAACCTTAATCTTTCCTCCCTGAGATAAACCAAACAGTCAATTCCATCAAAATCAGATTTTACTGTTTGAAGATGGACATGCCATTCCTTGACACTATCAAACTAAACTCAAGAAATGCCTTTCCTCCAATACTTCGTTACTCATATGTTCAAATTGAATGACATCATAAACAACTATCTTTGAAATTTTGGACATTCATGCCAACTTGATTTTTTTTTTAAACTTAACCACAAAAAAAAGAATAAATTCAGATTTTCCCCCATTTTATTCTTTTCATAACATCAATATTTACAACAGCGGATCAAACAAATAAAATGCATTGTGAACAAAGATGGTTTCTGGCTCAGAAGGCACAAGAATTTGCAGAATAAAGCATACTTCAAGCAATATTTAGGCAACACTAGCTGAAAATCCATTCAGTTCCTATCCCTTAAAAAGGTTAGGCAAGGATTATTCATGCTTACGGGTGTGGAACATTATGCCAGGCAGCAACATTGTGATGACATTCTTCAGGTGGAACAGGTTCTTCCAGTTCTTCATACTTCTCAAACCCCCTAATTTTAGCTTCCATAGCTATTTTAACTTGCTTCTTTCTCCTTTTGGTCCTATTACCTTGTTTTGGTGGCAATGAAGCTTGTTGAGACCCACCATCACCAGTGGCAGAAGCCAGAAGTGCATCAGCTGGCTGGAGCTGATGCTCTGACTCTGATTTGTCAAAGGGACTTTCTTCTGCAAATTCAAGCCAAGCATCATTGAGCCTGTCTTCAACATGTGCTGGTGCTGTTGCCAACCCGAAAAAGAACCCTTTCTCACCTTCTACAGAAAAATCAAAGAATTAGGTTGGACGATGTAATAAAATTCATCAGCTAACCAGATAAACAGCATACTTCACCAACTACCACAACAAAAAACAGTTTTCAAAAGTTTTTTGCAGAAGGAGAGACCATATTGAAAGGACATATGCAATCAAGTGGATGAAAAGGTACCAAATTCAACAAATGAACCCATCTAATGCATGTTTATAGTAACGCATATTTCGAAAATATCTTAGAATATCATGAGAGGTTCCAGAACTGTCTCTTGTAGAATGCTCTCGAGAACTGCACATCTGTAGCTGAGATATCCTTGGTAAATGAATTAAGTGAGAGATGAGTCAATCCCTAAATAACAATAATGGTTCTTAAGCGCTAAAGTTAGTCAGAGAACTTCATCAGAATGCTTTATCGATGAGATTGTAAGTTACTAATAGTCAATCTTAATTCCTAGAAGACGCAAGATGCGGTGACTGGATATATGATTAACAAGAACCAATTAACCTCATTGCAAACAAATATCTATTGTCTCATGAAGGAACATATATACTTGCATTCAATTTACAAAATTAATTGTGACAACCCCCAACCAGCCCAATCCAAGGATTCACGGACATGGAGCAATCAACGTGGTTGAGCTGCAACATTCAAGCTTCAAACTTTGAGCTTAATTGAATAATTAGATTACACAATGCATATTGGTTCAACAAATAATTGCTTCCATAAGCACAATCCTAGACGTCCCTCCATCTCTACTGGAATTCCCATTTAGAACATGACTGGAGCTCCATTTGCCAACTTCAAGCTCAACCCCTCTGGCATGCTAACCGTAAGCAGATGAGTTCAACATCACATACAGCTAGCGTCTAGAATGAAGCTCCATTTCATTTTCATTCTTCTTTTGCATTATCATCATATCAATTCCATAATACGGTGGTCCCAGAAAGACAAAAGATTAAAAAGGCAACCAGTTGAGATTAAAGTCTCACACTTGAGCTCAACTGAAATAGACAACACAGCCGAAAGCCATATACAGCAAAACTAAAAAACACAAGACACTTGATAAAATTTATTGACCACGTTTCCAAACCCACCAAAATCAGCTTAAAAATGAACTGAAATTATACCGTAACGAGAAAAGGGAGAAGGAAGGAAGGAAGGACGGAAGGAACTAATAATCTCAAAAGACTAAGAAGACGGATTGAGCTACCAGCTTCGGAAGGGTTGACGTTGAAGGCCGCGAGGATGTCCGAGGACTCGTCGATGAGAGAAGGGATAGGCATGAGATTCTTCTTGCGGAAGCGATTGAAAGAGAAGGCGTTGGCGGCCACCGTCACTGTGACAATTATTCCGGCGAGTTTCGTCGCCGTCACAAAGAGAGCCACCAGCGGCATTAACAGACGACGAATTTATTACAAGATCACGTAGTTAATAAAATATTAGTTATAATAAAATAGTAATACGCAGTTAATTTCGACTTCCATTACTGAGTCTGAGCAGGCGATCGCGTGAACCTTCCAGTACTGGATGAAGATAGCGTGAACCTTCCAGCGATTTACACGCGTCCGACAGTTGATAAAATGAATGTTGTTGTCGGACGCGACCCGATGTAGAGCGTGCCCACACGCGTCCTTGCATGCATGAATAGAGCTGTCAAAATGGCCAGCCCGGCCCAGTCCACGTGGGCTGACAAAAATAGAGGCCAGGACGGGTCAGCTCATTTTTTGATGGGTTATAAAATTCTAAGCTCAACCCATTCTATCTTAGTTCATAGGCATTTATATATAAATAATATTTTTTTAAAAAAAAATTTATATAATATTTATATTTTTCAATCTTTAATTCTAACTCTAGTACAAAAATAATGAACCAAATTATAACTTAAAATAAAATATAAATATCAAATAATAAGTTAAGCATATTTTATGTATTACTGTATATTTTACACACATAATTCTGCATAAATTTATAATTTTAACAAATTCAAAAATTAAACATCACAAATCACATATTAAATCCATAACTCTCAAATATATAAATGCAATCATCTAATTTAAAAGTTCAAATTTAGAAACATCAAAGTTAAAAATTAACATTTTTCACAATTTCATAAAAAGGCCACGAAAGACTAGAAATATTGCTCATACTGCCAATCAATATGTAAAAAAAACGCACATTTTTCAATCATCTAAGATTTCTTCAATGATTTTAATTGAATCTACTATTGATGATAATATATTTGATATGACTATTTCAAAGTCAGACTATTCATCTAATAATCACAAATCACAATAAAAAATAATAATATAATTAGTATTATACTTATTAATTATTAACTAGTTAAAGAAATTAAAAAAGTTATTATATATTACTATCATCATCATCATCTATAATTAACATGTGGTTTTGATTTTTGAAACTTTTGTAAATTTTAAATTGGAGAATTCAAAAAAAAAAAAAAAAAGTGGCCCATGGAACAAGCTCAACCCAGCCCTACTCAACCCATGAGTTTTGTGGACCGGGCCAAATAGGCCCAAATAAAATATGGACATAAAAAATTATAGCCTACCTCAGTCCCATATTACTTGTGAGTCGAACCTAACCCATGAATTTAACCCATTTTAACAGCTTAATGTATAAACTCACCCATTTTTACTACGGTACAAAATTGATTTTTGAGTCGTGGGTTAGTATATAATTTTTGTTGTTTTCAAACTATAAATTTAGTTATATTAGTATGTTATAAAGTATTATATGTAAAAGATTTAATCATAATACATAAATTTTATAAAAAAAATAAAATTGAAAGATTATTATATCTAATTATCTTTTTTCAAAAAAAGAAAAAAATTGAATGAGCATAGTAATTATTCTCTTAAGTATAATTATAAAAACATTTTCAATTGTAAAATTTTTAGTTTCTAATCAAACATAACCAATATTTTAGTGGAGGGTTTTGCTTTCTTTTACTTGTAAATTTATAAAAACATAATGTACAATTTAAAGAGTAAGACTAATTGATATAAGAAATATGTAAATGTAAAACTCTTTGGCTATCTAATACACAAACTACATTTAATTAGGCAAAGAAAATTATGAAAAAAAAATTAAATTAGCATCGATAAATACATGTAATTTTTACTAAAGTATTAACTGTTTGATTCTCTTGACGAAAAATATGTCAAATTGTGAAATATTTAACTTACCATCACATTTCCCACCAAATTGTTTGATAAACCTTTTTCAGACTACTTATCACTTTATTTCTTTTTTAGATAATTATATTCTTAAATCTTAAAGATTCTCTTTAAAGGGTGAAAAAAAAAGGAAAATTACAATTAAAATTCTAAAGCGGCTGATGGCCAATCTTCTCCAAGGCGCGTGGTGAATCTTTCGGGACATTAGGCAAAAGTTTCGTTATTTGTCTCATTTGGACTTTTATCGATTTGAGGAATTTAGATGGTCCAAATACCCAATCTACAATCTGCCAATAAAAAAATTCCAAATAAACAAAAAAAAAAGAAGAAAAGAATAGAAATGTTATAAAATTAGGGTAGTGTTAGAATAAAATCTACACACTACACACTAAGAAAATTCTAACTATTCTTTTCACAAGAATTTCTCTTCAAACTTCTCTCTTTCTTTCTCTCACAATTCTTTCTCCAATCTTTCTTTCACTAATATTTCTTTCACAAAATGATGGTGTATTACAAGCTTAGAGAATAGCTCTATTTATAGAGCTCTAATTAGTGAAATACATCATGGCATACATCATCTTCAATTAATGGTGTCTCCACTAAATGGTGGACATCCATAAAAATCTTCTAATAATTCACATAAATCCATAATTAGTGGAGCCTCCACTAATTAATGGAGATTCCAATAATTCATAACACTCCCCTTGGATGTCCATCCATTACATAAAGAATATGCCTCGTTAAAACCTTACTAGATAAAAACCCGGTGGGAAAAAAATCTAGTGAAGGAAAAAGAGTACACTATTCTATATGTATATTTATTACTCCCCACGATGAGATGATTCCTTTAAATCTTTAAACCGACGCATACCGATTTTATATCTCAACTTTTCAAATGTTGCAGTCGGTAAAGTCTTCGTGAAAATATCTGCGAGGTTGTCACATGACCGAATTTGTAGCACATCAATTTCACATTTCTTACGGAGTTCATGAGTAAAGAAGAATTTTGGTGAAATATGTTTTGTCCGATCTCCTTTAATATATCCTCCTCGTAATTGAGCTATGCAAGCTGCATTGTCTTCATAAAGAGGAGTTGGAATACCTTTGATTGATGATAATCCACAACTTTCTCGGATATAATGAATCATGGATCTTAGCCATACACATTCTCGACTTGCTTCATGAATGGCTATAATTTCGAGCATGATTTGAAGAAGTAGTTGCTATAGATTGTTTCGTAGAACGCCATGATATAGCGGTATTTCCACATGTAAATATATAGCCCGTTTGAGAACGTGCTTTATGTGGATCGGATAAATAACCAGACATCTGCATAACCTATCAATGTTGGACTGGTTTTATTTGAATAAAATAATCCGAGATCAATTGTACCTTGGAGATATCGAAGGACTTGTTTAATTCCATTCCAATGTCGTCGTGTTGGTGAAGAACTAAATCTTGCTAATAAATTGACGACGAAAGCAATATCGGGCCGTGTGTTATTAGCAAGATACATCAATGCACCAATTGCCTTGAGATATGGTACTTCGAGGACCAAGGAGTTCTTCATCATTTTCTTGAGGTCGGAAAGGATCTTTATCCACATTTAATGATCGGACGATCATTGGAATACTCAATGGATGTGCTTTGTCCATGTAAAATCTTTTTAGCACTTTTTCTTGTATATGTTGATTGATGAATAAATGTTCCACTCTCCAAATGTTCAATTTGTAAACCAAGGCAAAATTTGGTTTTACCAAAATCCTTGATTTCGAATTCTCTTTTTAAATAATCAATTGTTTCTTGGAGCTCTTCGGGAGTTCCAATAAGATTAATATCATCAACATATATAGCTAATATCACAAATTTAGAACCAGATTTCTTAATAAAAACACATGGACATACCTGGTCATTTTTAAATCCCGCTTTCAATAAATATTCACTAAGACGTGTGAACCACATGCGCCCAGATTGCTTCGGGCCATATAATGATTTACGCAACTTGATGGAGTAATTTTCACGAGGATAATGTTTATATGCTTCGGGCATATGAAATCCTTCGGGGATTTTCATGTAAACATCATTTTCTAAATTTCCATACAAGTAAGCGGTGACAACATCTAATAGGCGCATATCTATCTTTTCATGTCTTGCCAAGCTGATAAGATATCGGAGTGTAATAGCATCAACAACAGGAGAATAAGTTTCATCATAATCAATACCTGGTCTTTGTGAAAAACCTTGGGCTACTAATCGCGCTTTATATCGAACGATTTCACTCTTTTCATTGCGCTTTCGCACAAATATCCATTTGTAGCCAACGGGTTTTATACCTTACGGTGTTCGGATCTGCGAGTCCGAAGACTTCACGTTTTGCCGAGTGCATTTAACTCCGATTGAATCGCATCTTTCCATTGCGACCAATCTTTTCTATGCCGACATTCATCAAGCGATATTGGTTCGGGATCATCATTATCCTGTGTAACATCAAGAGATATATTGTATGCAAATATATCATCAATAACGGTTTCTATCCGATTCCAACTTCTACCGGAAGTGGTATAATTGATAGAAATTTCGGTGTTACTTTCATCAACTACGGTTCTTTGTCATCGGTTCTCTCTTGGTCTTTATCATTCTTTTCTTCAATATGATCTTCGGATCATTTAATCCTCTTTTCTTTCGAGGATTTTTATCTTTAGAACCAAGAGGTCGGCCATGCTTACGGCATGCTTTTGGCTCAGCGACTATATGTATAATATTTTGTTACTGCTTGGAACTTCAATTCGAATAGGAGCATTTATAGGCGGCATATGCGATTTTGTTACTCTTCTAGAGTCAACAAAAGCGTACGGCATTTGATTTGCAATGCTTTACAAATGAATTATCTTTTGAACTTCAAGTTCACATGTACTTGTATGCGGATCAAGATAATTTAATGATGTTGTCCAATCACGATCTTTCTTGTCTTGTTTCTGTTCTCCCCTTAATTTAGGGAATAATGATTTCATAAGAGAATAAGAAAATAAATATAAGAAAATGATGACAAGCGGGAAATGTCAAGAAAAATATCTATTTTTTTTTCACTCTTCCCGGTACCGACTTTTCATCTTCCTCTCTTGTCTTTTCTTCTCCTCCGACCCTCTACCTACCATCTACCTCTTCTTCTTCCTCATACGAGATATATATATATATATATATATATGTATCGATATATATCTCGGTTATCGGTCATTAGTAAACATCAAAAACAAAAATCACAAAGCGAGATATGGAGACTCATAATTCATTTGAGACATGGTCAAATTTTGACTCGGTTTCTACGGCGAGATGTTGATGTATTTTTCTTTCCAAACCAAGCTGCATACGCCTAATTCGAACGCAGAAGATTTTGATATGTTTTCCTTTCCAAACCAACCGCTTCCTCCTAATTTCGGGTGAGATACCTTTGAGGGCTTTCATTTGTTTTTAGTATACTTGATAATGAAATTAAACTCTCTTTTGGTTTGTTTTTGATGTAACTCAGTGGAAGTTTTGAACATACTGCTTTGGACCAAGTTGATCTGCGCCTACAAGAGGCTGCTTTTGATCTTTGTTCCTCTTGATACTATTTCTTTGAATGAGGATATGCTTGTGCATGATCCTTTCTACTCTCTAATAGATTTTGAACAAAGCCGAATATGATTCCGAGGTTATTATTCATTTAAACATGGATTTTGAATGGTATTACCTTTACTTATATTATTTTATTTTTCTAGGAGAAATAATGAGTGGTCTTGACAACGAAGTCGGAGTAAGTACTCATGAAATGCATAATATCGAAGTTCAAGATATTATTGCGGACAAAATTCTTGGGGAGAAGAAGATGATTAAGAGGCGAGAGGGAGAAGAAGGGCAATAACTCCCGAGACACTATCAAGAGAAACAATTTCGCAGTACTTTTACCTACCAATCAAGAGCGCGACCAAAGAATTGAATATTGGCATAACTTTGTCTCAAGAAAAGATGTAGGGAGTTAGGAATTCGTCGATGGCCTCACGGGAAGTTGGTGAGCTTGGAGACCATAATTAAGAATGTTCGGGTTCTCTCTCATACATACTTATAATTTGCAAGTATGAAACTATGAAAGATTTATAAGTAAATAACCGATGCTATCACTTCGATTTACGGGATATGCAAAATAAAGAAGAAGGAGGACATATGGGTGAGAAGAAATTAAAAGAAGCCATTGCGATCTTGGAATGTGAAAAACGAGTTGGTAGAAGAAAGTCCTAATACGCGGTTAGAGGACCAAACACGAGAAATTGAGACAAGCATGCTTCAAGGCCAAATATAATAAGAAATATAATAAACTTAAGGAGATCATAAAATCTCAAGACTCATTTCGCGATAATTTTACGGCTAATTCTGCTGCTAGTCTCGATCTTTGGCTCAAAGGGAAAGAAAAGGAGGAGGATGTCGAAAAAGATGAGGTGAAGTCCATAATTACTAATTGTTTAGTTTCCTCTAATGTAAATATTGAAAAAGAACAATTACAAACCTTCATCTTACATTTGTCGGCTCAATTACAAAAGAGCAACTATAAGCATGTATCCTCAAGTTCATATGAACATTAGTGATATGAATAAAAGATATGATGCTTATTATTAATGGAAATATCTTTTTCCCTTATTATTTTTCTGTTCCACTTCGGGTGGCGGTATTTCTCTATGATAAGGGAAATATCGAGTGTGTCCATGACCATAACCACGACCACTTGCCACAACTACGACTATAACGATGGCTTCTGCTGGAGCCAACGACATTCACTTACGGGAGTCTTTGTTGAGCCGATTCATGCGGCTTCATGATTTCTCAATAATAACTCATGTAAATTTGTCAATTTGGGATACCATTTTTCTCGATATTGTTCTTGCGGGACAATATTCGAGGTATGAAAAGTGGAGAATGTCTTCTCCAATATAACTTCATCGATAACTTTTTCTCCGCAAAATTTTTAACTAAGATGTAGTTTTATACATCACGGAGTTCACGGT
Source organism: Voacanga thouarsii (assembly GCA_026120185.1). Taxonomy (NCBI): domain Eukaryota; kingdom Viridiplantae; phylum Streptophyta; class Magnoliopsida; order Gentianales; family Apocynaceae; genus Voacanga; species Voacanga thouarsii. The sequence goes on along the minus strand of JANUWF010001045.1, from coordinate 1,319,415 downwards.
TTTACAATCTTGCAACTTCGGGTGCAACCATTCATACCGTACGAGTGGGTAGTACGACCATCTTCGGGTGGTCAAATCTTTCTTTTTATCCACATGACATATGGATCTCCCTTTTTTTTAGCATTTAGATGCATTTTTGTATGACATATAAAATTTTGTTTTCAGAAATATCAAGGGCTACAAATTCGAATTTAGGGAGATCAATAAATGCGTACCTGTCTTACGGCTTTAATAACGGCGAGAGACTCGTGCTTGATAACGTGTTATAAAATTAGGGTAGTGTTAGAATAAAATCTACACACTACACACTAAGAAAATTCTAACTATTCTTTGCACAAGAATTTCTCTTCAAACTTCTCTCTTTCTTTCTCTCACAATTCTTTCTCCAATCTTTCTTTCACTAATATTTCTTTCACAAAATGATGGTGTATTACAAGCTTAGAGAATAGCTCTATTTATAGAGCTCTAATTAGTGAAATACATCATGGCATACATCATCTTCAATTAATGGTGTCTCCACTAAATGGTGGACATCCATAAAAATCTTCTAATAATTCACATAAATCCATAATTAGTGGAGCCTCCACTAATTAATGGAGATTCCAATAATTCATAACAAGAAAAAATTATTGGTCCAATTTTGGAGCAATAAAGTTTTGACTCGAGTTTTGCATCGGATCTTCATGGGCCCATTCTAGTTTCTACTGCTATGGATCTCTCTGCCTTATATTTAATCTAAAGATAAGGCCCAATTCATTACAGACTATGCAATCCATCATGCTACCTGCTATTGGACCCGGCCCATTCAGTATCTAAATATCTCTTCTGTTTTGCCTTCTCGTGAAAAAAAATATGCTGCAAAAGCTATTTTGATGGTGCCATTTCAGGGACAAGCACATGGGTAGTAGTTATAAGAAATAATTCATTAATAGATAGTGTGTGTGTCTATGTAAAAAATTGTGTATATTTTCAGTGCATATGTATGTTTATGTAGAAAATGATGGAATGGTTCTATTATACATAACGATTATTGAATCATAAATTTATATAAGATTCGTTTTGTATGAATTTTATATCGCGTTAAAATGCAACTTTGCTTCAAATGCTTTTGTAATAGATATTGTAATTAGAAATTTTGCATAAGGGTGGCAGGTAGAGACCTTAAGATATCCCATTACGTTGATGTGTCCACATTATGCAAGGGTTTCAGCTCAAATGCCAAAAACTTGCTTCCGTTAACGTTCATGCACTTGGTTTTTCATGGCTAAAAGCTGGATGCACAAAGGTACTACTCATTTCAAATGTTGGAGAAATGTGGTTCTCTAAATGACAGCCTTAATCAGATGCAGCCGCTGCCTTCTCAAAATGTGCAAGCTCTGGCATGACTTTTGCAGGGAAAATGTGTCTCTGCTCTGGTTTCTTTCCTGCAGCAGTTAAAGGCAAGCCATGCACTGCTCCAACCCCACCCCCACCCCCACCCCAACCTCCACATGAAAAAGCTGGTCTGGGGTGGGAGCCTCCTTCAGAAACATTAAAATTACCAAGACATGAGTAAATGTGCTGTGTCTGCTTGGTCAGTCTAAGTTTTCGCAAGAAATAGTACAAGGTTGAATTGCAACGGACAGATGGAGGAGAAGTGGTCCATTGAAGGTTGGTGTCAATTTCATATATAATTGATTGCATTCACTGAACATGCAAGTATAATTTATAATGATTACTTGATCAGGGAATTCTGGGGAAGAAAGCAACTGATCATACGGTGAGAGTCAACCACAAATGATACATCACTTTCAGAATAAATTCTCCATCTCTTTTCTGTTCATCTTCGATCAATGAAATTGCATGGCTGTCTTCACCTCCTCCTCTATGCAATCTCCTCCTCCTCCAGCTTTGGACAAGTTTGGATGTAAATATCCATAGGCTCTAACAATAATGCATGATATCTCACCCATAACTAAGCTCTAAGATATGGGTTTGCACCATACATACATTCTCGAACCCTGTCAGGTTTCCAGAATTAGGACCAAAGTTGTGGTCACGGACTACACAAACATGGCCAAGTAACTTTTAGCACTGTGAGGCATTTGCAAACTGCGTTCCGCTTGGCTCATCATTTATGAGGGATTTCAATCAAGAAGAGGGATTGCAAGAATCCTAGAAGAAACTCCAATAAAGAGTAGGGTACCGGTATATATATATATATCGCGAAAATATTTACCAATAGATATTATTTCATACGTAAAAATATATTGCGTTCATTACTTTGTGACCAGTTTTGAGTAGTTTGATGTGTGGAAATATGGGGATGCTTGAGTAGAATTACAAATTTATTGTTGAAACGGAGTGGACCACAGGCAAAATTTTCAAACAGTTGGCTTATTCCCCGGAAGAATCTTAGCGGCCACTGTTCCTTCATCCTCATTATAATTAAAGGGCCTACTTCAAATGGAAACTAGCTGCTTTTCTGGAGAACCAGGACACATGCCATTGCCAGCCACATCTTAATCCATTGAATGATGCAAAATTTGAAATAAATAATCATATTCTTATCTGGGCTTTCTACCTCAATAATTGAAGTTAAGAATCTTGGCCAAATGTGTGTCGTTAATCAATATTTAGAATTTGAAACTGGCACTTATAAATTTTCAAATTTTAAAGTAATCGAAACTCTTCAAAAAATTAAAGTTGAAGATAAGTGCAAATTAATATATATTTGTCAACCTCAATCCAAGCAGACATGATAAAGACAATAAGGTTGACCTTCCAAATCAAGATTTGGGTATTTTCTATCTTCCAATTCTTCAAGAACATATAATAATTTCTTTGGTGATTCAGAAAGAAACATTGTCTTCTCTTGAACTCAGCAGATTCAATATATTTGGATAAATGCTCCAAACAAGCAGGTTTAGGCCAATAGAATGGTTCTTTGTTAGATCCCTAAAAACAAATTATCTCCATGGAAGGTCATATTCATTCTTTGTCTACCCTCCGGGCATAGACAGTGATAATCTTGTATGGGACAACTTCTCTAAGTTTAAAACGGCACCAAATCTTTGAGAACTCGACAAATACCAGAGACAAAAAAATATGGTAAGAAATAGCTGTAACTTTGAATCTCCTCATTTCTTTTTCTTGTTATGATTTTCCATATATATTCCTCGTAAGACGGGAGAATCAAATTTTAAAGTTATATTAAGAGGACAATATTATAATTTTTAAAAAAATTTTACAACGACGAAACACAAAACGTTAAAGAATTTTTAAAAAAAAGTTAAAATCTTTAAAACATAGTGAGCATTTTGAGAAGTAAAGACACTAAAACTTAGAACAATATTCTTCTCTGTAAATGTAAACAAGGAAAATGGGCGTTTGCATGTGTGTGCGTAATGGAAAATTATTTACGCAGGCCAAGAATTAGGAGAGCGTTTTGACCGTATCTTAGAAGACTGTGATTTTTTATTTTATTTTATTTTACTTTTATTGTGTTTTGACCCCAAACTATTTTTATATTTCCAAACTAAGCATCAAGAAGTGTGACAACTCAGTGGTAGTATTTAAAAAAGTTCCATTTTATTTGTACTTTTATGGTGTTATGCGATTTCCAAAGATGTTTATGTTCCTCTATAAGTATTTCTTTTCCCAAGTTCCCTTTCTTTGATAGCCCTTATTTTGTCCTCTATTTTGCTTCTTAATTGTGCCGATTTTTAGAAATCTAAATTTGTAAAAGTGAATTATAAAAAGATATTGTCATAATTTTTTTAAAAAATTTCGGAACAAAAAGTAAAGTACGAATTAGGAAGATTTAAAAAAAAAACACAATAATTTTTAAAGTTTAAAACCTTAATTGTGTAGACAATGGATACTTTTACTTTGCGAAAATTCTAATAAGGACTTGATCCATGTGGACTAATAGTTTTAAAAAGTTGTACTATATACAATACAAATTGTATATTACAACTCTTTAAAATTATTGATTTACGTAAATTCAGTTCATATCAGAATTTCTTCTTACTTTAAACATAAACAAGGCTCGTATTTTTCAAGGTGAAAACTTGATTAATACCTATGTTTTTGGCCTAGTCATAGTTCATGGAATGATGGACATCACGTTCTTGGGATGTCCTTGCAATGTTAAAAAACAAAGTCTTGTGAATCTTGTCTATGATGATATCCACAATGTAAGGTTTCTAGTGCACACAACTAACCAAAACCATACAAAAATCATAGAACCTAGGACTAATTAAGGAGTTCTTTGGGGATTAAACGAGGTAAATGGCCAATGGGAAACCACTGTCCATTTCTGCACCACATGGAACTTATGAGTTAGGACCACCTTCTGGCTTTTGTGTTTTGCCCCACAGCCACAGGGTTCAATATCAGCCCTAGGTGGAGAAGAAACAAAGGTTTGGGGAGTTGGATTGATAATCCTTGTACTTTATTAACTTCAACCACATATGTGGTGAAAATTACTAGCATCATCAAGCAAGTTAGCAAAGTGGTGAAGATTATCACACTAAAAGAGTCGCTTGCTCGAATTCTTACATTCTAATAATATACAATCCACGTTTATTATTTTGAGAGATAATAATGATGGTTTTTTTTTTCTTTTTTGAATAATATTTTATCACAAATGCCTCTACAATTCTTGTTTTGAAATTTTGTGAATGATATAAATCACGAAATATACAATGTAAAGTTAAAAATTAAATTCGTGACCTCATAAAAATACTATTATTTATAAACTCGTCTTTTTCATTACGTCATATTTCGAGACCATGACAGTCTTTTTCTTATTATTAGATACAAGAGCATTACATGGTAATGCAACCTTTGTGTTATTTTATTCTCTTGTCACCAACATTTACCTAACTTCTTTGCAAAAATTTACCAATCAAAAGCTCTGGCTTAGTTGGCCTGCTTCAGGTCAAGTGGTGATATCTCGGAAAGACAATTTTTTTACGGTCGTCGGCCGGGCAAGCAGGAGGGGGCCCTCCTCCTGTTGACGTCACTAGGTGGTTTTTGGGAGGGCCAAGTAAAACTTTCATTCTTTCTGGGCCTTGGACCTGTCACTGTCAGGGCTGTTAGCCCGCTGGCTGTCCCCTAAATCTCTACTACATATAAGCCCACTACCCTCACTTGCATTCCTTCATTCATTCATTCATCTCTCTCACTTACAGAAACAGTCTCTCTCCCTCTCTCTCTCTCTCTCCTGCTATTCTTTTACGGGGAGAAGAGAAAGACTGAAAATTCCTCAAAGGTATGAAATCTTAGCATGTCTAAATCCGTTTGCCTTTTTCTTTTTGCTCAAATTGACTACTCACAGCAAGAACCCGTGTTTAATTCTCTCCTTATTTCCATTTTCTCATTTTCTTGAAATGTAGTCTGATTTCTTCTGCTTCTGCATCTTCTCCACTGCGACTTGATCAAAGCCTGATAGAAAATTTTTGAGATTTTATGCAAAGCATCTGACTTTATCCATGTTATATGATGACAGTTTGACCTTTTGATGCAGCTTTTTTGGCCAGCAATTAACGTGTATGGGGCCACCATGCCTGAACTTGCAAAAACTACTGCAAACAATGAGGAAGAGCAAATCTTCTTTGATGGAAGTGCAACCAGGGATTCACAATTGGCTTCTCTAAGCTCCCTCTTGATGATGGCTGCTGCCCTTGTTTGTTCATCTTGATTGGGTGCTATCCTACCTGAGCTTTTCCCAACCTTCTTCTTCACCCCTCTTTTTTGTTCTTCTTTTTTTTTTTTTTGACTTGTTGCCTTTTGTTTTTCTTTTACATTGGGTCTTCTTGACCTTGTAAGACCTTTTCTTGACCTTGTAAGACCCTATTCCGTTTACTTTGCCTTTGTGTTTCATTGTGTTTCAAGCCCTACACCAGTAATTACTGAAGTAGGGTTTGTTGGTTGTCTTCTTCGTTCCCGCCCAACTCACATTCTCCTTCCTTGTCTATCCCTCCTGAGCTATTGAACCCAGACTCTACATGTTATCTCGCTGCTGAAATTTCTTGATACAAGTTTTACAATATTATAGGGCATATGCCAGTATTGGACAAGTACTCAAGATATCAGAATTTCAGTGTGGTTTCTTGTCTTCCATGTAAACTTATGAAGAAGAAAGAAATTTTGTGTTTAGTATTCACTGCAGTTTCCTTCCATGTAAAGAGTACTCAAGCAGTAAAATGATTATTAAGCATTTATAGATACCAAGGACACTATTCCTTTGTCTCAACTTTATATATGCATGAACACACACAAACATCCATATAGGTACAGTATATATTCTTTCTGATAACTTGGTCCATCAATTTCAATTGTATTATATGGGCAGATACGTGTTGTTTCAGACCTCAGTTTCCTTGTTTTTTATGTTGTTGTGCCGAGAAGAAGTAAGGGAATAAATATTTTTGCAGATCTCTGTTAGGAGTTTTCTCGTGACTGTTATCTTGTACAACATATCTACTGTATTGTTCATCATTGAACACACAGACAAAAAGACAGACACACTCTCTCTCCAGCCCCTCCACCCCCCCCCCGCACCGCAACCCCAGCTCTCTTCTGCTTCTCAAATATCAATTAGGTCATCGAGAGTAATGAGGTGTAAAAAAACAAAAATTCTCTCCCTTGGGCCTTGGAAGGACCAAGTGTCTATTCTATAACCTGTTGTGCAGTGTAAGAGAAAGTGATTGAGATTATTCTCTAGATAGGTGTTGTGTCTGTTTGGCATTCTTGGTTTGCAATTTTCTGGGTTTTGCATCTTTTGTGCAAGACAAATTAGAAACTGATAAAGAGAACTGAGATTAGCCTTTGGCAAATGGCATTATATGCATTGTGAAACTTGAACTCTCACTTTTGAGGTAGCTAGCAATCAAAACCATTTGGCAAAGAAACATTCCTTTGTGTCGAATATAAAGGGAGCTTTGTCTATCGTCTAATACAGCACTGTTATGCCTCCCGATGATAGAGACCAGTCTCTTTCACTCCATATTTATATCTTGCAGAGCTCCATTTTAGACGAGGGCTTCAAAGTTTGAGCTTAGTTATTGCAAGAAACATAAGAGAAACAAGATGGAAAAGTCACAAAAGGAAATAATAGGAGGAGAATTAACCATTATTGCTCTTTTGATGCTAGTGTACGTACCACAAAAACCATAAGAAAGAAAACACAAGTTCCTCATATATACTACCTTCAACATTACTTGACTCAGTTTAATTCCTGACATAATAACACTTAAATGCAATCTAATTTTAACTATAGCAAAACAATTATTACATAATAAAATTTAAATGTGATTCCATTTTCTATCTAGAAATCATAAATTCTATTTAAAGAAGATAATAAAATGAAGGCAAGATTTGTGGCCGTTAACGAACAAGATTGCATCATTTGCTTAGAGATGGTATGGCAATTAGTTAGAAGTCAAATCCCAAAAGGGAGAGGACCTTATATAAGCACAAAATGATGATGTCCCCAAGTGGGCAAAGCTAAGGACCGTTAACCATGTCTAGTCTTGAATCTTACTCCAAATTCTTTTATCTTGCTGAATTTATGGCTGTGAAAGAAGATGAAGAACAAAATGATGAATGGATAGACGTTGATGATTTGGGGGGAGAGATCATTGTTTAAGGGTGTTTTTGTACAGCCGGCATTGGGGGCCAAGTTTGGGTAACCATTTTTCAACTTTGGGTAACATGCTAACATGGCCTTTTCGTTGAAAACTTTTACTTTTACTCTTACTCTTATGATTCCTTTCAAGACCTCCCTCTCTACCTCTAGAAAAAAGAAGAAAAGTTGAGGAGGGGCATGTGATTCTCTTCTCTCTCTCTCTCTCTCTCAATAATGCCTTGAAGAACAAATTCTTCCAAGACTTGAAGTTTTGATGCAGCTAGTTAATTCTCATGTGTCTTTTCATCTTCTCATTTTAAGCAGGTTTTCCCTTGGCACACCTACCTTGCCAAGGACAAGTTAAATTTTCTTTTCCTGCGTTACAACTTTCACTTTTTAACTCTTTCTCGTGTTAAATAATAAATTTATATTTCTATTTTTACATGTTTCAAAACGAATAATATTAATAAATAAAAATATTAAATTTTATACAATAATACAAATTATTATAAAATCGTACTTACTCTTAAAAAAATAACTATTCAACACTAATTCGATTTTAAATTATCAATTCTCTTTACTCCTATAAATCTATACTCTTCCAAACAATATAAATCATTAACAGTTTTTTAAGACATGAAGGGGAAACCTTTTGAAATTGATTTTTTGATAGTCAACATTCATCAATCACCCCATCCCCACCATCTGACCCCACTCCCATTCTTCAAGAATGGGATAAAAGGTGTCTAGGACATTTGATTTTGGCACATGTTGTCATTTCTCAAACATGTCTTCTCTCTTAATCTAAACTCACAAATTTCTAATAGATAAGATAAAATAATATTAAATTTATATATTAAATTATGTTTTAATAAAATATTATAAATTCAATATCCGTTTGAGCTCTTCAAAAGTCATGAACTCGAAGAAACCTAACTATTAGATGGATTTATTAAATTACAAGTAACTTATTAACTCGAATATTAAACGAGTTAAAATTAACTCAGGTTCGACTAAGTTCGTTAGTTCGGTTTTCTCTGGTCTAACCAATAACTGGGCTTAATTCGTCTGATCTTTTGAACAATTCTAAACCTTTCGGGCTAGACTAAAAGTTTCAAAAATCTTCCAGCCCAAAAGCAGGTCTAATTTCAGACTTCACCCAATCTTACTAGGAAGCCCAAACAAATGAGGCCCATTAGCCACTCCAATACCCGGGCCTGTTTTCCTTCCTTCTAATAACACCTAATCCTAACCAAGAATTGGAGTGGGAACCGAGTAACTCAATTTTGGTCAAAACAAAGATTATATGTTTGTTTTGCATCTTTTCTCCCCTATTTATAAATTATAAATTATATTTTATATTTTAAAAAATAGATAGAGATAACTCTTCATACTCGTACAAATTTGATTTTATTAAAAGTAAAATATTCGTAAAGTCGTTCAGTTAGTCAAACCGAACAAATCTAACTACGAAAATTTTACAAAACAATTAAATCTTTAACGAGTATGAATCTGACTTTAATAAAAATAAAATATTCTTATATCCCTTGAATCAGTCAAGCGGAACAAATCTAACTACAAAGATTTCGTGATACAATCAAATCTTCAACGAAAATCATACAACACGTTTCACATCTAAGTTTTTAATGCAATGATGTTATGTAATCTTAGCATTTCTTAGGAAACCAAACTCATATTTATGAACATTAAAGAGATTTTAAGTAGCATTTTGACTTGGATACATCTTTTGTCCAAAGAAAAGCTTGACGTGAGTGAGACATCCACCGCCGAGGACCAGCATATATATATGACTTTGATGTTTTAACTACACTATACCACATTAAAAACTTTATATTATTATATACTATTTTAAAAGTATATAATGCAAAGAAGCAATTCTTATTATTAGAGTTATTTGTCGAGAAGATTTGGAGGGTTTAGACTCAAATGATGAACCTAATGTTGTACCATAATTGGATGCCATATAATTCTTCTAACCATCCTAATCTTTGAAAAAGAAAACAGACTGGGCAAATTGAAAGGGATTGCTTTTCTTTTGTTCAGCTCAAAATGGGGAGGCATTCTCTTAAGCAATCCATAATTTGATGTACTTGAATCCATCTGTCAATCATCCAATGGATAACGACTCATGCTTACCGTATCTAAGAATAAATCAATTGATAAAACATGTTTTATTAAAGAAAAATACATTACAAAAAATTAAAGATTATAAATCTTACGAATCAAACACGTCGTTCATACTAATTAACTTTCTGTTCTCTTATCGTAAGACTAAAAAATATATAATGGATAACGACATATACTTACCGTATTTAAAAATAAATCAATTGATTCGTAATAAGATTGTAATAAAAATAAACATATTGTGCATACTAATAAGATTTTGGTTTTCTTACCATAGGACTAGAAGGCATTATTTAACCCAAAATAGTTCCCAAATTCAATTCTCAAAACCTTCAACTTTTGGAATCAAATTAGCAGTGATATATTTATTCACACCAAATGCAGACCGACAAGAATTGTTGTGCAGAAGGCTTTACATAATTGTGACCTAGAATTACTCTCTCTCTCTCTCTCTCTCTCTCTCTCTATTAAAATGTCAAGTTATTATTTTGTACTAGAATTCTTTAATAAGCAATTTATTCATATAATGGCTTTAGAAACATCATTGTCAACCGCAAACCAATTTTTTATTGGGAATGACTTGGTCAAAATGAATCTCCGCGAGCACCAGCCACCCTGCCCCCCCCCCTTTCCCCTGCTTGTGGCAACGCCTATAAGTTAGTTACACAAATAAAATGATATATTATTCTTTAAAAAGAAAAAAATAATACAAAGTAAATACCATAAGAAGTAATTATTTAATAGCATCAAAATATTAGTAAAATGATAACTTAATTTATAGAATACAAATATATCAAAGTATTATCGAATAAAAGGGTGAGTTTGGTTCGAATGAAAGTGGGAAGGAAAAGAAAGGAATAGACGTAAAATAAGAGATAAATGTGTGATTTATTTTATTTTGTTAGAGTGATTGTAGGGGGAAAGTATATGTGAAAAGAAATTGGATCCCTTCCATATCAACTTTTTCTTCCTCTGCGGAGAGTTTGAGAAGTAAATGAGGGTTAAAAGACTCTCTTGTCCTAAGGTATTTTTATTACTATAATTTTACCATCAATACAATATTTTGATTTTAGATTCATGAAATTATTGATTTTTTTTCTCTCCCCCTAAGAGTATGTTATGGTAGTTGTCTGCAAATCATACTCATATTTTTTTAATTAAATATATGAACAAAATAATTTATAATAATTAGACTTGTAGTTATTTATTTATGAAATTTCGATAAGTTTCTATGTTCTTATGTTTGAAGGAAAAACATAAAGGAATGGAAGAAATTTTTTACTTATATTATTGAATTTAAATTTTTCTTGAAATATAAATTTATTGTATAAATATATAGTAATAATTTATTATTATATTAAATCGTAAAAAAAAAAAAGAGTGTAATAATCCTAACCTAGCTCGTACGGGCTTGAATACACAAAGACTGGTAGAGCAGTGAGACATCAGACATGCAAGGATGCACAAGGGGGAAGGGGAGGGGAATCATCATCCAAAACAGAAACAGAAATTCAATCCCATCGTCAGAACTTTTTTAGCAGCTGCTGCAAGTTCAACGAGTCTTGTATTTCATCAGTACTTCAAAATTCAAACCAAGACTTTGATCACCTTTTTCCATGGCACAAATGTATATGTGAACTGCAGTGGAAGAAGTCACGGGCTACCTTCACATCATACACAGATATCCTCTCTCTCTCTCTCTGTCACTCTCAAGTCATGAAATGGCCAGAGATTTTGGGGGGAGTCCCATTCTTGAGCTTGTGGTTTTTGGGCAACAGATGTTAACAGTCCAGAGATAATGGAGGTTTTGAGGACCCTTTGCTCTAATTTTGCTGTTTAATTAGCTGGACAACTAGTAGCCTTGCCTTATCTTCTTAATTTCTTTAAATTTGCTGCAGTGCTCTACTGTAGAGCCACATTCATACCGCAATGGTCGTATTAGTCCCACCGGCAACATTCTGTCTGGTGCCAGAGAGAAACCAGCCTTTTCATTTTTCTTTCCTTTTCTTTCTAGCTATACACGAATAAATTTTAAGTAATATCCTATTACAATCGTTTTTATTATTTTTATTCTGAAATCTTGTAAAAAATGTAAATAACTGGACATACAATATTATATCAAGAATAGAATATTTCACAAAAATCTTCTTTTATTTCTGTATTATATATGGATACAAAAAAGAAACTTTTGTATGCAACTCCACGCTATTGGCAAAACCCGTTTGGATTATGGCCTCTCATCTCAAGGACCCAAAAAACAAGGAGATATTATAAGGTGAAAAATTGAACAAAATATGTGGCCGAATTTGATACGGCTAGCTGTGGGGGACGGGGAGGAAAAGAAAAGAAAGGGAGATAGGCGAATAGTTTCCTACTGATAGTCCCCTAGAAAGCAAGCTAGCTAGGACCAGTGGAACTATGACCACCTCACCACCTGGGCCCTTTTATATATCTACCTAAGTTCACTAGTAAATAAGTTTGATATTGCATTCTGTAGGGGTCTACATATTCTAGGCCACAAAACCAAAAATGAAAACAACCCAAAAGGGGAGAAGTTTTGGTTTTGTTTTTCAACAAATCTGAGTTTAAAGTAATCGTAAATGTGTTTAATAATTCACGTTAAGATAACTTTAACAATTAAATAAGTTTATAGTTTGACATTTTTAATATCTTTGATAACGAGAGGCCCCCAAAGCTATGGCTAACTTTTTTGCCTTTGCCAAATGGGGGTTTGACCGTTGAAGCAAAGTGTGTGGGAACATTGAACAAAGAACAATGCATGGGAATGCAAGACCTACAATTCTATGAATGGAATGGTTATTAATTAGCTGGTCATTATCATATTTACATCCTCTAGTGCCCACACTTGCTATAGGTATGTAATTATTATGACCAATAGTGATCACTAGTATGGATTCTTTGAATTGTAGCCACACTAAAATAGTGTTCATTTTGTTGAGATATTGAAGTTTTCTGCATTTTATATTTTGATTCTTGTATTGAGATTTGGTGGGAGAAAGTCGTAAAGGGGTGCGAGAAAATTATTCTAGTGATTGACTCATTGCATGCATTAAATGTTTATATAACAAATCATACTCAAAATGTTAGGTATAATATAAGATGGAGAAGTTTCGAGCAACCACCAAATAATAAATTAACAACTATTTATTCCATTCTAAAAAAGATATTAATTTAATAACTAATACACAAATTAAAGAATTGTTAAATTTTATATAATTATAATAGAAATGAATTATTATATCCCTAAATAAAAATAAATTTTTATTAATTAGATTAAGAATATACACATATTTAATGAATCAAATATTTATTGAATAGTTGAATGAGTGGTAAATTAAGAATATACGTCATAAATGCATTCTTAATTTATAAAATTGACAAATATTTTAATACAATAAAAATAAAAATCTTTGACATTCTTTTTAAAATGGAGGAAGTATAGCAAGATGGCAATTCAATCTCAATAATGTTTATATTTTCAAATGCTTAACTTGTATTATAGGAGAAAATCAAGAAACAATCGAATATTTCGTGCACGAAGTCGATGAACCAAAACTTGGTTTGAAAGAAGGGAAAGAGAAGCCATTTGGACTTGTAGTTGGAGCTAAATTAATTAGTGATTAAGAGCATGGAAATCGTTTTGTGGTAATAACGAGTTGCATGTGTTTCTTGAAAATGATTATTTTTAGCAATTATTTGATGGATTGAAATTCTTGATCAATTTTTAGTCACTAATTCCAACACCATTACCAAATGCTTGAACCAAATATGGACCAACCTATGCACTGTATCAATTGGATAACTAACAGCCAACTGACATGATTAGCATATGTAACGAATTTTATATCATTCATAGTAATGCCAAATGTAATTTGACTATGGAATGATCGATCGATAATAATGAAGTTTTTAGATTAAATTTAATCTATTTGTCATACAAATTCAATATAATAGTATTAAATCAACATCTAATAGTTTAAAAGCAGGGACTTATGATTCCTTGCTTAGGAGCAATTTTCAAGAAAGTCTCATATGAATTGTCATTTGAACATTGTTAAAGGGGAATGAAACAAAGAAAAATTTCGATATAATGTATATAATTATTAAATTATTATCTTAATAATATGTTGGGGGCCAATATTTGCTAGTGCACCTTCATCCAATTAATATATATACAAAATTCCTTAATTTGTTGAGGTTTTAATATTTAACCCCAATGAATGAATCCAATTGCATAATTTGCATTGCATACGTACGTAGATTCATCTCTCTCTCTCTCTCTCTTTGCTGTGTATAAATATGAGAGAAGCCTTGGCAATCTCCTCCTACTCTTTGTAAGCAAAGACCTCTCTCTGCCTATATCTCTTGTTGTCATTCGTTTCCCTGTCCCAGCAACCAAAACATGGTGGTGGCCACGCCAACCCCAGTTCTTAATGAGAAAATAAGAGCCATTGAACTCCCAATCATTGACTTCATGGGCGAGAGGTCTGAGGTGTCAAAGCTCTTGGTGAAAGCCTGTCAAGAATTTGGGTTTTTCAAGGTTGTCAACCATGGTGTTTCTCAGGATGTTATTGCTAGAATGGAAGAGCAAAGTTGGCACTTCTTCACCAAACCCTCTTCTGAGAAAGAAAAAGCCGGACCTCCTAATCCGTATGGCTATGGCTGCAAGAACATAGGCTTTAATGGAGACGTAGGAGAAGTTGAATATCTTATTCTCCACGCCAACTCTCTCCGTGTTCCTCCTCCTCATAGCAGCTCCCAAACTATGACTACTTCCAATGACCCAATCAAGTTCAGGTATGTGTCCCTCCCTCTTCATTTTTACTACATGTTTGAGAACAACTCATGACTACAACTTTTACACACACTGGCAAACTCTCACTCTCCTCTGCGTACATAAATACTTCAAATCTTCATCAGTGCATGTCTCAGATTTTCCGTTTTTACCATACATAGCAATGAGCATCGGCGGTGGATGGCAGGATCATGCAAGACAGAGACATATACCGATCTTATTCGATCCATAAACTATGCCCCCCCCCAAAAAAAAAAAATCTCAATTATATTTAGCTAGATGATGATGGATTTCTATGACTATGTTATTTAGAACTTGAATGGATTTGCATTGGATATGGCCTAGATAATGATGGAAACTTGGTAGTAGTAGTAGTAATAGCAGTATTCATTGAAATCATGAGAACGGTTGCAGTAGAGAGACATATAGAAGGCATTCTTGCACAGATCGAGCCAGCTGTAGGATTGTTTAAATTGTCCCAACCATGTTTGATCTTTTATAGGATTCCACCAAAGCCATTTCCCTTTACCATGGAGGCACCCTATAGTGATTGCCTTCACTTTCTGTCAAGCATTTGCTTTCTTCCATGATGGTCATTTTTGCATTCAAATACTAGGGGAGATTTTATTGCTAGCTGAAGCTGAACTATTGCCCCTCTCTCCTATAGGTCTTCTCTCGCTTTATCAGTCACTTCATTTTTATTCTGCTATCGAATCAATTGGTGAAGCAAGAGGGACCATTTGAGATCAAAAGATCGTTTTCTGATATATAATGAAGACAATCTCCTATTTACATTTACAAGTTACAACACAAGACATCATCTCTTTCGTCATTCTTACCTGATTAATCCTTCTCTAGCGTTCGTATTAGCCCTTCCTTTCTTACTGATCCATCCCTTCACACAATTGGAGGATTAAGAAAAATCATTTTAGTAATTCTAACGTTTGTAAGTGACCAACCACCGTAAGAAAACCATTTCAACTACTTAATACACGTGCTGGGCTGCATGGTCCATTCTCACAAGAATCAAACTTGACGAGTTCGTACTCTGTGATGTGAAATGTCGGAGAAGATGGTCTGGCTTAATTTCTGTCCCTCTGCTGGGGAAGAAAGATTTTACGAGCATAAGTGCATTCAATGGAGGTATAAATGCCACCATAAGTAGATTTTAGTGGTGTTCCTTTTCTCCATAAGTAGATTCAAAGAAGTGCATTTAAATGCGGGGGGGGGTGGGGAGGGTTATCAATGAATGCATGAGCTCATGAAATCTTTTCATACATAAATATAGCAATCTGTCACCACAGTTGTATGCTTGGCTTCTCCATAAAGCAAAAACCAAATGTACCAAAAAGAATTAAAGATGGAGAATCATATTTGCACTTTGGAAACAGATTTGACAAGTCAAAAAATATATATATATCTCTCATAAATGAAGGTCCAATCAAATCAAGAATCAACAAAGAAAGCGATTACAGAAAAGAAAAAAAAAATAGAATCCTCCCAGATATGGGGATCAAAATAGGTCTCCATTTTTTTTTAAAACCAAATGAAGAAATGCCCACTGATCATCTCCCATACCACAACCAAATGAGAAGTTGCAGAGGCCTCAAATAACAGCATCTACTTCTTCAAGTGTGAATGGTTGTATTAACCCTGATTTTGTTTCTCTGTGGGTGTGTGTGTGTGTGGTGACTGGTGACAGCTCTGCAGTGAGTAGTTATGTAGCAGCAGTTAGGGAGTTGGCATGTGAGATATTGGATCTGATGGGAGAAGGATTAAGGGTCCCAGACACCTCAGTGTTCAGCAAACTAATCAGGGACGTTGAGAGTGACTCACTTCTCAGGCTCAATCACTATCCACCTTTTCTCAGGGATAGGGACACGTCACCTTCCTCCTATCATCACCACCATCGTCATCACCATCCTCAGAGCAACAACAGGATTGGCTTTGGAGAGCACACAGACCCTCAGATCATCACAATCTTGAAATCCAACGCCGTGGGTGGCCTTCAAGTATCGGTGGAGGAAGGGAAATGGGTCCCCGTTACACCCCATCCCACAGCCTTCTTTGTTAATGTAGGTGACGTGTTGCAGGTGGGTCCTTTATCTTCTTCTCTTTTCTTTCTTCTTCTTCCTCCCTCCTTCCTTTTCCATTTAGTAATACATGGTAATCATCACCATCTTTAAAAAGGTTGAGTTGACTGATTGCTGCTGCAACTGAAACTGAACTGAAATGAGTCGGAAGTTGATGCAACAATTGAGAGAAGATTCATTTCAGGGCCATTGGATTGATGTGAATTGTGATAAAATTTTTCACCATCAGTCCTTTTGGACCCTTCCTTCTGGAGGACAGGTCCCCCTGTCCAGTGTTCTCTTCCAATCACAATCCTCCATGGAACTAATTTCCTGACTCCTTGCAGCTTTAAATCCTATACACTCTACTGGTTACATTTTCTTTTTCTTGTGTGAATGCGTGAATTCTCATGTTGGATGAATAGTAACCCGTCCATTTGATATGAAATAGGCAATGACAAATGGGAGGTTTATGAGCGTGAAGCATAGAGCAATGGTGAATTCGTACGAGGCAAGGATGTCAATGGCCTACTTCGGCTCCCCACCACTGCGTGCAAGGATTAGTCCAATCCCAGAGTTGGTCACCACACAAAATCCTCGGCTTTACAGATCATTTACGTGGGCCGACTACAAGAAAGTTACATATTCTCGACGTCTCGGAGAGAGCCGTCTTAATTTATTCAAGCTGCAATCGGATGAATGATTTTGTAGGCTCGAAGGAGGACGTTTTTGTGCTGCAAACAGTCCTACAGGTTTTTTGCATACTACTAGGAGCTATAGAATGACTCTGTGCCTTTTGCGAACATATATGTATCAACTACTATTACCATCGATGGGGTCTTGAAATTTTCCCAATCTTATCGCCTATCTTGCAAAGAAAATCAAGTTTTTGGCACCGCGTTTCATATCAAAAGTAGTACTGTAACAATCAATCCGCAGCCGCATCAAGAACTTGGTTAGATATTTTATACTAGAAAAGCCCACATTGTGTCTCTCAATGCCCACCAGTATCTTATGCCAGATTTCAGCAAACACCAAGTACCAATGAGAAGTCAGTACTTGATCGTGAGTTCAACATCACTAGATTGGATTTCAAATGTGGAAAGAGGCTGAGATAACAATTAACAATCAATAGATGGTGTTTACAATGATTTCGATGAAACAGGAAAGATGCTTTTACTGCCACAAGATAAAAGCAGCCATTAGAACATGGTCAGTACGGACGGTGAAATGAACATTAGGAGGTACAGTACATGTATGATATCCAGAAGCACATTAGCACTTTAAAGTGGTCAGATTGACAGAATGTAACTCAATGATTATGAACAAATTGTCAATCTAGTCAAATTAAGAAGACCTCTCTCTGCTTCCTGTCTTTATTTCCTCTTGGCGGCAGTTGTTCTTTCATTTGGGATTTATGCTTATACCAGGTGCAGAAGCAAAAAATATGATTCAAACTAGACAATATTCTGTGACTTGGCGGTGAAGCGTGCACACTTCCTACGACCAGTTTTGGTCAGCCCACACACGCAGTTCTCCAGAAGCTCATAATCTTCGTTCCAAAACAGCAATGAGGCCATCTCTGGGTTATCCAGCAACGTTTTTGAGGTCAAGTAACCAGCAATTGTCCATGTTTGATTAAGTCGAGCCTGTTTTCCAATAAATCTTCCATATCTCGTATCATAATATTCAGGCCATCGATCCATTTGGAGCCTTTTCTCTGCCACGGCCACTGCTTTTCTAGCTAGTTCTGGTCTTCCCATCTTGATGCAAGCAAGTGTGAACTGAGATGTAGAAGGCTCCAAATAAGGATAACATTTGGTGGAAAAAAAAACCAAGGATTGACTATCATAGAATAGAAACAAGTTTACTATTGTACAACTGAAGAATTATATTTCAGCTATTTCATGGACTCCTTTCTTTTCTGATGAGGTGAATAGTTACAGGGTAACAGAAGATCTCACATTTAGTTTTGAGAGCTAGTGCTTTACAGGGGAATCTAAATTTAGAATAAGCATACCTGCCATAGAAGTGTTGGCCAAGATCCACCATTGTGATACGACCATGGCCTACAAGCAAGCAATTATTTGTGTTAACTTCCTAGACAACCACGATATACAATTACAGAAGTAAAGGAAATAAAGTAGGTCAACATATCACGAGAAATAAAGAATGCAAAAAATGCTGATCCTCACGTATTCTTAGGGTCACTGCCAGTGATAATCCGCCATTCCTCGTACTCCAAAGCAGGATAACATATTTTCAGAGGCATGTGGGAAACTAAATCATCCCATTTATCTTCAATCAACTTCAATATGCCTTCATTCTGACTGGGGGTTCCCAGAGATGAAACAATGGCCCAGATATTTCCAAGAGTGAAAAACCTGAAGTCCATGTGAGCAGGTTGTAAATTGCCAATGAAATAGCCTCCAATCTCGGGGACCCAATCTACAAGCCAAGATGGTATCTGATCTGGATATATGTTAAACTTGTTGATGGCTTCAGTTGAGTATTCTTCTGTCTTGTAACGATATATCTCATTGATTTTCTGCATATCCACCCAATAGTACTCTCTTATGTGAAAAGAGAGGGCACTGAGGCGATTATTAACAGCTGCAACTAGTTTCTTTGTTCCATCATTAACAGTGAGCATCTCACGAGCAGAGCGCAGAGCAGAGTAGAATAATGCCTACAAAGAATGGAGAAATATCAATTGGTTTATCAATGAAAAGAAGAGAGATGGAACCACAAATGTAAAAGCAAAATAAAATCAATTATACAACTCAAATATGTATGCAGAAGGAAATAAGTTCTAATTTTCCTTGGGAGTGGCAAACATTACAGCAGATTGACTATCATGTTATGCATACTCCAAATAATATGACAATTGACTGTTCTGGTCCTACCACAGATACCTTAGCAAAACATGCACACGGGAACAGTGATAATTGTGAATAGCCTCCAATTTTTATTTTTATTTACTTTCTACATGTACAGAAACCAAGTATAAGAAACTAAGAATATTAAAGCTATATTATCTTTCCCTCAAAGTCAAATATAACCCAAATATGTTAAACAACATAAAAGACAGGTTCTTTGAAACAATATCACTTACTTGAATTTCAAGAGGATGTCCATGAATACCCATCCTTCTATCAATCATGCAGGAACCGTCAGTGACTAAGAGGGTAGGAAACATATCAAAACCATCAGTTAAACACAAATTGAGGATCAGTCTAATGCCTGTTTGCACATCCACTCTCTCCTGCAATGCATAGTCCCCTGTGATCTTTCCATAAGCTCTTAATAAGATTATCCACCATAAGCCTGTCCACAATATCACAAATAATTACCATAACACATATATTCACAAAAATCCTAGATACAGAAAGCCACATGGGTTACAAATAAGTTGACTTGGTTAGGTAGAAGATTTTGAAATCTACGTCTACGAAGATTGATAAGATTGCTATCTTACCTGAATCAACCGGTGCAACACGCCCTATAGCTGATTCACCAAAATCTGGATCCAAAACATCCTCAAATTCTCCAGTTCTTCCATCAAGAGGCACAGTCCGAACTTTGAAACTTGCTGGCATTAACCCTTGTCCAGGGCTATAGCAGTCCACAGTTTTCTCCCAACTCTAAGGAGAAATATGAAAATATATGAGTTTTACATCCATGGAACTAAAAACCCAAAATGAGCCAGCACTGACAGAAAACTTCACCAAATAGCAGTCAGAAATAGCTACCATCCTTAAGGTTGGGTTATCAGAAGGAAAGCAACAAATCTCATTATCAGAGTCTCCATATAACTCATTATCAGAAAGTTATCTCCGAATATGAACACACTATAGCTACAGTAAAAAAGCTAACTTCCAGAGGCAATTAGTGGTGAAGCAGAAGAATAGGATTCTCTTTGCCCTTATATCTCCAATTAAATTCGTGGAAAGCAGAAGGCATGGAAAAAGAAAGATAGTTAAAGTAAAGCGCGGGGGAAGTTGATTCAAGGGAAGTTCTTTCTATGTTGCGTCTAAGCAGATGAAAGAAATGAAAGAACCATGCAATGATTATTTAAACTGAAGAAACAAACACACTGAAAGCTTGATCACATGCAGGAGGTGATAACATAAGACAAAAAATGTGCTGAAAGCAACTTCAGAATAAAACCAAAAGGCAATAACTTTGGCAATGACAATAACAGGATACATTATGTGCAAAACTACCTGTAGCTGTAGAGTGTGAAGCAGAAAGTTCTTCACAATCTCTCCTTCTCCATTAAGTAAGAATGCAAGGGCTGAGGGAACAAAATCCCGAATGAAGACTTGATCATAGTTCAGTGGCAGCTTATCAGCAGGATCATTAGCAGCAACAGTGCCCACAGGGTGTCCACAATAGTTTACAACAGATCCCCGGAGCAATTCCCAAGCCTCCTTCTCCACCTCAGACACCTCTCTCTTGTTTGTTGATTTTGAAATTTGTGAAGCATTCAAGCCTTTATTAGAATCGTCTATATTTACATTGGAACCATCTACACTAATTTTATCCACCTTTTCTTTCTCTTCATTTTGAAACACATTGTGAGCCTTTTCTATTGTGTCAATCACCAAAGGCTTCACACCTAAACCCCCTCTGACGTAAATCTTACCAAAGTGATTTCCATCAACAGGAGATTCAACAGACGTGGAATGATTCCTAACATCTGATGCTACATTAACTATACCCAAATCAAATCTACGATTACAACTATCAATTGGACAACCCAAAAAAACCTTAGATTGCCACCAATTTGAATCGGGCCCGCAAAAAGCGCTCCGATTTGGAAAAATTACATCCTTAAACCCCATAGCTCTATGGCTATAACAATGAACTCTATGCAAGTTCGATTGCAAAGTCGACGAATTAGCAGTAATCAAACGATTACTCTTGGCAAGTTGAAACCCAAAGAAGGATGAATTTCTACAGCCAGTCAAGATTCTACAACGGGGTTTCATGCTGGAAATTCCAATACAGCTGCTAGTATTCATTTTCAAAAATTGAAAAAAATCTTGATACTGATCAATAAAAATTTAAACTTTCCAGTATCAACAACGAATTATCCGCTAACTGGAAATGGGACGGAAAGTACAACACTATATGAGCTTACTAACTATCACTAGTATGTATATACAAGAAATCTGTTAATTGTGAAAAACTAATTAACAGATTATAGCGATTAGATTACTCTACAAGATCAAAAGTAGCCAAAATGGAAAGGGGAAAAAGAATGGCCCTTTATTATGTATATATAAATATGAACAAAGGAAAACGAAATGGAAAGCTGAAATGAAATGGGACTTACAGGTGCAACAAGAGAGAGAGAGAGAGCGTGTCTGAAGATGAACAGAGATATTTGGAAGCCGGTAGGTGGAAGAGTGGAGGAGTTTATATAGACGAGGAAAGAGGTGAAGGTTCAGGGAAGACGACAAGAGCTTTTTCACTTTACACGTTTTGACAATATTAACCTTGCACGCGCTGCGAATACTTTTCTTTTTCATTTTTTTCTATCTGTTTTGATTAATAAAAGAAAATTAATAGTATTAGTATTTATCAATGGCACGATTATTCTTAAATTTTATTAAAAGAGCTTTGAATAAATATTTTGAAGTATAATATAATATATTTTTTGTCTTTTTTTTATCTATTTATTTTAATCGATTCATAAATTTTAAAAAAAATAAAAATTTTTAATTAATTAATTAACATTTCTTTGTTTACCCTCAAATAATTTTTCTCTTTATTAAAGAATAATCAAATTTTAAAACTTTATATATTATAATTATATTTAGTTTACCTATATTTCTTATTACATATGCACAATATTCATTGTATTAAAGATAAATATTTATAAAAAAATAACAATTAATATCGTCTTGATTCGTTAACAAGATAGATAAATTGAAACTAAAATTTTAATTAAAATAGACAGATAAAATGAGACGAAATAAGTAATAAATTTTTATTTTTATTTATACCTTTTTTATCTAGATAATGAATTTTATTAATTATTATTACTTATAAGATTTTTTTGACACAAAAGACTACAGGCATGGAGAAAAGAGGGTTAAGAGTCCTACGTAATAAAATTGATGCATTCAAAGGGGGTAAGATGGGAAAATCATGAAATTGTGTCAAAGTGGAAAAAGACAAGGGTAAGACGGGAAAATGGAGAAAGAAAGGGTAGGAAAGTCATTTTGGAAAGGGTTGTTGAAAATAAGAATGGATAAGTCAGGTTTATACTAGTATTAAAAAATGTGCGAAAAACAATAAGGGAAAAATCTTTGGGCCCGCTAAAAGTAGAACCCTTTTTGTATCATTCGGGCTGGATTTATTGAAAATGACAAAGGTGGCCTTGGGTCCAATATGGACGGGCCTCAGGTTTCTCCCACATTTTGCACCATATTTCAAATTCTCATAGGTAGATAGCAACCCTATAGTGATGAGATAAACGTGGATATTTCTATGATGGTTGTGGTCACAACAATTTTTGTATTTTTTTTCTCCTAAAAAACAAAAATAATTAGTCTAAAATCCCTTTTTATCGGTTCATTTCAAAAAAAAATTTTATCCCAATTTATCTGTCTTATTAGTAAATCAAAACTATATTAATTATTATTATTTCACAAATATCCCTCTTTAATACAGTGAGTACTTCGTATTTGTAGTGAAAAATAAAAGTAAATTAAATATGCTTATAATATATAAAATTTTAGAATCTGATTACTCCTTAATAAAAAGAGAGATTTTTTGAGGATAAAATATAAAATATTGATTAATTAATTAATTTTTTATTTTTTAAAAAATTTATGAATCGATTAAAATTAGTAAATAAAAAGAGGACGGAAAGAGTAATATTTATAAAAAAAACAATAATTAATTATACCCTTTTTGGAACTATAAACATCTAGAGATGTGACTGGGTATACCTTTGACTATTGAGAGTCAATGGTTTCACTTTTTGGGCTACAATAGCATTAAGATTGTTTGGACTCACACAGACCATTTGGAAGGAACTCTACACCAAACCCACCATGGACATTATTTTTTAGGCCCAAGTTATAATATTGGGCCTGGAAAATCTCCTAGCACCTAAATAGGGTTTAGCATAATTGACCCTCCCCCCACCTCTCTTTGTTTACTGAATTTTCGAATACGTATAAGAGTTGGAGAATTTACACAAACTAAGAAAACTCAAAGCATGATAGAAATTATTGAGTTGGTTGAAAATTAAAATCAATTAATGTTATGATTAAATAGAGTAATAAATGATACGTGTATAAATAAAAAAAGTACGATAAATACATAAAATGAATTTTATAAAATGATAGATAATTATTTTAAAAAATTTATAAAAAATGACAGATAAGAGAGAACAGTGAGATTGATATGACAAGGATGAAATTCAAAATCTATACTTGGTAAAAATTGCATGATAGTAATTAACTAAGGTCATAAAATTTAAAACGATCATGAAACTACCCTTGGAAAGAGCTAAGGACCATCATCCAAACTAATAGCATATTTTGTTGGGATGAAAGGGAGAAAAAGAAGGGGAGATTTAAATTTGAACGTAAATAGGTAATTTACATCATTTAGTGAAGAAAAAAAATGGAAGGACAGTAAATTAGACTAGAAAGCTCTCATTCCTCACGTTAGAGAAATAGTACGTCTAAATTTAGACGGATTAAGATACAAATCAAAATAATACTTATAGTATTATTTACTTTCCTTTCATTCAAATTAAACGAAATAGACGTAAAGTATATTCACTCTCCCTCATGAAAGTAAAAGCTTCCTTGCGCCCCCCCTCTTCCCCCTCCCCTCCTCCTTTATAAGATTAAACAAATATGATTTCTTCACCTTAACACATCTCATCAATTTCATCTAAGCACATAGTAGCAAACTTAATTAAAACTCTTACATTTTTAAATTATAGGTAACATATTCAATCACTTTATTATTATCCTTTGGGCTCTTCTCTTTTGAGGTGTTTTATATTTAATTTGGTGGGTTTATTTTATTATTGCTTTATTTAATTAGTGGATTAGGATTTATAGGGCTTAAGAGTTAATATTTTAAGTTAAGGATTTTAAGTAGCAATTATTTCATTAGGGGATTTTAATTAATTACTTATTAGAGGTTCAGTCATAACGTCAGTTACATTGTTTCTTTAGTATCAATACCAAAAGAGAAGAACGAAGAGAGGAGAAGAGGTGAAGAATCTGAGAAGGGGATTGAACCATTGATATCAAATATTGGTAAGTTAGCCGTTCTTTTGTTGGTTAAGGTGTTTATAGTATAGGATCGAGACTTGCGATTCTTGAATTGAAGTTAGCGTGTTAGCGTTCTAAATTGAAAAAAAATCGATTAGATGATTAATGATATTGTTTGGGTTTCAATTGAAGGTGAATAAGTGTTTTGTGACTTGAATGGAAGTTTTGGGAGGATTCTTGGTAGTTGAATTCCTAGGTAAGGAAATTGGATTTACTTGTATTTTGGCTACTGATGGTTGTTTTCCAGAAATCGTGTGCATTTTAAATCCTTTATGAAATTGCTAGTTTGATTATATGAAAATGGTATTGAGCATAGCTTGATAATTTGTCACCTCTATATATATGGTTATGTTATTGAAAATTATGAGTTTTAAACTAAGTTCTATACTATGTTTTAGTTTATAATTCACGATATGTTAATTGCTTGTGGGTTTGCTTTGGTATGAAATTCCTGACTTTATAAGTTATAAGGCCCTATTAAGGGGATATAATACCTAGGATAAATTAAGACCCTTCTTCTAATGGGATATAATGATTGGAGGACTGATTAGTTAAACCAAACCAAGTATCCAAGCATGAATCATCTTCGTGAATTAAGCTATATTTAAATATGTATTATATATATTTAAATGGTTTTTGTGCACAAAATGGTGTCTTTTCTTGATAAAGTGGATGGTTATATTGGTTGTTGGGGTTGAGATGTTGCAGGTTGGCTTTTGGGTGCTCTGAAATCGCGTTCGCACATTCCGAAGCGCACCCAGCGCCAATTCCCCTCTGATTTGATTCCAATGTCGGTTTTCTTCTATTGAAGTGATAGTTTGTTTTCTTGATTTATTGGTCATTATTTTCATTGAATAAAGAATATCAGTTCAATGTTGAGGTGTCAGTTATGCATTATTTTATTCAGTATTGAGTAAAACTAAGAAATTCATTATTTCTCTCTTCTTCCCTCTTATTTCTTTGTGTGATATTCCGAGATCTTCATATGGTCTGACCAACCCACCAAGAAGATATTCTAAAATCCCATGAGTTGTGTTCTACGATAATTTGAAAGTTATTTTGAACAATCATTTTATAAATGTATATGTATATGTAGCATGCTCAATCCCAGGTAAGCCAAATTTTCTTACTGAGTTAGTAAACTTACTCATTATCTACCATTTTGCAGAATATCAATTAGAAGAAGAAGAATTAGACGAGTGGTTTGAGAAAAAATGGCAATGATATCTGACAGTTATTTCTGAATTTCGGGAGTATGATTATTTATTTGAATAGTTAGGATATTTTGTTAAACTTTGATAGTTTTGATGGATTTATGTGTGTTATGTACTTGGTGGACTATGTAAATAAATGCTCAGTTAATGTCAATTGGGTTGTTTAAACTTTATTACGAATTTGAGTTTTTAAGAGTGTGAGTTTATATGTGCGAGTTATTTAAGTATTATAGTAATGCAGTAAAAACGTGATGGATCAATTTGAA
Organism: Voacanga thouarsii; assembly: GCA_026120185.1. Classification (NCBI taxonomy): domain Eukaryota; kingdom Viridiplantae; phylum Streptophyta; class Magnoliopsida; order Gentianales; family Apocynaceae; genus Voacanga; species Voacanga thouarsii. The sequence continues at coordinate 1,292,975 of JANUWF010001045.1, read as the reverse complement.
GTGTTAAAGATTGGGCGTTCTAATTTGAAGATAGTATGATGTCATTCCCAAGCTCAGGGCGTGACAATTATTCAACAACTTCATTCAACTGCCTAAGTTATGAAGGGGACCCTTCGTCTCCAATTTCAACCCTATCCTTTTATTGCTAGCTCTTCAAATCAGCTCTCATAGTGGATTACAGCCTGTACTTTTAAAGAATCACATTTCCTCCTCTCTAAACTTCTCAAAAACACAGTACTTGCAGTCCAAGATGCACTTAAAATGCCATGCAAAACCATCTTAGCTGTGGGTCGCAGCATTCAAAAACAGTAGCCATTCCCATGAAGAAAGTTGAGCACTAGCCACAAAACACAGTGCAACTTGCCTCAGTGCATCCCTCCAACTTGCAGCACCAACAATATAATTATCAAGAAAGCAACGATCTCCTTCAGTTCTTATCCATTACTATCTTTCGATAACGTACGATAATCAAATACTTGATTCATAATTCAATAATATCGACATTCAATTTAATTATTAGTTCAAGAAAATCAGTGTTCAATATTGGAATGGGTAACAAAAAATGCAGGCTTTCAGAAATTTTATTGTGTTTTAATCAGAATTAAAATTAAAATATTTAATCAGAAGATGGTGTTCATCAACGTAAGCGATGATGCCCACTTCTGAGGCCTTCACCGCACTATCGACATTGATATTACTATGTGTGAGCTGAATTCGCGAGCCTCTTGACCCGCTGTTCTGTGTTTTTCGATCAAAGTATTAGACTGCTAAACTATCTAGATTACGTTTTTTATTGATTCTTTCCTAAATGGAACACGTTTTCAAATACAGGGATTGGTTTAATAACTCTAATTTTCAATTTTAAAAAAACAATAATATATCTCTTTGACTATAAGTTGAATGATCCACTAAGTAAATCTGACCACTGAAAGTATGATTAGCAATGGGATTTGGCATTTAGCTAAGCCATTTCTTGGTTGATTGAAATTGTTGTTTAGTCCAAGGATGTTGATTGGAGAATTTTATTATTATAATATTTATATAATTATATTCAGTGTTTGACTAACAAGTATATATCATACAGATTAGATATGTAATTCTGTAATTACATGACGAAATCTAGTATGTATTCATTAATTGTTTTTACTTTTTTTTAATTAATTAAGATAAGAATGTAAGATATTGAACGTTTTAAAATCTATGTAACGAGAAATAAGTAAATAATAAAAAAAACAACCTTGAAATTATTGAGGGGCACTTGAACCTTTTTTGGGCTGATTATAGTGGTGGAAAAAATGTTGACTCCACATTTGTTCTTTCTCATCTTTTTCCAACTTTAACAACCTTAAATTCTTACAAACTCCAAACTGGTTTTTATCTACTTTTTGTTGATATTTATCTTCTTCTTCTCCTTCTTCATCTGAGTTGTGTAACAATTTTTCAAAGATTGAAAACCTCAATCAACTTTGGCATTTCTCCCAAAGACGTAATTCCAACTTTCTACTCCACACATGAATCTTTAAGACACTAATTGTACTTTATGGTACGCCCTTCTGTCTTCTATCTCCTAATTAATGAAAGAGTTTAGGTATATTTCATCCTACTTTTTCTTTTTCCTTTTTTTTTCTGAAGTAAAAAATAATATAAAATTATGTACCTCAACGCGTAAGATTTTTAAAAAGAATATGACTTTATATTTTTTCTTTCTAAAATACTCCTATTTAAATGTTTTGGAAACCAGAGAAGAGATGAGAGAAATGGAACAATAAATAAGGATAAAAATATAAAAATAGCTTAAAATCTTCTTGAAAAGTCCCTAACGACTTATAATTTGAGACAACAATAGTATTTAACGACTTATATTATAGGATGAAGGGTGTAATATATATATATATATATATATATATATTTATATATAAAAGAAAATATTTGAAAAGGCATGTGACGATGAATGGAGAAAAAGGCAATGGTGAATACGCAAGTGATATCCATCACTAAGCTTTGGACTTTTTCATTTTATGTGGATTTGAGAGCTTAGACACATGGGTTACCTTAGGAACTCCATACGTATCCCCCAGTAATTAACCTTGTCCGCCATTCTTATTTATGAGGCTAACTTTCCTACGTGTCATTAGCCAAATTCAATAATTCTCATCCTTAAGATTTTCTTAAGACCTTTTTCCACAACTCTCTTTTAACTCAAAATGCTAGCCACAAGCATCATTAGTTGTTCCTACAATTTTCTAGTCGTTTCATTCTATGTATAGAAGTATTACTTTTCTTTCCTTGTTAACCAAAATTAGTTGCATGGATAAGTCGAGCTAATAAGTGTTGGGAAATCTCGACCAGCATACTTAGAATGTAAGTGAATAAAAATTAGTTTGAGATGAATTTTGTAAAAAATTATTAAATATGTAAGCGTCAGGTGGAGTCCGAAGATAGAAAATATGATGACAGTTTTAAATTAAATCAAAGTGAAATTTTGGATAGAATTGAAAATTTTTAATCCAAATAAAACCTAACAATTTATATTGTTCGACTTACTTATTTACCCGAGGTATTCTTGATATTTTTCAAAACTCTTGTATATATTTATTAGTCTCGCACTACTGATACACTCACTTCATCTCTATCCACACGCTTCCATAACATTGGATACACTAGAATAAATCAAGATACCCAACAAAAAGATACTAAGTCATGAGAATTTTAATCAATACGGATGTACTTAATAAAAAGATAGCAATTCAGATGATTCGATTCTTCGTCAACGCATATCATTTCCCACCCTTAACAACAACATCCAACTTAAAAAATAAAAAACAATATCAGAACTTCTCTTGCGCACCATATATAATTAAGAGAGAAGATTAATGCACGGTGGATGGGAATGAGAAGAGAGATATATGGAAGAACGTGAAGTTTCTGATAATGGAATGGGATGATGAGGTTTCTTATATTTGTTACGGGTTGGACAGAGTTTGTAACCAAAAAAAGGGCATTTGGGAAAACGTTGAAAGAGATGACGCTGATAACTCACACCATAAAACTTGTGGTTCAAAATGGCTTAAAAAGGCGTCCTTGTAATCTCGCTTTCAGCACTAACCATTACGCAAAGTACAAGTGAAGAAGAAGAAGAAAGATTACAGATTTAATTAGTCTGCTTAAAATGGTTCTGAAGAGAAAAGATTAAAGCTGTTGATGATAATTTATGCTTTCTACCCTTTAAATCAATCAAAGGGGGTTCTTTCTTTGAATGTTCAACACGTGGGCTCATTAATACAGGTGGCTTTTGTTTCAAGATTATACAAAGTACCATAGGGTTTGATTTAGGCTTAGGAAAATGATGGGTTGCGTAGTTTGTCACAATCTCAATTAATAATGAAGCATCTGTAAAACTCAAAATATACGCGTTGTCTATCTTTTGAATTGTTCGAAACTTAAAAAATAAAGAGAGCGATTGTAATACTTAACTTAATAAAGGAGCTCTTGTAGAATTCAAACCTACTTTTGAGTTTCAAATGTTTTTTCTTGATTCCCTCGAAGGGGAAGAAATGTCAATTTTCAAGATTGAGTCGTACCGCTCCTGGTATGTCCTTTTTTTTTCTTATTTAGTACTCTCTCCGTTTCATAATATAAATCGTTTGACTTAATTTCACACATATTAAGATTCTTGAAAACAATGTAACTTTATGTTTTTTCTTCCTAAAATACCCATATTTAAATTAAATGTCTTGGAAACAAGAGGGGAGAGGAGGGAGAAAGAGAATAATAAATAAGGACAAAAATGTAAAAGCAGTTTCAAAACCTCCCTGAAAAGTCCCCAACGACTTATAATTTGGGATAACAAAAGTAGCTTCAAACGACTTATATTATGGGACGGAGGGAGTACTTTCTTCGTCCTTTTTAATCTGTCTATTTTAATTGGTTTATAAAAAAAATAAAAATTTTCGATTAATTAATTAATATTTTTTATTTTACCCTCCAATAATCTCACTGAATAATCAAATTCTAAAATTTTATGTGTAATAAACATATTTAATTTACTTTTATTTCCCACTACAAGTGCACAATACTAATTGTATTAAAGATGGGTATTTGTGAAAAAATAACAATTAATATCGACTTAATTTACTAATGGGACAGGTAAATTGAGACAAATATTTTAATTAAAATAGACAAATAAAATGGGATAGAGAGAGTAATTCTGACATGAATAACTCGTTTATTTCTACATTTATATCTCTTTATTTTTTCTATAATTTTTATACTTATTAATCAAATTAACAGTGTTGAGTATAACAAATACCAATTGTCAATATATTCAATCGAACTTTCTATATATATCTTGAATTAAAAATCAGATATTCGATCACTTTATTGTCAGAATAACACAAAAGAGAAAATCTAGTTCTACGAATAAATTGAGAAAGGGGGAGATAAGAAGTAGTATTTGTTATTGTATTGGGGTCCCCAAATCATTCCAAAATTACTTTTTATGGACACAAACTAGATTTGATTGACAGTAACCACTATATAATATGCATAGATATTCACATTTCAGATGCCCAGCAGTGGTCCTCCACACTTTGACCAAATAAAAATTTCGACCCCACATTTTTACTTTTATTAGCAATCACGCCCTTCCACGTTGCATCCAATATTCATAATAATTCTTTGCTTATATGAAATCAAAATGGTCATTTCAAAAGCTTTCTCATCTACCCATGAGAGACGACTTTGAATATATTTGCACAAGGAAAAAAAAAAAGGAAAAATTGACGTGGCTTAATGTAAATCAAGATTTGTATATTATAGTGGACTCCAGTTGTACTCTGTATTTACTGACAGGTACCGTTGAAAAAATTGAACAAAAAAAAAAAAACACTTTACATGCCTTGCGTCTGTATATTATCAAAGAATTTCCATTTAACTTTTTACTAGATTTGCTGCTTTTTTTTTCACCTCTTGATCCCCCTGATGATGAGGTCACCTTATCGCGAATTCAATGTTTGGTATATTTTTATTATTTTCTATAAAAATAGAAACGGAATAAAAAATTTGAAGTTAGGGGACGAGTTGGACTAAATAAATAATATTAATATAATTTATGAAAACTTTTTGGAGTAGCAAAATATAAAATTTTGAGAGGCGGATCCGACTCTGAGTAAAATAGAAATGTACTCGAATTGAAAATGTATATATTTTTAATATGTTAAAAGAATATGAGATATGAATTGAACTAGTGTGTATTATCGTCCTTTGAGTTGATCAAAATAATTAATATTGAAATTTTCACATTAACGTTTTAAGATCAATTTTTTTTTTGAGACATGAGTTATATATACACTTTTAAAACTTTTATTAATAAAAAATTAATATATTAAGGTCTTGATTTATATTGTAGAATTGAATATATATATATATATATATTAAATTGAGAATTTAATTTGTATAATCGGATAACAGTTAAAATTAAAAATAAATTATTGTATAAAATTTTGAACATCAAATTATTATTATTATTATTATCATCAATTGTTCATAAGTCGTATAATTTAAATATCGTAATCGGAATCTACGTGGCTTTGAGAGTAAAAAAATAAATAAAAAATGACACTAAAATACAACATTTGGTTAGATTCAATTTCAAGGGTTGCGGCTTAGAGATATTAATAAGAAAGAAAAAAAAGAATAAAAGAAAAAGGGGAGTAAGTGCTGGGACTAGGAAGAAGCCTAACCTTAATTTAAGAATGTACACGTGGAGCCTTCTTAACAGCACAAAACTCCGGGGGACCACTCGTGGTGGCTTCTCTAAAAGGCACGCGGCCTACAAAGATTCCCTTTCTCGCCGCCAAAGCTCTCTCTCTCTAAATGTGTATGCACTATTCCCTCACGTTTTCTTATTCACTTTGTTTCTCCTCCTTCCATCCCATCCTATTACCAACACATTACATCAATCCAAGAAATTACAAAGTCTTCCAACAAGGCTTACTTCTTCATCTAGCCTTCTAACCTATGGAAATACTACCCCCCCCCCCCCGGCCCACCTACACTTTCTCCATTTCTCTCCGGCCATTCTTTTTTTTTTCTGACTAATATATATGAATTTATAAGATAAATATTTTGACTAAATCTGTAAAGAAAGACATAATTTGGTATTAATCGAATCACTATTAATCTTATAATTCTCTAATTCTAATTTCTTGTTAGTTCTAAATGATGTTTTGAATTGAATATAGACATGCGAATTTTGCCAAATAAATAGTCTCATTTATTATTTTTATCTTTTATGAATATATATAGAATCGTCTAAATTAATCTTCTTACCTAATGATGAAAAATGCATATTAAAAAAAGAAATTCCCAAAGGCAAAGAATTGCATAGAGGTGGGGGAGGGGGTGGATGTACAAATTGTGTACTAGAAATGGACACAAAATAAATAGAGCTAGAATGTTAAGTTTTTGTCTAGTCCCGTGGGTTCAAGTCACTTTGTCCATACCATGGCCAACAAACAAGCTCCATTATCCCAAACCCAAGATTTTAATCATGATAGGATTGGTCTAATCTAAATAAGATGATTATTATTATTGTTGGATCAATATAATTATTTAGTATTATTCGTGACCTTTAGAACCCACTCTCACGTGGCATATTCACATTTAACATTAAATCACTAACATTCTTTGATATCTCTCTCACTAATGGGAGACTCTAATTTTTTTTTTTTAAAGAGTATTATATGTATTAGCCACGTCTCTAAAATCATTGCTGGCTACTTTTTTTCCCCCTTAAATCTAGAACAAGGACAAGAGTCTTTACTCTGGTTCAGGCCCCATAGTCTATGTTTCATAAAATTCCATGACTCACACTTGACATTAAAATATAACAAGCAACAAAGACATCAACAGGTTAAAGATAGTGGAACCAATTATGCACTTCTTCTACTACATTATACTACTATTTAATACTAAACCCTTCACCAGCTTCCATTTTGTAATCATCATATGCTCTCTAATAGTAAAAAAGAACATCATTCATCCATTTTTAAGACAGTCGGCAACTTTGCGTTAATAACTTAAAAGTTCTTGTTCTTGATAGTTCTTACTTTTTAAAAATCTTGATTTTTCTTTTTTTTTTTAGTTATGTTCTTGGAGATTAATTACGGGAATAGATGACAGATAGATTGAATTCATGTATGAAAAACAAAGTGTCGACTTCAAAGAATGATAAATAGTATTGATCATAAAAACGACAGAGTTACAAATGTTTTTAACAAACCTCCAAAAAACTCAAGAAAATGATAAAAAGAAAGAAAAGAAGTAAAACCCACAATTATGCTTGTCCCTCCCTAGCTACAAATTATGTCTATGTGGTCCTAAGAATTGATTATATATATTTTCAATTTTGATATGTGGGAATTCTTAGTATGTATCGCCATAACATGAAATTCTCTCTACAATTTGAGGCTTTTTTGGCTTTGAATCTTTATTTCGAATTTTCCTCAAATGTTACTGCTGAGTTGCTGCTGTATGAACCAGACGTCCTCGGCGGTCCATAAGCTGTCCGATACGTCTCCTCCACCGTCCATCCATTGGTTGCTTTGTTCCATCACTTGGAAATCTAACCCCTGGTTAAAGTAACCGGTGGGGCTAGTTAAGGTGTCCCCATAAGGGAGCTGGTTTGCTGGATAATATTCTTGATGATTGCTCTGATTAACTGGATAATTGTAGCAGTCGGTCATGTCTGAAACAGGTGAAACTTGTGCCCCGAATGAGTCTGATGAGGCTGCCGTGCTTGAATTTTCTGATGTGAAGCTGCTTGGGATGTTAACCTGGAAGTTGCTGCCGCACATGTTTGCCTGCGGCAGCTGCTGCATCACCTGGCTGCCAGCTGAACACATATCAATGTTCATGTTCTGATGATTGCTGTTGTTGTTGCTGTTCAGGTGACTGTAACCAGCTGAGGCGATGCTAGAGTTGGCGGCAGCAGGGGTGGTGGTTGCGGCTGTGCCTGTTGCAGTGGAGGGAGCACCGGCCGCGGCAGCAGCTGCCTGAATTCTCTCGACTAATCTTGGCATCCAGAGATAACGCATGGTGTCCTTGAATTGCTTGCTGTTTACGTCACATTTGAGCTGCTTCGCATGCTTCTGAACCCTGGTTCTCCAGTAGTTCTTGATCTCATTGTCGGTTCGACCAGGCAAATGCTGAGCAATTTTTGACCACCTACATAATTTCCAATGCCATTAGAGTCAATTTATCCAAAAACTCCTTGATCACGAAATGGATCGGATGGATAGCTATACATACCTATTGCCCCAACGGGAATGGAGTTCAAGAATCAGAAGCTGTTCTTCAAGAGTGATATTTCCACGACGAACGTCGGGACGAAGATAATTAAGCCACCTTAATCTGCAGCTCTTTCCAGTTCGCTTAAGACCTGCGCCATTGATCAAATTTCATAAATTAGAATCAACTTTGGTAAAGTTTCATACGTCAGTTTTCTAAAAACTAAAGTGCAGCAAGTGTAAAAGGATCAAATTTCTCTTTACTTTTCTGGGATAGTACTTGTTCTGCCATTTTATCTTTTCCTTTCTTTAACTTTATTGGATGAGTTCTTAGCTTTTGAAGATCATGCTGTTCGGCTAAACAACTCGAATGTATTATTATTATTAACTAATATCCTACATGAATCTTCTTCTCTCTGTATTATTGTTCTTTATCTCATGTCTTATACAGTATAAAACTCTATCGTCTCAGAAACACAAACCCAAAGATGATAACCCAAGAACCCAAAAGGAGAAAGGCGGTAACCAGGTAGAAAAAGGAGGAGAAAGAAGAAAATTCTAACAAGACAAGGAATTAGAAGAGCCCATAACCATCAAAATTGAGAGACAATCCCATTTCAACCACGCCCAAATTCAACTTATAATCTAACAGGAGATCATTGATACCTGCACAGCGAGCGAGAGAATTCCAGCGGCCTTCACCGTGATGAGCGATGTAGTTGATGAGGGTGAAGTCTTCCTCAACAGTCCATGGCCCTCTCCTTAGGTCCATGTCTTCTTCACTTTGGCTGCTGCAATTTCCTCTACCACCTCCCTTAACATGATCCATTACCGTAAATGGAGAAACTGATTGATTGATACAAAAAGGTGGTGATGGAGAAGAGAGATTTTATCTCTAGAGAGAGAGAAAGATAGATAGATCAAAGATGTATGGTATGGAGTTATATGCAGTAGAGAGAGAGATCGACTCCGAAAGAGAGAGAGAGAGAGAGAAAGAAAGAGATTGAGATTGAAGGGATTAATACACATGAGGATAGATAAGTGGAGCTTTATATAGAGAGATAGAGAGGTTTGAAAATGGTGAAAAAAAAGGGTAGCACAAAGCCGCAAGCTCGAACATAGGGTCCCTTCTCCTTTTAATTAATTCCATTAATTTTTCATTAATTAAACACTTAAAACTACTAAACTTATTTGCCGATTGATGGTCTTCACGCGCTGCCTTTGCATAACTATAAAAAAATAATTAAAAAAAAAAGTACTCACAGATTAGCCGATAAATATGTGTTTGCACGCGCAATTTGAATTGAATTAAAAAAATAAAAAGGAAAAAAAATCCGTTTAGATGAAGTCTGACACTTTGACACTTTGACTTTCCCTACTCGTTTGTGCAAGCGAATTGGAAAGCAGTTCCGTGGAAATAATCCCTTTTCCTTTTTTTTTTTTGGGCTTCAAAATGACAACTTTTGACTTTCTGACATTCCATTTTCTCTTTTTTCTGAATTTATAAAGGGTAGAAAAGGGAAAAAAAAAGACAACGAGAAAGTGAATGGATAACATGGTAGTCCTTAGTAATTTGCAAACAGATATGTTACTATCACAGCTATTGCACGTAGGGATAGAATTAGAAAATTACGATTGATGAAGCAAGTTTAATAAAATTAATATTATAAATTTTTAATTTTTAAAGATAAATGAACAACATTCCCGACCTTTTTTAAACTTAGTCTCTGTTTGAGAGTTTGTCCGTTCATGCATTATTCACATTATGGTGTCAGTAATTCAGTAGGGGTCTGATTCTTATTTCTTGTATGATTTTATATAATTCGTAAATTTATTGTATTAGAAACATTTTAAAGCTCGTAAGTAGTATTTTTCAGCCGCATATGTTTAAAATCGAAAAAATAAATTGTTACGATACAAGTCTTTTTTTTTTATGATTTTTTTTTATAGAAGTAGTTGTCTTGATGCCTTACATTGACTAAGGGATGAATATTTATAGCAAAGCTGAGAAATGAGAGGATCAGAAATCGTTTGGAGAATTTCATCTTCTCTTAATTTTACTCATAAAAGTTAGGGGACCTATATATGAATACGACTTTTATAAGTACTGCAAAGAGGGGACCAAATCTTTTGGGAAAATCCATGTGTAAGATATAGCCTATACAAATACTCTCTCTCACATTACAATTTATTTTTTTTTTCTCTTTGTAGTTTTCTTGGACCACACCTTAGTCTAGGAGAAAGAAGATACAATTTTTGTCAATTAATAGAGAAGCAAAATATCCATATGAAAGGACACACACAATTTAATATGACCAAAAAATTTTGAATGTATAGGTAGCTAGCTCTCTTGCCTCTGGCCCTCCTAGGATTTGAGATTCCTTTTAAAGAAAAAGGACCCTTATCAATGTCTATACCTAGAGAGTTATTTTTTTTTTCATAGACACGTTTTATTAAGAATAATATTATATATCATGATTTTTATATTACGTTTATTTTATTTTTTTATGAATAACTCTCTTTATATTCGTTAATCATATAATCAGATGTGAAAAATATTGATATAAAAATTGATTGTATATAACAGTATTCTTCTATTATTTATCATATTTTCTCTTTTGCTGTTTTCGTGAGTTATATAAATGTATCGAGACATATATAGAAGGTAAGAGGCGGGGTGGGGGAAGGGTTATTGTATTGAAGAATCTAGCTAGGCTGCAGCAAAAAGCCCCATATATAACTCTAGGATTAGCAATTATGGTTTTTAAGTGGACAAGCAAAAAAAAAAAAAAAAAAGCTAATTAAAAGCATCTCTCTTTGAGAGGACAAGATTCATCCAACAACTTCACTTAATCTTAGCCCTAAATTCACATAATTAACTAATACACTATACTAATCAAATTGCATCCAAGATTTGAATGGAAACCCTCCTATTCCATGTGAATCAAATCTATACTTTTGGAAATACCCAAGAACCTCTTTCCTATATGATATAAATAACAAAATGCAATGGCTATGTTCATGCTAATGAGGTCTTGAATGATACATAAATTAAAATAAATGATTAGACCCTTGATTTCATCCAAATACATATAGAAGTGAACGTTTTATTTGTATATAATATTTATATATACGTCAAATTACAAATAGTGAATTACTTTATAAATTCAAAGTTCGTTTCTATGGAAAAAAATGAAAATCAAACTAATTACATTGCGTTGTAATACAATACAAATTTCTCTATTCTCAAATGCTAAACGAAATACACTCTAATTTCCAAAATGTTTTACTTAACCTTATTTAATTAATTAGCCTTTCATTGACCAATTCAAAATTGGAGAAACATTATTCAATAATCAAGGAAATTAAGGTATACAAAAATTGTAGCAAAAAAAAAAAAAAAATGCATGAAAATCACGTGATGAGATGATCATAAAAAATATACCGTATGTTATATATATATATATATATATCTGCAAATGCATGCACTCAAGGACTTCTTCATTGCTTGCTTAATTACGCTTTAAATTAGCTATTTGTCCTCAGTGTGATCTGATGTGGTCGGGACACAACCATTTGTTCCCCTTTATTTATCTTATTATTCTAATTCACTAACTATATATATGCTTTCCATAATGCTATATTCTCGTGATCACCTCATATATATGATCTCATAAATAAATAAATAAATAAATAAATATATTTATATATTGATTCCTGAGTTCACTAAGGATACAAAGTTGCTTGCTAGGAAGTATATATACTATACCCAAGTGGATTTCATTTTATCCACTTTTTGTATACTTAATTCACATAATAAACATAAAGTTCCCCTGCAAAAGTGTGTATATACATATATGTTTATCTTTTTTTAATAGAAAGACTTGAATTATAATCTTGGTAAATTATAAGTGAAGCATTCGAATGATTAAAAAATTAAAAAAGAATATATATATAAAATTGTGAAATCATGCATGATATTTCATAAACTAATTAAAGAAGATTAGAGTATATTTTGGAAGGATTAAAAATGCAAACCTTGATTATTATATATGCTTTGTCATTAATCCATAGGTTAATTATAGTAAACAAAGATTGAATTAGAGATTCTCGACAGCAATTTTAGCGAATAATGTTGCAAGTTGAAGTATAAAACACTATATAAAGATTTTTTAATACTCTTTTGATATTCCTTATCCTCTGATGTTTACAAGAAAGGAAAGAAAAAAATAAAGAAGCTAAGAAAAGCTGCAGAATGTACCATATAATATAATTAATTTATCCTCAATTATATGGTGTGAAAAGAGGTTACTTAATAGTAAAAGTAGGGGGAATTAATTAATATCATGTTTCTAGATAGATTCCATAAGGTATACCTTACTCCCCCACAGGAGACTGGAGGGGGAAAAGTAGGGCAAATGCCATTAAAAAAAAATAATAATACGTTAATTATATATTAGTTAACACGATCTTATTTGAGTTGTAAAGATTGATAATCTCGAATTATTATATTACAAGTTCAATTCATACACGAATATATCTTCTATCGTATCTTTCGCATAAATTGTTTTAAATATTTTTTAACAATTTTAATGATAATAATATCTGTACTGTAATTATTATCTCTTATAATAAAAAATATACTCGAATATTAGATACTTCTTTTTTTCCTTTGTGAACACGTACCCCACCATAAAAAAATCCCTTTCTTCCAAGACTTAAACTCCCAATGGTTGCGACAGGCTCGCCATTGATCGCTCTGCGTTCACTGGCTCATTGCATTATCTAGTCACCTACTTGCTTTTTAAGAATTTATTTTTCTTGATCAACTTTGAAAGTTTTGCAGTTCCAACCTTATGAGTTTCACTAGTAGCAGTAGAGCAATTATATTGATTATGACCCCTTCTTCCTTTGACCAGTGTTTCTTTGTTTGGAGTGTCAAAGTTTGCCGCGACTTCATTCTCTTTGCTGTTTATTTCAATTCTTTTCTGTTTGAGAGAGAAATTTCCCTAATGATTGGAAATATCACAACCCCTTTTATATTTCATTTGAATCAATTTCCGTGTGCCAGCTCCAACTCTGCTTTGATAATATGTATTCGTACTGTGGGTTGGTGTCATTTGTGTCGTCATCCTGATATATATACAGGACGCCGCGTGGTATTATCAATATGCGACACCATAAATTCTTTTTAAATTTAAGTTGAGTCTCATGTAACGTGCGGTTAGAAGATCGAAGGGTGATGAATTGTGATATTGAGATTCTTTCAACTGATGTTCAGTTTGTAGTTTCGGAGGGTCAATTAGCTGTGGTGTGACAAGACGGTGGTGGGGGTTGGGGGAGAGGGAGAGGGAGAGGGGAGCTCTCAAGATGACTAAATTTTCTTGAGCTGAATCTAACTTTTCAAAGCTAATAAATTCAAGGTTCAAAGTGTTCAACAACGAACAATTTAATCAGTGTGAGGATGACTACCCCTTTTTCTACTTACTTGAAGCAGGAGCAGCTCACTTCTACTTCAATTTGGCCTAACAAAACAAAAGCCATTCATTTTTTTTTCAAATAAAAAGGAAAAATGTGATGATCAAGAGTCTTAGCAGTTAGTGTTAGTCTCATTGTACAACTATATTTGAGTTGTGAGCCTTTGTATATTCTCCTCTCACCATTATCCTCATGTTCATATATGCGTGGACAAGGCAGTCTTCACAGTTTCATCTCTTTATAGTTAAAGAAATTTGCAATTATTTTAAGGGTTTTGTGTAATTTTTCTTGACTTTTTGATAACCTTCTATGTTGATTCTTTTTTCCATTATTTTTTCTTGATTCAACTATTTTTAAATGATCACATTATTACTATTTATCATCATTAAGGAGCGAGAGATATGAATCGAACCTAATAATTAATTTTGACTAATTAAATTATTATATTATTTTTTTCTATAGTCATTTTGGAAGGAGAAAGAAAAAAGAAAAACCAAACTAATAAATAATATCAAACTTACGATACGTTTCCATATTCCTACAACCAAATATATATATATATATATATATATATTTTGAATTTTATAATTTCTTCAAGAAACTTCATAAATTTTTGATCAATATGAATGAAAAAAAAAAAAACATGACTATTGAAACAATAGTTAACTTTGTAATATTATTAAAAGAGATATATAATTGGTTTGAGCATAGGAGAGCGACTATAAAAACTAGCATAAAGTCTAATTTTCTTTTATTTCTCTATGGTGATTTTGTCAAAAAGCTGGCCCGGGTTTTCAGGGTTTATGCGCTTCAATTTTTCCAGTGGACGGTGTTCTCTCTCTCTCAGAGCACACAACCCCACCACAGATTCTACTAATTAACTAATTAATTATAGTAATTAATAATAATTAATACTAGTACTTGTTTTAGCCGAAAATTAAAGTATAATAAAATTATTATCTCCTAATTAATTATGTTCTCCTCTATCAAATATCAAACCGAAGCGTCTTTGACCTGAACTATGAACTTAGGCTGCCATTTTTTTCTTCTCACCATTTCTTTGACCTCTCTCCTCTTTTCTACTCAGCATGCGTATTTTTTCTTCTTCTATACGTCGTTAGGTGTAGAATTTTCCTTCTTTATTTTACTCTCTCTCTCTCTCTATATATATGAGGAAAAAAAAAAGAAAAAAAAAGAAAGAAGATTATGATCACGAGCTAGGGAAACATATTGTGAATGTGTACCAAACAAACACTTTGGTGTTTTCTGGGAAAACTTTGATTTGTCTTATGATGTTTTTAACCAAGATTAATTAGTACTCTTTGATGAGAAGGGCTGTTTAATTTGAATCATCAAGCAGAGTGAATAGGTTAAAGGGGACGGGAATGTAAATCGAGATTATGATTGAGTTATTTATTATTCAGTTAATTAAATTATTATTTTGTCAATAGTGCGCGATGAGTGATTACATATAAGTATATTGTACGAGGTAAGCTTCAATTCAAGCTGGCAGTATACTATGGTAGAATGTGAGCATTCACCTGCTTCTGCATGGATATTCAAACTCCTGCCTTCCCCATTTGGAAAATTCCTCCATGTTTGAACTGCTAATTTTCTACCAAAGTAGCAAGCACACTAGAGATAGGCCAATTTTTTCAACCTTACATGTCTTCCCCTGCTTGGCTTCCCCTCCCCCAACTCCTCCCCTCTCTCCCAACAACAGCCCCCACCACTCCCCCCACCCCCACCCCCACCCCAAAAAAAAAAAAGGACAAACCCAGTTAATCACTGATTTAAGTTACTATTAATCGAACATGAGCAATCCATTTTGATTCCTTCAAAGAGACAAAAATCATTGCAACAAGGGAAAAGTATAAGGAATGGCCTTCAACTTTTGAGGGATAATTATATTCTCACGTGCATATTCCAATGAGTTTAAGCAAGTTATTTTAAATTTATTTTATGGTATTTTTTCCACAGCAGAGTTTACAACTCCAAAGTAGCCGCCAAAGCCAATATAAGTGACGATAAGAGAATACACTGTCTTATCTCTTAGATTGAATGCATCCTTTTTAAGGGAAAAAAAGTCGTATTCTAGAATTAACATATTCACCACTGTCTCCACTATTCTTAGCCATTTGAATTAAGTGTACGTAACCATGTTGCCCTCCAACTCTACAAATTAAAATCCCTTTTGGTATTAATAAAAAATGTGAACTACAAAGAGTGTTCTTGATTATTTAATGGGCACTTTAGGACCCTTCAAAATTAGGGTTCACACCCAAAGACCAATTGAGAAGATGATTTGGATCTCATGGATATATATGACCTTCTTGATTCTTGGTTTCTTGGCAAAGTTTCATTCGATTTCATCAAGGGGGGACCAGTTCTAGGACTCTCCTACTTAGCTCTAGTGTGTATTCCCCACCACTTTGGGTAGGTGTGACTCTTAATTTGAGGCTAAAATATAGTCTAGAATATGATCCACATGTATGATGGGAGGTAAACTTTTATGAAATCATTTCTTAGTCTTAATACTTGTTGAGTAATTGAATCGTAATATAAGAGATTTAGAAGATTAAGATAGGTAAATCGTCTTTTTTATATCAAAGAAGAAGTAGTTGCAAATACGAAGAGAGTAACCGAGTGCCCTATGTGGCTGCCAAAATCTTACAACTTACTGACCAAAATTAGCTAATCATGCAAATGCATTGCTTTGCCAATCAAGAAATAGCATCTCAATGAATCCATGGCTTTGTGGTGTTTTGTGTTAGGAAGGAAAATCAGGACAGTAGATTCGATGAACTTCTGCTAGTTAACCGTCCAAAGTTACGTTTTGATTCTGCAAAATGAATCTTTAATCATGACTGCCAAATGCGAAATCTGGGATTACCAAATTAATGCCATTTGTATCTGTCAATGACATCTGGAACAAGGAGGAGAGAGGGGACCATTAATAATTTGATATGAACAATAATAATCCCACTTTTTTTTTTCTTTTTAGATATGCTCATATATCTCTCATGCAGTTGATGAGATATGAGGTGAAAGATTCAAAAATGATCCATCACATCAATGTCAATCAAGATGCAAATGAAAAGGGATCAGGAGAAGAAGAAGCAGCAGCAGCAGCCGGAGAAGAATGAAGAACGTTAGGCGTTACTGTTGAGGGAGATGACGAGATAGCTAGCTGTTATCTTTTTGGAAAGACAGGGATGACAATGAGGATGAAAATGACACTGCTAATATTGACGAAAGTTGATGGAAATGGCTCTGTAACTACAGTATTTAGAAAAGCAATAGATTGGATTTTGATGGATTGAACATGATTTTCAATGGTGAGAAATACGACCAGGAGATTGAGCAAAGTAAGACTACCACTTTAGGTCCAGATTCAATGGCACCTGTTCGATTAGGTCCGTGCTTTGAAAGGACGTGCCATTTGGATACATTCCTTTTAGTTTCCTCGTTTGGATTAACAAAAAGACTGTTCCTTTTCAGATAATTACGGTTAAACAAGTAATCTACAGCACTTTGGAAGCTTGTAGTGTTTGCTTCCGGCGCCATTTCTCACTGTTGTTTAGGACAAGAAACCAAGATTTTGATTTGATCACTTAAATATCAAAAACAAAAGATCTGTTCTTCGATCTCGAATCGATTTGATATCTTAGTATTTATTAGATATTTCAATTTGTATGTTTTATTCAATTATACATAAATATATATATATACTTATTTTATCGATAATTGAATGTTACATGTCATTCAAAACTAATTTTTTTTTATATATTTATTGCACATTTTTTTTAAAAGTGAAAAATAACTACGTAGTAAGTCATTCATTGATAAGATGTTAGTACTAATCTCGAGCCCACATCATGAAATGTGAGAGGGGATGCATATTTATCAAGATAAGACGGGAACCTAAAAGGAAAAAAATGAATCTTGCACTGACTTTTCTCAAATGTATATGGCTGTCATGAGCTTGGGAGCAGCATCCACAATTCTAGGGCAATGGGGTTAAAGCTAGAGACGGTAGCCATCTGTTTCGTGAGGGTAGCTGTGGCCACCTTCACCCCATTTCTCCTTTTCTTGATTATGCACCGAGACATCGGCATGTACTTAACTTCTAATTCGAGTAATTAAATCCAAAAACAATAATAATTATGATGAAAAAGTTTTACTCCATCTCTACTTATGTTCTTAAAAGGCACTTTTAATTTACCGTAGCCTAAGTGCAGTTAATCTCCCTTCGTGCATGGCAATAAGCCAATAGACATGAATAAAAAAGATGTTGGTGTCAAGTATGAACTCAACAACCATTCCCTACAAGAACACAAAGCAAGTTACAACTTTTTTGCCTTATTCTTCCAAAGGGAGACAGTTGGTTGGCAAAAGCCCCAGCACCCTCAATGCTTTTTAACTCTAATTATAATCGCATGCATGTGTGTCCTTTCCAAAACCCTTATTTAATTAAGCTTCAAAACACTGTACATTTGGCATCAAAAGTATAGGGTGCAATTATGCAACTTCTGCACCATTTGCAGGTCTCAATATTAGAATACAATATCTATGTCCTTAATGCACATTTGTCATTTCTTTATAAGAAAAACACAATTAGTGGTGCTGTGTATTTGTCCATAAGCAACTTTAGCCACTATGCATTTGTCTATTCATCGTGACCTCAATCTTCAAACTCCGTCCGAGTCTACAGATTAAGTCATAGATAGACACGATCTAGTTGACCATACGTGCGTTTACTTGTCAACAAAGGAAGCTTTCTGATACAAAAAATATTCATTTCTACCATGAGGAAAGACATACTACTACTATATAGCCATTGCTTCGACCACCACCTTTTTTAATTAAGGTTACCAGATTTGAGACCGTGGTGTGGTCTTCCAACATTATCCCAGAGATTCATTGTACCCACCGAAACCAAAATGCAACACCATCCCAGCTACCTACAATTTTTATATATATACCGATTTTCTTAAACTTATTATCATTGCGATATTACTCTAAGTGTATATAAAGAATTCAAAGAATTCAAAAGGGATAGTGAAACTACTAATTATAGGTACAGGAAATTAAGGTCTATGTTCACTACTGAAATATATATGGTATAAATATATATATATATATGCCAGAACCGGTTGCTGTCGGCCGGGAGAAAAACAGGAAAAATGGAAAATGAAAAACGATGGAATGCATATTGAGATTGAGGATCAGTCAAAAAAGAAGTTAGAAGAAACAATATTCAATTATGGTAAAAACACAAGGGTTATTGTTTAATTATGTAGGTCAACATATCCTAAGACGGCTTATACCAAGAATGTCAGCCCTAAAAGTCTTAGGTATAACATTATCTTGAAGAAGAATATTGAGAAAGGAACAGAATGCATATACTTATTCTATTACTGACATTACATGCAAGTTGCTAATTTGCAGCAAAACCTAATTGTATTTTGACATTGAGGCCTTTGAGAATTAGGAACAGAGTGGACTTATATCATCAACTCCCCATTATAGATGCTTCCTTGAGGTCCAAAACTGTTTCAACAAGTCCAATTTTGCCATTGATTTATGTTGTAGAGTCAAACCATTTTCATAGTCAAATTGCAGGTTTAGTTGTGGTAATGCTCATTCATCAACTCTCAAAAATATGTTATGTTTCTCAATATTTGGAAACATTTCACAAGTAAAAAGAAAACCACTTCTAGACCATGATCCTAACCCTCAATTTTCACACTTCTTTAGAAAGATGACGGTTCAATTAACTTGTCAAGAACGTTCACTTTTTCTTCTTGCAAAGATCAATTTGGCTACCATTTACACGTATAGTTTTGCTGCTAGCAGCAGAAATCTGCAATTGGTTCACACTTTCATGAACACAAAATGGCTTTCGAATGTGGTTTAATTAGTAGTAGTACTCCAAATGGATGAGTCAATACGCAAATTTTCACGAAACACTTACACAGTATATATCATAACGCGTTATAAATTTAATAAATTTCAATCATAAAATATAACGAACTCTATCATATATATATATTATAAGTTTGAGTAGGTGGGGGTAGTGCACATGTTTTGACCATTTAACTAGGGTCCTAATAATATGTTATCTAGATGATTTTGTTGTTTGTTGTGTTGGAGCAGGGGGAGCACCACTAAACATTGAAACTCTTAGGAAAGACCACTGTTGGGGCCCTACTACATGTGCTTACATACACAAAAATATCTAGTTTCCACCATTAGAGCTAATTAGTTTAGTTTCCAGTGGTCTGCAATAATCATGGCTGAGGAAGAAAATGTAAAGCAAGAGCTTTGATATGATATGTAGCATTATTGTGCTATCACAAATGGCCTTCTCTCCTGGAAACTGTCCCTTGACCTTCATCACCTGCTGGAGCTGCCTAATTCATCTTTGACAAAAATGGAGTTGAAGCTTGAGATTGAGAGCTTAAGTGAAAATTTAACAAATTATTTGATCTGTTTTTAAGTCAAATGTAAAGTGGAGATGTAGTGCAAAATATTGCAAATGTCTATAAGCCCTCTATACCTTAAACAAGCAAACCAGAAACACTGCTTCATTCGTGGTATTTGATGATGGAATAAAAAAGAAAAAAAATCTATCTATTTAAAATTTTCTTAATTAAAATAATTGTTATATAATGAATTCAAGAATACAAAATTAATCGGCAACTCAATTCATAAAATTTTCACACCCAATTTTTTTTTTATTATAGCCTTAATAAAATTGAAATTTATTAGAAATATCTTTAAATTTCTCTTTTTCCATTTCAGAATTTATTCAATAATTATAATATTGTCTTCTAATATATTCATTCATATAATATTACTCTCCCAACCTGAGTATCTGTTTCTGTCTCTATTTTCATAAATTATAAGTTTGATATTTACCTATTATATGTACCTATCTTATCTCACTCCCCTTGTAAAATATTAGTTAATTAGGAAAAAAAAAAAAGAATAAAGGACGCAGAGAGAGGGTAAAAAAAAAAAAAAGAATGTTGTTTTACTAAAAAAAAAAAATGAAAATGAGAGTGGGAGAGACTCAAAAGGACAAAGTTCAACTCTTAGAAAACGGATCAAAGCGCTATTAGTATCTATTCGCAAAAAAAATGTGGGCCACTAAAGTTTTAGTTTGGGCTTTATTTATTAGGCTTCATTTAATGGGTCAGAATTTTTTCCTTGTGAAGGAACCCAACCCAACTTGTTCCATTGGGTCTGAATTATCGTGGGCCGCCTTTTTTAATTAAAGAAAAAACACTTACCATTCACAATATAATTCACTTTGAAGTAAACCAATCCATTTAGCAGGTAAATATATATAATTTTTTCTATTTAAATACCAACAATAAAATCTTCATCGAAATTATATATATATATAGATTCTCATTTTTCCGTTGTCTCTCATCCTATCAAACTATTTATTTGAACATTATAAAATTTATAATAATTAAATTATTTTAAAAACATATTAATAAACGATATATATTAGTTTCAATTGTATTGATATATAAATAAAAATCAATCACAAATATTAAAAGAAGTTAATATAATTTAAATAAGAATATCTTGTTGATAAAAATATTTTTTTATCGATAATTAGAACATTTATATAATTTTATTTTTTTTATTTGATGTATCTTTTTTAATTTTTTGGAAATTCCCATGAAAGTACCTTTTATAGAAAAACAAGAGGTATTGTGCAATTGGAAAGAATGCTTTAACTAATCCTTCATTACCCTTCTAAGTATATTCCACAAAAAACCCGCTTTTATGTTCTTTTTTTAATTTTATTATTATTTTTTTGGACTTTAGAAGTTTAAAAGGAGAAAAATGGCATAGACCCATTACAGAGAGAGAGAGAGAGAGAGAGGTTCCTTCGTCTGCTCCATTTTAATATTTGCTTCCTTCAATTCTCTACAGTTTACTGCATAATCAATTCAAAGTTTGGAGCTTTTTCTTGTTGGAGAGTAAGGGATGTTTTTCTCGGGCGATCCATCGACGCGGAAGCGGGTGGATTTAGGTGGCCGGAGTTCTAAGGAAAGAGACCGACAGAAGCTTTTGGAGCAGACTAGGTTGGAGAGGAATCGCCGACTCTGGCAGCGGCAACAGAACTCTGCTGCTCTTAAAATTCAGGTTCTTTTTTTTTTTATTTTTTCTCTTCCTGTAATTTATTTTACTAGATGATGGAGGTCTCGGCATTGAATTATCAGAAAGTTACTGTATTGGTTTAATTGCCTAGTGGGTTTTTTTTTTTTTTTTTTTTTTTTGAGGAGCTTGCTTGGGAGATTGTATTTTGGAATTTCTTTTTCATTTTCATTTTCTTCCATGTTTTGGTTTGATTTTGAATTGCCATCTATCTGCCTCAAAGATTTTGCTCAGTGAATTTGGGTAGGGCAAAATTTCCCTCGTGAGCATTTAAATAAGTTGGAAATGCAGCTGGACTCCAAAATATGGGGATGCAGAAGATTTAGTGCTTACAAGTGCATTTACACATTGCTGGATTTCCGGTTAGGATGGAAGTTATGCTGCCGTTTCCAGTTAGTTAGCACCATTTTAACTTTTAAGACAGTTACTTAGAGGGGCATCTGGTGCATTTTGAGCCCATGTCAAGGATCATCTTGGTTACGTATGAGCTTTGCACTTCTGCATAAGGAACAAAAAACCATTTTTATATGTAGGTTGGGTTTAATATAAGCATCAATGTGCAGAATTGTCAAATAGGAGAAACACTAGATATGCTAAAAAAAAGGGTAAAGATTGTTATCTTTTTTGAGATGGGTATTTTTGGCATATGAATAATTATGATGACAGCTGTAATCTAGAAACAATGTAAGCACTGTTGATTCCCTCATTACATCCAATTTGTTAATGCAACAAATTGTAGCTGAAGATTCTTCTAGTAAATCTGGAATCTTGTATTGCTGTAACGGCCTCAAGTTTCAAGTTGATCCTTATACCACCAAAGGGCCAGGGGGCCTTTCTTTTTGTCGAAACTGAAATCTTTAAACAAATTAATGCTATTGCATAAAATGTACACTTAACTGCAGAAATTTTATACCTGTGATTATTAGATAGGCATGAGTTACTTGGAATTAGTGCATTTTTCAAAATATCCTTTTTCAAATTCTGCACTAATCTGCAATTGGATTCATGATGGGTGGTGGTAAGAAATTAACTAAACTTTTTTGAAAAGCCAATTGAGATGGAGCTCATTGACTTGTGTTATCTTGAATTTTTTTTTCTTTTGCTTGACTTCTTTTTCTGTAATTTGAGTGGTGGTTTTTTAATGAAAGAAAGAGAGGTGATAGTCAATTCCATGTCTAAAACAGTTGAATAAATTGAAGTAGAAATATTGTTTTAGTCTGTGCCTTTTAGAATAGTAAAAGAAGCAGCAAGATCAACTTATTTATATCCTTTGATATCAAATGCAAGTGCAAGAACTTTTATATGCACATGGCTGTAGAACTGATGAGCACCAAAAAAAAAAAGGCTAATTATTTTTAGAACCGGACTGTACCTTTTCCGAAACATCATTGTCAGACTCTCATTTCCAATTTGTTGGCAATGAAAGTTACTATGTTAGTTGCATTTGTATCTAGAAGCTGGTCATCTTGGCAATGTCAAGGGTGGATTGGAACTTTATTCTGGGAGGTGGGGTTCTCAAAGTAAATGTTCGGCATACGAAAGAGAAAAATGCTACTCAAAGTTTTTGTTTACAAAGTACTAGGACTAATCTCAAATTTTCCAAGCACATTAAATTATTTCTCTCTGACAGATTGGTGGTATTCTGAGTTCTTTGTCATTCCTCAAGTTAAGATTAGAGTTTCTGTTCTTATGTGCCTCTTCTGGGATTCTTGAAATACCCATAAATATTTGCATGTATCTGTACTTGTAGATTTTTGTGGTTTTTGTATACATTAACTGAAATGATTAACAATTGACTTGTGAATTCCATGTCTAGAACTTTTGATTGTAAGAAGAATGGCAATAAAAGTTACTGTAAGAACCTTAGGCATTAGTGATGCTAAAGCCTTTGAAGAGTTAGAGATGAAGATTTTCAACATTGTTCTGTAACAAGATCATAAAATGGATTGAAGTTAGATGAAATCTGGAAAGATCTTGTTGAAGGAAGGGATTCATCTTAAGGTTTCAAGGGCAGTGGGAATGTTGGTTTAGATTGGTTCACAAATCTGTCAGTAAGATCATGATGGGAAGAAGGTGCTAAAGGGATCGGAAAATTGTAATAATCAATGAAAACAAATGGAACATGGTAAATCCTGCCTTTGTCCGATATTGAACTATTGCAAATCAAGAGTCCTTATGTGTGAGTGATTGCATGTTAATAGATTAAAGACAAGCATTGTTCTGGAGTATTTTTTATGTTGTTTGTGCTATCGATTATCAAAGGTTTTTTTTTTTGCGTGGGGGGGGGGGGGTGGTGGTGGTGTGGTGTTAAATTCGAAGACAAATTGAAAGATGAAGCCAGAAGAGAAGTTTCTATATTATGTTTAATTTGAAAAGTGTGTTTTGGCTTATCTACTTGTATGATTAATCAGAAAAAAGCTGTATGCTAATGTTACAAAAGTTGTATCATGTTGAGTCTGTCATCATAGCTAATGCAAACAAAAGTCACATATGCTCGTAGTACAGATCTTCTAGATAAATTTTTGCGGCGTATGTTATGTGCAGATGTGCTTTGCATGTTAGATATATGAAAGCAAATTTGCTGGCATTAAGCTGTTGTTTTAATTTTCTCAGGTTTGGAGTAGTGTCATAATTCTAAAGCTTCTTACTTCACTTCTTTCATGAGGAGTATTTGTGAGCATCCTCGAGGCATAAAAAGAATTTCTATTTCTGTTTTCAGTCCCATGCTCTGAATTTGCAAATTCAATTACTTTGTATGAAATTTTAAATCTTAGTATGTTCCAAAACATTTTGATAGATTATAACTAGTTTCTTAAGTGATTTACAATAGTTCATATTTCTTTACTTGAAACCAGTCTAGACATGGCCAGCAGAGTGCATTGTTCTTGGTTGCTATAATTTTACACAGGCAAATATGTATTTTTTGAGTAAGGTTTTGACAAATTAATTTTGACAGAAATATTTCAGAGGAAGAAAGATTGTGGAGGCTGAACGTTGTCAAGTGCGCAAGAGGTTCTTTATGACTTTTGGGAACCACTGCCAAAATGTTGACAGGTATGCCTTGGGTTCTCATTTTCATCTTAATGGCTGCCATTGCATTTACTTCTTGGTAACCTTTTTTGTTTTCATAGATTATTGTAATTCTTTAGAACATCATTTAATTGTTCCTAGCTCTATTCTTTTTCAGACAGTGCTTTGGTCCAGATTCAGATTTTCTCCGCCAGCTACTTTTCTTTTTTAACCCCAAAAATACTGCTGATTTTTCAGCGCTTGTGGAGACTTGCCGATTGCTTCAAAAGTTCGTTCAAGAGAATGGTATATATACTTGGTAACTTGTGAGAAAGTTTTGGATTGATCAATCAATGGTGTTAGCATGCTAATAATGTTTTTCAAGTCCTTCAGTTAGAAAGTGTATAGCATATTTTGTAAATGGTAGTGTTCATGCATTTAACAGTAAGTATGGCAAGAAAGTGTTCAGCAGATGCTCAGAGAAAGAGATACATGTAGCAGTATAGGTTTCTGTATTTCTCTTTTGGTCCTATTGCATTTTTTTAACTCTCTGAGATTCTTCCAAAATTAATTTCTGAGTCTAAGGGATGCGGCCTAGAAGATAAGGCCACCCTGATGTCATATCTCAAGGCTGAGTAGCATTGTTTAGACTAACTTATGCTTGTTTGTTTTAAACTAAAAGATGAACAGAGGATAAGTTTGCAGCCATATTGGAACAAGTAATCTGCTCTTGGGCTTTTGTAGTATGTTAATCTGCCATTGATTAAAAAATTTAGAAGGTCAAAATTTTACATTCTGATATTAAGGGCCAAATAGTTACCACTATGAAGCATTGCAGCAACTAGAATTTATCCTTTTCTTAAGCTTTTGAGTATCTTTGAGTGGATACTGTATCTTAAGATGTATGTGCCGAGTTTTCATGGACTTGTTAGCATATTCTGTGTATGTGACTAGGCTTCTCTCTCCTTTTTTGCATATGTTTGTCTGTCCTTCAATTTAGATGCGCATGATTTTTATTGATCCCGATGATAAAATTATTTATCTGCTGCAGGTGATGTTCTGAGCCTCATTGCTAGTACTGACTATTCCTCCAAGCATGCCCTGGTGGACTACAGGGTTAAGAAACTTGTTTTTGCTTGTGTTCAGGCTATCTATGAGAATAGGTTTGTTATGACTCTTTAATTATCAAAATGTTCAAGCTCTGGGTACAGTTCCTTTCTCTAACATGTTAATTTGTTGGACATAGCTGTTGGATTAGTTTCCGTTTTATGGGTGTTTAGTGTAAAGTCTAAACTTCACCTGAGTCGATTCCCCCCCCACCCCCTTCTCCTTCTCCCTCTCCCTCTCCCTCTCCCCTAATACAAAATACTGGCCTGGCCATTGCCAATCTGATTTTGGTACTTTTCTGCTGTGTTTGAACCTTGGAATCTGTCTTTGGATTTTAGTGTGGTAAAATTAGTGTTGGCCAGATATCTTCTGTATAGAAAACAGGAGCACGTTTCTAGCAATCTTAGAAAGAAGTGTAACTTGTTTAAACTAGTGTTGTACAATTATTTCTAATGCATGATTCCCCCGCCCTAAAAATGGGTGAAAATGCCCATGGTTTACAACATCATGGTCGAGAAGTCTAATTCATTTACTGATAGGTACTATGTTTTAAATGATTTGCAATGAGTCCCTTTTTGAGATAACTTCGAGTGACCTGTATGTTGGGATCTTTCTATGGAACTTTTTACTTGGTATTGTGGACATTTTGTGTCACAGCCTCATTGATGCACTTTGGTATGAAGTTGGTTCTTAAAATGAGAAATTGCTGAATTAATTATGACTTATGCAGGATTCAACTGAGGGATCAACTAATAGCATCTAAGAGACAGGGTACTCCAGCAATCCTTTTGTTAGAGGCAGTACATTTGTTGATTGATCACAGGCTTCCATGGGCTTGTAACACAGTCAGCTACCTCTTGGAAAGAAATGTATTATCCATCTTCAGAAATATCATTTTGACACTGAAGGTAAAGATCATTTTGATATTTAAACATGTAGCTCTTTGTTTGCCATACTCCACACCCAATCTCCAAAAGGGTAGGAGAAAAAAGAATGTGTTGAATTCTGATAAGTATACTTCTTCACTTGTTTTGAATCAAAGGTTGGGGTTTTTATCATATCTAGCATTTTTGCATCTGGAGCTTAAATTATTCTTGTTATTTTTAATTATTGTTATTTTCCCCCTTTTTTTGCGTCATTGATCGCTATCTACTACTAGTCTATGCAGTGTACTGACATAGGATGCAGAATAGTAACTATACTCTGTATTTAATTTGTGCAGAAAGTAAATGTCCTCGTTTATACAGAGGATGTGTCATCATTGGAGCGTATCCTTGCCATCACCATATCCCATGTTGGTCAAGGATCTTGTGCTTGTCAGTATATGGACCCTCGACGGAGCTTCTCATCCCAGATTCTTACAATCCCTTTCTTGTGGCAGCTTTTCCCACAACTAAAAGAGGTACTTTAGATATGAAACATCCCATTTGTACTTTAGATTTTATCTCTTGACATGTTAAGATAGTCCGCTCCAGTCAAGAAATTGTATCTTCCAATGTATATTTGCCTTACTCCAATATCACTAACATATGTTTTATTTATGTGCTGTACATATGCGTTGTCTTTGTGTTCTTCTTGCTACAGAGTTGTTCTTTCCCTTACTAGACTTAATTACCACATCATTGTTTGACTTGTATTATGATATAACTGATTGTTTTATTTCTTTATGCAGATGTTTGTAACACCAGCATTGAGTCGGCACTATTTCCATCAAATGGCGCTGTGTGTAAAAGATCGTAACAATCTTCTATTTGATGATGTTTCAAATGACTTTCCTGGTTATGCCTGTCTTCTAGGAAATGTTTTAGAAGTTGCTGGAGTTGCTTTTGCTCAGCCTGAATCATTTGATATGGTAAAGGAATTTAATTTCTTATGTAGATATGTATATAACTGCTTAGTTTCTTCTATATATATTCATATAACTGGTATGTAATATGAATAGATGTATGTAAAGAGGGGATAAGTATACAAAATGAGATGTATGTTGTGAAATTATGCTTGTTCTAGTTTTTTATCATCTTAATACTGTTAGTGCCTAAATCTTTTCGGGGCTAATCTATTGTGTTGCAGTGAGTATATTGCCAGCCTATATATTTATGTATTAATGAAAAGCTAATAGGTTTTTGAACATGTACGTTCTTCTAGTTTTTCTGTAACTTTCTGAAACAAAAAAATTCCAACCACTAGAGCTTTCAGTTAAGCTAGTTCAGCCAATGTTGTTGCATTATCAAATATAAAGGTGGTCGTTCATCAGTAAGGGATTGTGTTTTTCCTGTAGAACTTTTGAACTCAGTTTTGTACACTTTCTTCTCACATTAGTTTGCAAATTCAGATCCACTAATTCACCATGTTACTTTTTTGAATTTTGAGTGTGCTCATCTAATCTGCTCCTAATTCTTTCATTTCACTTTTGCTTAGGCTGTAGATTTTGCTATTGTCACGACATCTTTGTTGGAGGCAATTCCCCCTATCAGACCATCAAATGAAGGAAGTAAACAGAGTAAGTGGTCCTAGTACTCATAAGTCCTTATTCCTTACCCTTTTCCTTTTAGACACATCATGATATAGAATACGTATGGAAGTTTTTGACTTTAGATTTGTTATATTGTAGTCCTTTGAGTGAATTAACTTCTCCTGCTTGTTTATTTTCTTGAGCTTATTTTTATACGGGCATACGTTTTTCAGATGGACTTGTGGAAGATGATGAAATGATTTCTGGTGATGAGTGTGCTGATGAAGTTCTAAATAGGGACTTGGAACTGCAGATTTACAATGCAATAGATTCCCGCTTTCTCCTACAATTGGTATGAACATTTCCTCACCAGGAAACATGCATGAGTCTAGATTTTCTTGAATGTGAACTGACATTTTTCTTCCTTATTGCTCAGACAAATATTTTATTAGGAGGGGTTTCACTTTGTGATAGTTCTTATAATGAAGTGCCAAATAATAGTGAGGTGGCCGCTGTGGGTGCTGCATGTGCTTTCCTGCATGTGACTTTCAACATTCTTCCCTTAGAGCGTATTATGACTGTACTAGCTTATAGAACAGAACTGGTTCCTGTACTTTGGAACTTCATGAAAAGATTCCATGAGAGCAATATGTGGTCATCCTTGTCCAGGCTGTCTGCATATTTGCCTGAGGATGCCCCTGGTTGGCTATTACCTTTGGCTGTTTTCTGCCCTGTTTACAAGTGAGAATTCTTCTGTGTAATTTCATACATAGCTAATAATGTTTCATGTTTGTTTTCTATGGTAATTGCTTCTGTTGTTGTGTATGGTTGACCAGGCACATGCTTACGATTGTTGACAATGAAGAATTTTATGATCAAGAGAAGCCACTGAGGTTGGATGATATAAGATGCTTGATAGTTATCCTCAGACAGGTAAATTCTTGATGATGTTTGAAGTACCTATCAGCAAAATGTGAAGGGCACTCTATGGTTCACATGTGTTGATTCTTATAATAAGTTTTGTTTTCTTTTTTCATTTTGTTTGAATATATATTTATAGAGTGAGCTGTATATCTCATTGGAGCCGATTATTGTATTCTTTTCTGAATAGTTTGTTGACTGAGCTCCTCTATCGTGTAGATTCTCATTGCTTCTCTTCAATATATAATCTGAAGCAAAATCAAGAAACTTAATTAAGTTAACGTAAAATAGAAGTATCTACTTTGCAGTGGGCAGCTGACTGGTTGGAATTTTTTGGCATGGTTCAGATGCATTATATGTTCACTATTTGTTGTAGGCCTTGTGGCAGCTCTTGTGGTTGAATCCTGTGGCATCACCTAATTTCTCCAAGTCTTCTACCACTATCCATGCTATGAAGCAACACCCTATGGAATTTCTTCAACATAGGGTTTGTGTTGCAACCTCTGAGCTCCTGTCTCAGGTACATGAGATGTCCTCTCCAAACCCTTTGGACTGTTTTAATAATGACGTAATCTATTTGCATCACCAAACAATAGATGAACATGTTCATTTTGTTTGTTGTTCTTATCTGAATTAATCTTTAGTTGCAAGACTGGAATAACAGACGACAATTCACTCCCCCTAGTGACTTCCATGCTGATGGTGTCAATGAATATTTTATTAATCAGGTATTACCTGTTTGGTTACTTATCAGTTTAATGAATTGTTGCTATGAATTTTTTTTTGGTTCTTGGTTGCAGCAAGTTATTTTAACTTGCTTAAATTTTTTATTCTCCAGGCAATGACAGAAAATACCAAGGCAAATGACATACTAAAACTAGCTCCTTTTTTGGTGCCATTCACAAGCAGAGCTAAAATATTTTCTGTGAGTGACTTAGAAAATGCACTTTTCAGTGCATTTGGTATTTATTTGTCTGAATACTCATATGCCATGGACTATGTGTGCCTCTGGTTTGTGTGGCCTTTAGTTTTGGCTTGTATAAGACAAGTTTTACTTATGCATCTTGGCTGATGATGAACACCATTTTTTCGATTCATCTACCAGTCACAGCTTGCTGCCGTGAAGGAAAGGTATGCACCTAATGTTGCTTTTTCAAGGATCAGATTTAGAGTACGAAGAGATCATATCTTGGAAGATGCTTTCGGTCAGTTGAATGCCTTGACCGAAGAGGATCTTCGAGGACAGGTGATGTCTTTGTTCTGTGTTTAACATTTGAAGTATATGCTCTAGTATTTCAAGGTCATGCATTCTATATTCTATATACATGAAAGAATGAATAACATTCTATATTCTATATATACAAAAGAATTGTATTCATTCTCAAGGGATTTTCTTACTCTCATTATCCACCATTCTTGTTCAGATTCGCGTCACTTTTGTCAATGAATTTGGAGTAGAGGAGGCTGGTATAGATGGTGGTGGCATTTTCAAAGATTTTATGGAGAGTGTTACTCGGGCAGCCTTTGATGTTCAGTATGGATTATTTAAGGTTGTAACTATAAATTGAGTGACAATACATGGTTTTATTTTCCATTTTCTTTGTCATTTCATGCCGCTCTTTCATTTTCTGTGTGGATCAACCACGCATCAAGATGTAATGCATAGAGCACCTAATACCTTGTTATACACATCGCAGTATACATTTAGTTTACATTTATATGGTAAGGAACTATCATGCAGTATTCAAGAATCCAGATAAATTAAAAAAAAACAAAAAAGAACTTATGGTTGTCAATGTGTATGTTTTATTTTCCTGCATTACAAAATAACAATACTACGCCTTTTTTGTGCAATTGTGGCTTCTGCTT
Organism: Voacanga thouarsii; assembly: GCA_026120185.1. Taxonomy (NCBI): domain Eukaryota; kingdom Viridiplantae; phylum Streptophyta; class Magnoliopsida; order Gentianales; family Apocynaceae; genus Voacanga; species Voacanga thouarsii. The sequence goes on along the minus strand of JANUWF010001045.1, from coordinate 1,261,670 downwards.
CTTCTAATCCCTTCGTGATAAATGCAATTGTGGCTTCTGCTTCTTCTCAGTTCACTTTACTTGTAATTTGATACATTGCATTCTCATTGTTTTTGCTACCCTTTTTTATCCACATGTTGACAGGAAACAGCTGATCACCTACTATACCCTAATCCTGGATCAGGATTGGTGCATGATATGCATCACCAATTATTTTACTTTCTTGGTACTGTTCTTGCTAAGGTATGATTTTGTCTTATCTTTTCCAGTTATGCCTCTTATGTGTATGTGTTTGTGAGTGTGTAATTTCCGAAGTGAATTGATCACATTAAAAATTTGGAGCACTACCACCATATATTGCTCCTGGAAAGTGTTCTCTGGACACACTGTATTGGTGATCGCAGATTCACTTATGTGATTTTACTACAGTAACATTATTCTTTATGATCATTAATAATCTTGACATCCTGATTACCAGGATATTATAATTTAAAATTCTAATGTTATACTAATAGTACTTTTGGATAGCATGAATGTTTAGCGCCTACTAACTTGCCGTCATCTACTCTTCCAAAACCCATACTGCTTATTTTCACATTTTTATGGGTTGTAGTGTTTGGGTTCAGTCTATGAATGTTGGTTGATGCTAGCAAAGGGCTGTTTCTGAGCTCTACGCTAAATGTGGGATTTAACTAGAAAATTGTTAGTATTAAAAAGTTAAAAATGAGGGAAGAGGGATTAGCTGGAAAAAGATTTAGTGCCAAATAATTAAAAAAAAAAAAAAGATCCATCTTCTCTGGTATCTATGGACTGTGGAATACAGTTTGCTCAAGTAGTTATCTTGCTCTGTAGAATCACTTTGCATAACCGGTGACACATTATTACTTTGGATCTGCATTATAAATAGGTTTGTCTTATTCTTATTTTTTCCTTTGCTTATTCTCTTTGTATATAAGAATGGATAATTTTCATGTTATTTATGTGGCTGAATAGCATATTTGCATTTGACTCTGCTTATGCATCCTCACGTGGGAAATGTAGTTTATTGTGGTCCTTCACGCTTGAGATTGATATCAGTTATTTTTATTGTAGGCGATGTTCGAGGGAATTCTGGTTGATATACCATTTGCAACCTTTTTCCTCAGCAAATTGAAACAAAAGTAAGACTTTCTGGTTCATTTTTGTTGTAGTTTCTAAGAGGCAAGTTTTTTATTAATTTGTGCTCTTGCTCTTTGTATAAGTAGATTTAGTGAGGAGGTCTCTAAAACTTCAAAGCTTTTGGTTGGAAAGAACAAAATCCTTTATCAGTCGATGGGGTTTTCTGAATCTTTGGCCTCATGGCCGAGTCTCATGGTAGCAGTGAGATGAACTTATTTCACCTTATGCTGAAGAACATACAAATGTTTTGAGCATTTTCCTATTTTTCCCAATAAATTTCTTTATAAAAATACTGGTTTGAATATTTTGAGGATGGAATTGGGAAATCTGAAGATATGTGTGATAGGGATGGTTAATTTTGAGAACTCATAGTTAAAAGTTAATGAGTAAGGCTAACTGACAAATCAACCTTGAGACAATATGCCAGCTTGCTTTCTTTTCTGTGCAACTGTATATTCCCAGAAGTCTTTGTTAATTGATCATTTGACATGAAAACCAGTTAAATCTGTGAAAAGGCAAATGTCTACCTCCAGTTCATGAAATGCTAGTGTTTTGTGCTTTTTCAGTATATTTTATTCTCTTGGTTTTAATTAGATAATGCTGCTTTACTCGTTGGAGAGGTGTTATCGACCTTGGTACATCCTAAGGAACAAGCAAAGATACATAGGAAGAAATATGTATTTCAGTCGGTTACATATACATTCATCTTTCTGGGAAATTTTCCACTATGATTTTGAGGGGAGGACTCCTTGGAAGCTAAATAATTAACATCTACCTTGGTGATGCAATCCATATGTACTGGTGCTAAAAAATGTAACTGATGTGGAGACAGGAAGCTTTAAATGTCGTTGGTATTTTAGCTGTTGTAAAACTTTATAATGTCGTTGTCCCAAATTGAAGGTCTATGTTTCAATTCCAGGATAACCAAAATTTTTGTCTACTTTCCTAAAACTAAAGTACTTTGAATCTAAATTTCCATTTCTAACCTTTTTTAAATGAAATGGATGGAAATGGAACCATTAACACACACAGGTCACATAACAATTCATGAAGGGTGAGGTGGTAAAATAAAAATGGAAAAAATACTCTTTGTGCCAAGTTAAATGTGGACATTCAATCTGAGACAAGGAAGTATAGTACTTGACCAAATATAGTTTTCTTTTGGTTTTTGCCATGTTATATTATTTTTGGGCTCTTTTAAACTTATTATTCCTCTTTATTTTATTTTTTATACATTCTGCTGCTCAGGTACAACTACTTGAACGATTTACCTTCCTTGGATCCTGAATTATATCGGCACCTGATTTTCTTGAAGGTGATGCTTTTATCTTTTCTCTTCTTTTTCTCCTTTTGTCTACCTCATTATACTTAGTGTCACTGAATATTTATGTGTATTCTCATTTATAAGGAAAAAAGTGAAGATGTTTATGAGGTTTCATTGTAAATTTTATTTCGTTTTAGTTTCTTGCAAATTATTTATTATTCCTCTAATTTCTTCTACTGCATAAGGTGGTAAGGTTGCTAAAACAACTCTCTGACAATGGAATGTAGCATTCAGATTGTGTGAACTCTTTTAATTTCTTTTTCTCCAGAATGTCCCAAAGAGGAAATTTCTCCTCCGATTGCTTAGAAAGGTTTCTGTTTGCATGAGATTGGCCCATACTAGTTCTAGATGTCAAACTTGCTATTCTGCATTTGATTCATTTAGCTTCCAAAAGGATGGCATCCATCTCCTCTTTTTCATCTAAAGTTGTTTGCTATTAACACATCTCCTTTCCTTTGTAATTTGCAGCATTACAAGGGTGACATTTCTGCCTTAGAGTTGTACTTTGTCATTGTCAATAATGAATACGGGGAGCAAACAGAGGAAGAGCTGCTTCCTGGCGGAAAGAATGTCCGAGTGACTAATGAGAATGTCATCACATTTATCCATCTTGTTGCCAACCATCGTTTGAACTCTCAGGTAAGTGTAACATCGTTTTTGTGCTCATTCTTTCCCAGTTTGTGGGGATTAATTAGCACTCTTTTTACATTTACTACTACCTACATTTGTTTCAAAAGTTTCCTCTTTTTGATTTTACAATTTAAGGAAGGATCAATATTAATACATTACATATATTGTCAGATACGTCAACAAAGTTCTCATTTCTTGAGGGGGTTTCAGCAGCTAATACAGAAAGAATGGATTGACATGTTCAATGAGCATGAACTTCAGGTATTGGATATGTTAAAAGGATATTTTGAACAAGCATTTGCAAATCTCATTTGAGTGCTTATATGTCTCACAATATGTAATGAAGTGTTCATTTTTCTTATCCTCAATTATTGTTAGTTATAGTGTGCAAGGTTGTGGCATGTGTAGTTATATCAAAACCCACATATTTACCAGCAGTGCATGGCATGTTGGTATTGACTAGGACATCAAGCTGAGGATTGTTCATGGGTCAATTATTGTGTTAATTTGGGAAACATTTGCACTGTATGGAAAAATTGCAAAACTTGAGATATATCTCTTCTTTTCTCTAAAGCAACTATCAAATCTTTGGAAAAGTATGTGGAGAATTGGGTGAATAATCATCTTTCTATAAGAGTTACTGTATGTGTGAATTATTGTTAATGAATTTGTAACTTGCGTTTTTTAGTGCTTGATTATATTTGTAATCCCCCCAATGAGAATTTTTCCAAGTATATGTAGCTGTGCCACAATGAGAGATTACACAGAAAAAGGCCAAAACAGATGGTAGAGAAATGAAGATTAGATGTGATAAGAACCAGGAGAAGTCCGCATGGTCCCAGGAGAATTTTCCTAATCTATATTTGGTGTTGAATCACAAGATGTCAAATTACAATAACTCCTATTAGGCTATAGCTAACTTCTTTTTTTTTTTAGTTATTTTTTAATTATTTAATTTTTTTTTTAATTTGGTAAATCCTTCCTGTCCAAGTTGTTCTTGTTCTCTCTTTCAAGGGTCTCATTTCTATATATCTTTCTGCCTCAGCTTTTGATATCTGGATCAGTTGATGGCTTTGATATTGATGATCTTCGTGCCAATACCAACTATGCTGGAGGTTATCATGCTGTCAGTCTTTTTCATCTCTACCTTAATCTTCTTTCTTCCTCTCTGTCCCTTTCATCTCATATTTTTTTGACCTTTAGTTCTCTGTTTTATTTAAGGCTGCTAGTTGTTCCTTTCCTTAAACCTTGACTTCATTTGTGCTGTCTGTATAACTATAGTTTCCATTTTACAGGAGCACTATGTTGTTGAGATGTTTTGGGAGGTTATCAAATGCTTTTCACTGGAAAATCAGAGGAAATTTTTGAAGTAAGTTGTTTCAATATCTGGTTAGTTACCTACTTTAATACTCGTGGCCCAAATTTGTAAATCCCTTTTGGGCTTGTTAAATTGGAATAGTAATTTAGGTGAAGTTTGAAAACAAATAAATAGCTGAAAAGGAAATAGGAGAATAATAAACCTGTTGGATTGTGGCATTACCGAGTCTAAAGCTACACGTGAAAATACAGTTGTGGGTCCATCAAACATTTCTTTTCGTTGAATCAAGCATTCAAGAAGTAAAACAATTATATATTTCAAATGCAGAATTTGAACAAAGTGTATTATTTTGAATCCATTTGAAAGAGAAAAGAATGGCAGTTAGGTGCAATAGAGGGAATAGATATAGTTGCTGCTGTGGATTCTGAAGTAAATCTAATCCTCTTTTCCTGCATACGATGGTGGGTAAACTTCTGATATAGATACTAAATGCTTGCAAATCCAAGAGTTATTGTTCTGCTTTTTCTTGAATGCTAGTGATTTTTCCTTATGAGTTCAAAAATTTCCACTAGGATATTGTTGTGTTGGTTTTTCATTTTGTGAATATTTTGGGAGCTCTGTGAAACTTTTTTCTGCATTTTCAGGTTTGTGACTGGGTGCTCTCGAGGACCTTTGCTTGGCTTTAAACATTTGGAGCCATTGTTTTGCATACAAAGGTTAAAGACCTGTGATTATGATGCACTAATTTCTGCTATTTCCCTGTCAATTCTTTGAGGAAAATTTGTTTTTACCCTGACAGGGCTGCTGGCAATGCTTCTGAAGAAGCTCTTGATCGATTGCCGACAGCAGCTACTTGCATGAATCTTTTGAAATTGCCTCCTTATAGAAGGTTTGCTCTCCTTAACCTCTCTGTGAAGAATACCTTCGCATCTTTTTTTCCCCTCTAGTGGATGAATGGATGAAGCTCATAAATGTGACACAGTTTTGGTAGATGCCATTGGCGTGAAATCATGTCTTGATCCACACACATCCACCCACCCGCCTTTTTGTTGTTGTATTTGGCTGCACGGTAGTGCATGGTAATCATCAAATATAGCTAGTCTAAGCCTTTTACTAGTTGCTTTCTCTGTTATAACATTACTGTCTTTGTATATGATACAGTAAGGAACAAATGGAGCAAAAACTGTTATACGCTATCAATGCTGCTGCTGGTTTTGATTTGAGCTGATAGTTCAATTTGCATGTCCTGCTAAGTGGACTGCACACGAAGCCTTTTACTGCAAGCGAAGGAAATGAATGATACATGTCTCGAGGAAACAAGAATGCAAGTTATGCCTCCTGCTGGGAAATATCCAGTGATTGTCAAGAACTCCCTGAGTGTAAAATCATGTAGATATAAATTCTACACGCTTCCTCCTCAGCTAGATGTACATACGTGGGGTGGGGGTAGCAATGTAAACCATCTTTCTGGAGAAAACTAGGTCATTCATGACCTCCTGCAAAGTAGCCACTTGGGGCATGTCTGTCCAACGTTGTAAATCAGCAAGAAACTTGTGCCTTATTACACAATAGTTCCTATCTCCTGTACCACACAAGGATGGAGTGAATATCACAAAGAGATGCAATTCTCTTTAGCAATTGTTTGCAATAATCAATGAGTAAAGGTCATGATGCAATGCTAATTATCACCCCCACCCCCACCCCCACTCCCCTCTGTCTCTCTCCCTTTGTCTGTCTCACAATGTGACCGAGAGTTTTGGTATTTTTAAGCTATAAGGTTGTTTTTATGTATTATTCTTGGTTGACAAGTAGAGAAAGTATTTGGTTCCACATTTAGTTGACAAGAAAGCATTATATTTTTAATTTTTAAATCTTATTATTTTATTTATTATTCTTTTTATTTTAAAATATTTATTGCTCACAAATTAAAAGTGTTAAAAATAATATTATAATTTATATAAAGTTTTTATTTTATCTATATTAAAAATACGATAATTTTTGGTTAGTGAAAATTTTTAAGAAATTAGTGAAAATTTTTAAGAAGTAAGAAGAAAGAAATTTTTGAAAAGTTGTATAGTTGATTTAGAATAAATGAAAGTAAAATTAGAAGAAATTAATCATTAGTTATATATATATATATATATATATATATATATATGAATAAATATTTTAAAATAAAATAAAAATAATTTATAAATAAATATTTTCAAATGAAAAGATTATTAACTAAAATATAAATTATAAGTTAAATATTCAATTTAAATTAAAAATCTGAGTTTGGTCAAGAAACTGATGGATTTCTAAAACCTAAAGAACACACAGGCCATTTATTTCCTATTGGCTTCTGCTAAACGAGCTTTTCTAATCACTGTAGCAGTGTATTTTTTAGGGGCGGTAATATTGAACACGATACAAAAATAATACGATTATAGCGGGTTAGAATTGGGGTTTCGCGGACAGATCAACCCGTTTAACTTTAAACGTGTACAGGTCATAAACGGGTTCAATTAACCCGTTTTAACCTGCGAACCCGTTTAATTTTTTTTAATATTTATATTTAATACTTTTTGTAATACCCTATAAATTTCACTATAGAAAATTAGATACTTTAATTTTTTACATGAATTAATTGAATTAAATTTTATTATATAAATTAATTGAATTGTTTGTGTGTCTATTTTGTTTAATTATGTGAGACTTCTTAAATGATGTTAATGTGGTTATTTGTAAGGGTAGCAATCGTATCGTGTTCGGGTTGGCGGGTCGTGTCAACTTGAGATAATTACACTCGACAGGTCAACCCGAACATGACCAGTTTAATAAACGGATCGTGTCGTGTTAACCGTTTATTCTCGTGTCGTGTTATAAAACGGGTTAACACGATTAGATACAAAAATTAAATAGATAATTATTAAATTCGTCAATCCGAATACTTACTAAACCCACCAATCTGTGCACTATTACACAAAAAATTTACAAAATTAAATCAAATCATATAAAATTAAAAAAACTAATAAAACAACCAATAAAGTCATAAAAAACTAATAAAACAACAAATTATCCCACTCAATATCTAGAGATATTAATAAATTCATAAGATTTAATATTAAAAATTTAAATAAATGTAGTTTTACAATAAAATTAGATTGTTTAAAAAATTATTTTCTCTAACTAAAAGTCATTGTAATAATATTATTATTATTATAAACACTAAATAATAATTAATTAAGAATGATTCATTTATTATATATCAAGTAAATAGCAGTATTAACATCATTTATTTTTCTTAAAAGATCTCATATAATTAAACAAAATAGACACACAAACAATTCAATTAATTCATATAATAAAATTTAATTCAATTAATTCATGTAAAAAATTAAATTATCTAATTTTTTATAGTGAAATTTGTAAGGTATTACAAAAATTATTAAATATAAATATTAAAAAAAGTTAAACGGGTTTGCAGGTTGAAACGAGTTAAAACGGATTAAACCCGTTTATGACCTGTACACGTTTAAAGTTAAACGGGTCGACCTGTTTCGACCCGAACCCGCGAAACTCCAACACTGACCCGCTATAACCGTGTTATTTTCGTGTCATGTTCAATATTGCCTCCCCTAATTATTTGTTTGATATATAGTAAATGAATCATTTTTAATTAATTATTATTTAGTGTCTATAATAATAATATTATTACAATGACTTTTAGCTAGAGAAAATAATTTCTTGAATAATCCAATTTTATTATAAAACTACATTTGTTTAGATTTTTAAGATTAAATCTTATGAATTTATTGAGATATCTAGATATTTAGAGGGATGGTTTGTTGTTTTATTGGCTATTTAGGACTGACTGTTTTATTAGTTTTTTAACTTTATATGATTTGATTTGATTTTTAAAAATTTTTTGTGTAATAGTGCACAGATTGACGGGTTTAGTAGGTATTCGGATTGACGGATTTAGTAATTATCTATTTAATTTTTGTGTCTAATCGTGTCGTGTCAACTCGTTTTATAACACGATACGAAAATAAATGCCTTGACACAGATACGTTATTAATTAGGTCGTATTCGAATTGACCCGTCGAGTGTAATTATCTTAAATTCACACGACCAGCAACCTGAACACAACAGATTGTCACCCCTAGTATTTCCATTCTTTCTTTATTTTTTAATTAAAAAATTATTTCATGATATTAGTAGATATATTAACTTTGAATGCAGTCGGAGTAGAGGCAGCTCCCAAACTTCGAAATTGTTCTTTGGCTCAACCCTTGATTTCTGTATATAGGTCTAGAACATATATAGTCAATTCAAGAATTTGCAGCTGTGTAGGGGAAACCAAGATGGTGAAGGTGCGAATGAACACAGCGGATGTGGCCGCCGAGGTCAAGTGCTTGCGCCGGTTAATCGGCATGCGTTGTTCCAATGTCTACGACCTCTCTCCAAAGGTTCTTTTTTTTTTTTTTTTGGGTTTCATCTCCCTTTTACGTTTCTTTTTTTGGGATGATAGCGTAGTCTCATGTCTGATTTTTATTTAATGAGAATTAGATGTATATTTTGTATTTATAATCGACTAATTCGTTGTTTTGGGCAGACTTATGTGTTTAAGCTGATGAAAAGTAGCGGAGTAACAGAATCAGGAGAGAGTGAAAAAGTGTTGTTGTTGATGGAAAGTGGTGTCAGATTGCATACTACCGCTTATCTTCGGTATCAATGCCTTTCTTTTATTTATCTGTTTTGTTCAAAATTTTTTTTTTTAATGTCCTCACGTTTTCTTAATTGAATTAAGAAAACCCACTGAAAAGCTTTGTCTTTTATTGAAGTTATTCATCTTTATTGGCCATTTCTCACTTGCAAGAGAGTTGTCTTCAGTTCCTTGCTCTATTCATACTGTTCTATTTGCTCATGAAAGTAGAGGACCCATATGGCAGAAAGAATCTTGCATGCTGAAGTTTGGAAAATGTATTGCTTGTGAAGTTTGTATTTTATCTCTTGAGATACTACTGATTGGTTTGATCTTTGAATTTTTTTTCTTCGGGATAGTGCGGCTGAGAATGAAAGAAAGTGGAGGAGGAAGTTTTGTTAAAATTTAATGCCATTTTTTCCCTTTATTCAAATGAATATACATGCATGCAACGAACCATATGCTATATTTCCTTTTCCAGAGAATTTAGATGTTGGACCCCAACGATATTTAATTACTGAAGTTGTTATTTGTCTTTCATAGATTCAAGACTGCCCTTTTTCGTATTGTTTCCGAACAATTTTATTTACCACAAAAAGGGTGGTCTTCAAAAAGAAACTAACTCGACCTCGGGGTCACTAATAATCAAATCTTTTAGTTTTCTAAAGTGTTGTTGCTGGATTTGTAGAGACAAAAGCGATACGCCATCAGGTTTTACTCTGAAATTACGGAAGCATATCAGAACAAGGAGGCTAGAGGATGTGCGACAACTTGGGTATGATAGGGTACGTCTGTATTTTTTTTAGGTTATATTTTCTTTCTCTGACATCTTGTATTGATTTTGTCTTTCTATGTACTGTCTTTAGATAGTTCTTTTTCAATTTGGACTGGGGAACAATGCTCACTATATAATTTTGGAGCTCTATGCCCAAGGCAACATTCTCCTTACAGATTCTGAATTCATGGTCATGACACTTCTGCGGTCACACAGGTAGAACATTTATAATCTGTCCTTGTTTTGTGTTGCTTCTATATGTTAAGGTCACCTAATTATTGTTGCATCACACACGGTTTATGTGCAAAACTACGTCTGGGTTTTATTTGGTTGTATGCAGTTTTTGTTATGACTCTTTCGCTTCATCCCCCTTCCTTTTGTAGATGTAAAAGTATATGAGGACTTCATTGGCTGAAATATTATGTTATTGTCTGCAACAATCATCAAAGAAATATAATTCACTTAATGTCATTTTCCAAGTCTAGCTTTATGTTACTGCTTTCTGGGTTTCACTTGTCAAAATAGAGAATAACAGCTCAAGCTGATGACAGAGATGACGATAAAGGCTTTGCAATCATGTCTTGCCATCGTTATCCGGTTGAAATATGCCGAATTTTTGAACGGACTACCAGTGAGAAGCTGCTGGCAGGCCTAACATCTTCAGTGAAACCTGAAAATACTGAATCCGTGGATGGTAGTGGACTGGAAAATAATACCTTTGATGCTTCTCAGAGAAAGCAGAGAAGTGGCAAAAGCACAAAGCCAATTGAGCTTAAGAAAAATATAAATGACGGTGCTCGTGCTAAGCAGCCTACCTTGAAGAATGTTCTGGGGGAGGCATTGGGCTATGGGCCAGCATTATCTGAACATATTATCCTTGATGCTGGTCTAATTCCAAATACAAAGATTGGTAGAGATTTTAAGTTAGAGGATAATGAGATCCGGCTTCTGGTGGAAGCTGTTGCCAAGTTTGAAAACTGGCTGGAAGATATTATATCAGGTGATAAGGTTCCGGAAGGCTTTATATTAATGCAGCAAAAGAACTCAGGGAGAAAAGATGTTACAAATTGTAATTCAGGAAGTTCTGAGAAGGTTTTTTTCCTGCCTGTGTAATCATTTGTTTTGCAGTTAAGAAAAGTACATAAGTTTCATGTCTTGAATTGTTAATCTGATGCTGTCAATCAACTCTAATACAGATATATGATGAATTTTGTCCATTGCTACTGAACCAATTCAAATCAAGGGATTCTATAAGTTTTGAGACCTTCGATGCAGCATTGGATGAATTTTACACTAAAATAGAAAGTCAACGTGCTGAACAACAACAAAAAGCTAAAGAGAGTTCTGCTATGCAGAAACTTGACAAAATCCGCACCGATCAGGTTTGTACCATTATGTTACACACACTGGCGTGAGCTGCTTTGCAATGTTTCAAAGTTTATTTCTTATTTGGCTAAAAGGGAACTACAAAATAAAGATCAAGAACTGGTTAAGAAAACTTCTTGGTGGCTCCTCTCATTATGCTCATATAGTTTTCAAGAATGAATTTGATGTAACAGTGCAGATGTAGTGCTAGGCTTACTTTTGATGAATAATGATCTTGGTTAATTGATAGATGGCATAACACTGAGAAGTTGATTAATGAAGGACGTATAGATTAACAAGGAGTCATTGCTGTTTCTTTCACGAAAGAAAAGGTTATTAATGATTTGTAAAAGCCTACTCTATATAGTACAGGACTTTTAGGTAATGGGTTTTCTTGTTTATGTTTGTTGAGTTAAGCCCTTGTTTAATTGGTGGCTTATTACTTTCTATTTGCTTGCATAAAACAATTATCAACAATAAGAAACGAGTTGATATCATGGAAAAGTATGTGATAGTTTGGCAAGAATATAATAATTTCATTGGTTGTGTTAGCAATAGTCTGAAACAAATTATCTGCATGTGTTTGGATTTGGAGTTGGCAATAATCTTGAAAGTTTTGAAAGGCATTTGAACCGTAGTCTGTTCATATTATTACTTTGATTTCTCATATATGTTTCTGCTACAGGAAAATCGTGTACATACGCTGACGAAGGAAGTTGAGCATTGTGTTAAAATGGCCGAGCTGATAGAATATAATTTAGAAGATGTTGATGCCGCCATATTAGCCGTTCGTGTCGCTCTTGCAAATGGTATGAGTTGGGATGATCTGGCTCGCATGGTGAAAGATGAGAAGAAATCTGGAAATCCTGTGGCTGGCCTCATTGACAAGCTCTATCTTGAAAGAAATTGCATGGCATTGCTTCTCAGTAACAATCTTGATGAAATGGATGATGATGAAAAAACACAACCTGTGGACAAGGCAAGAGCTTGAACTATCTAGTTTTTGTTTTCTGTTATTTGTTGTGTGAAAACATGTGTGAAAGCACAAAGCTTTAATAAGTAACAAGTAGATTCTCTGGATCATCTTAGGCCTCTAGATCTGGTGCTGATGGAAAATTTTAAGCATTGCCGAAGTGTTACTAAATAATTTTCCTCCTTCACAGGTAGAGGTTGATCTGGCACTTTCAGCCCATGCTAATGCACGAAGGTGGTATGAAATGAAGAAGAGACAAGAAAGCAAGCAGGAAAAGACTATAACAGCTCATGAAAAGGCTTTTAAGGCTGCTGAGAGAAAGACTCGTCTCCAGCTTTCTCAGGTTACTGATTATCTACCCACTTGTTGCAATCATGCAGATTGTCTGCTGCTCTCCTTTTTTTTTTTTTTTTGTTATTAAAAAAAACTTTGGGTAGTGGGGCAAGTATTCTGTTGTTCTTTCTTTCTATGGCCACTTCCTCAAACTTCTTTTGGGATGATCTGACAACATGAATATCAGCTAGGTGAAGCAAAAAAGTTGAAACATCATATTAATGAGGTGTCTCAGTAAATTGGTCAGTCGTTTCAGGGACTTCTTTTCTCACTCAAAGTATTTCTATTGATTTACCTTTAAGAAATGGAATTTAGCTATCATCACATGCTTGACATTGAGGAAGTATACGTTTGGGTGTGAAGCGGGAGCACTTTCCTTAATACAATTTTGTTCTTGTAGCGTGGAGCTTCATCCACTCTGAATTCCCTAAGAAAAATGAGCAAAATCTGCTAAGATAGATGCTAAGCATGAATGATAAAAATGTTTGGTAACGTCTCCTTTATTAGCACGGGGCTTATATATCACAGAGGGGATGGATTTTATTGCTGGTGATTTTCTTTCTTGAGAACTGGTGGCTTTCGGGATTGAATTGGCTCACATTCTGATCTTCAATTACTATATTTTGGAATTAAATTCAGTGTTTTACATGATATCTGAGTTAAAAACTTTTGAAGTAAATTTGCAATTTGACCGACATAGTCCTAATTGTTATTAACACAAAGGATATCATTTGTTGCATTAAAATTTTCATGTTCTATAAAAACAATTTATGCTTTTAGACCACTTCCTAAGTTTCATCATCTCTTAATTTGCAGGAAAAAACTGTTGCTGCAATTACACATATGCGCAAAGTTCACTGGTTTGAGAAGTTTAACTGGTTCATTAGCAGTGAGAATTACTTGGTCATTAGTGGACGTGAAGCACAACAAAACGAGCTGATAGTAAAGCGTTATATGTCTAAAGGAGATTTGTGAGTACATGTTATCTTGAATTTGAATTGTGTTTTTTCGGTTAGTGATTGTCCATCCCCTTGTACTATCAATGTTGGCATAAATGTTAGTTTGGTGGAGTTATTTTTGGTCTGTTCAAGAAGTCCAAGGAGAGACTTGTTTACGAGATCTAGTACTTTTCAGTCATTCAACAGTTACAATGGAAATATATTGCTGAGTTTGATATCTCTTTGTCTGGTGGGTTTAGTTGAAGGTTTGCTTTTTCCTTAATGGATTTCCTTCCCTTATTTCTTTTGTTTTGATTTCATGCATGAAAGCCTGAGAAGATTTATTTTTGGTTTCATGCTTAGATTAATTAAACATGAGACGTGATGTTCTATCTTTCCAACTTGACTTTTGAATTCCATTCATTTTATTTCTGTTTCAAGAAACCCGGCTGCTAAGTTTGGCAACTTTCTTAATGGATAAAAGAATTCTGTTTTCCTTCTTGTTTCTTATTTGGCTGTATCCTACAGCTTTTCTTATATAAGCTAATATGCCATGCTCATCTGACCTATATTTTTCCGGTTCTTTTGCTTTTCCTTGTTTGGAAAGACAACGGAACAAGGATTTCCTTCCCTTCTTTTTTTTTGGGGCCGGAGGCAGGGAAGGGGGTGTGGTGTGGGTGGATTGGGGAATGTCACTGTGGGAGTGTTGCTCAGATTCCGAGTTACTAATGACTTGTAAATTTGGTGGAGATGTTTTTCTTGTTTGCTTCTTTTCCACATATTGACAGAAATCCCACTGAATTTCACTATTTATTTTACAATAGGTATGTACATGCAGATCTGCATGGAGCTTCCAGCACTGTGATAAAGAATCACAAACCAGAATGTCCAGTACCGCCTCTCACTTTAAACCAAGCAGGATGTTTCACTGTAAGTTATATAGTGATATGTTTATGCATTGATTATGTATAAATGAGGAAGAAGGTGTATGAAGTTGGAATAAAATTTTGTGTTATATGTTGTGTGATGCAGGTTTGCCACAGCCAAGCTTGGGACTCAAAGATTGTAACTAGTGCTTGGTGGGTCTATCCTCACCAGGTCAGTAAAACTGCTCCTACAGGTGAATATTTGACAGTTGGAAGTTTCATGATACGTGGAAAGAAGAATTTTCTTCCTCCACATCCTCTCATTATGGGTTTTGGTATATTATTTCGCTTGGATGAGAGCTCCCTGGGATCTCATTTGAATGAAAGAAGAGTAAGAGGTGAAGAAGAAGAAATGAATGATGTTGAACAAAGTGAGGCTTTTACAGAAATTGCAGATTCTGAATCAGAGAAGGAAGTATTAGATGAAAAGCTTGTGCACAAATCAGAAGGGAATATGGATTTGCTGGAAGACAATTTATTGCTAGAGAGCTTACCTGCCACAGCTAAGACTTTTGATGCACCAACCGTGATCGCTGATAATGCAACAAATTCACATAACAATTTTGTTGAAACTAGGTCAGCAGTTGACAGCGAAGATGATAATGGCTCTGATTCTGCTGGGAACACTTTTGCTTCCTTCACACCACAGCTGGAGGATCTTATGGATAGAGCCCTTGAGCTTGGATCTGCTGCTGCATCAGCAAAAAGTTTTGGAGTCCGAGCTTCTCCCATAGAATCAGTGGAAGAAAATGGACACAATGCCCAAAACGCAACTCAAAGGGATAAGCCATACATCTCAAAAGCCCAAAGAAGGAAGCTCAAGAAGGGCAACAAAGATACGGCTGATTGTACATCTATTGAAGATGAAAAAGAAGTGGCAGAAGGAAATAAAGATACTAAGGAGAAAACTGTTGACAATTCAAAGCCTGTTGGTGGAAAGATCAGTCGGGGGCAGAGGAGTAAGCTCAAGAAGATGAAGGAGAAGTATGCAGATCAAGATGAGGAGGAGCGGACCATTCGAATGGCTTTATTGGCTGTGAGTATTAAAAATAGCATTACCTCCATTTATTAGCATGCTGATTCATGGTTCTGTAGTTTGTAAAACCTGTACTAGTTTTTAGGAAATCTTTTCCCTTTTAAGAGTTGAAATTTAGGTGCTATTATGTTTTAGGAGTAAGGGATAGGCATGGTAAGCGTAGTGTGTGTCCAAGTGGTCATGGTGACCAGACCGGAATCTTTTATGATGGAGGCAAATACCTTAATACTGGCTTGAATGATGGGTGGCTATCATGTTTTAGGAGGAAGGGATAGGCATGGTAAGCTTAGGTTCTAAGTGGTCATGGTGACCATACTGGCATTCTTTATGATGGGCCAAATACCTTAATACTGGCTTGAATGATGGGTGGCTAAAAGCTTATTAGGGAATTCAAATATACAGCATAGCTGTTTTGTACTGTTTGTTTCATAGTTTCCTTATAGTTATTCTTGGTTCTGCCTTTAGATTACTTCATTATTTTGCTAAAATATTTGGATTAATGGAAACTTTCAGCCTGCTGGGAAATTGCAAAAGAATGATAAAACAGCAGAGAATGAAAAAGCTGAACTGGCTGGAGGACCAAAACCTGTTGTTGGTATGTCAATTGCGCTTGTGGAAATTGGTAACGGTTATTCATATTTCCTTATGGGGCTCTTCTATGTAGTAATTTGCAGTTATGCGTGCACTAATAATCGATGTATTTGGGTAAAAAATGATAAAATGATTTTCCTCCAACCTTTCTGTTAAAAAAAAAATAAAAAAAAAATCATTATGACAGGAATATGTTCCAAAAGATTGTCTTTGTTAATTTAAGAAAAAGCAGAATTATTCCTTTTCTTTTTCATGAGGTAAAAGAGAAAACAACAAATTAAGATTTCTAATTGACTTACCGTTGTAATTTATATTACAGATGGAATGGACTTCATTTTCATATAAATTAAAGACATTCTCTCTGCTACCCCCCCCCCCTCTCCTTCTCCCCCACTCTCTCTCCCCCCAGGTGTTGAAAATGCTCCGAAGGTATGTTATAAATGTAAAAAGGTAGGCCATTTATCCCGGGAATGTCCAGAGCATCCAGAGCAAGTTGGACAGAGTGCAGCCGTTATTGGACAGGACATTTCTCATACCAGTTCGATTAATGCTGCTAGTGAGACGGATAGGGTAGCAATGGAGGAAGATGATATTCATGAGATCGGTGAAGAAGAGAAAGGGAAACTAAATGATGTGGATTACTTGACTGGAAATCCAATAAACACTGATGTTTTGCTATATGCTGTACCTGTATCTGGTCCACATAGCGCTTTGCAGTCATACAAATATCATGTGAAGTTGGTTCCTGGAGCAGTGAAGAGAGGAAAAGGTACACGTCCTTACCCGATAGAAATATTTTTTGGGGGACCTTAAACTCTGATCTTTAATTGTTTACAAAATATCTCTCTTCCATTCCCTTGTCTCAATTGTTAGTCGGTATATTTTTGTGTTCTTGAGAATTACTAAATCAATTGCGAGTGGTTGTTATACAGACCACTGCTGCTTAATTGAGGTCTTAAAGTAAAGACTTCTAGTAGTTTAATTGCTTGGCCTTTTTATTGAATTTTTTGGATTTTATTATACTAGCATAGAATTCACGCTTAATCTCCCCGCACACCCTGTTTCTGCAGCTGCCAAGACGGCCATGAGTTTGTTTAGTCACATGCCTGAGGCAACAAACAGAGAGAAGGAATTAATGAAGGCATGCACAGATCCTGAGCTTGTTGCTGCTATTATAGGTAACGTGAAAGTCACAGCTGCAGGCTTAACTCAAATGAAGCAGAAGCAGAAGAAAAATAAGAAATCAAACAGAGCAGAAAATTGAGTATCACTGAAAAGTTAGGAGTTTCTGAGCCATCTAGTCTTGTTTCTCCTGTTACTGCTGTAGAAAGCAATGATAAACATGTCTTTGTATACTTGGCCCTTGGGACAAATGTGACATGTCTTTGTACATTGGAAAATGTTTTGGTATTTTAGTTCTCGTCTTGAACTCCTCAGTAGGCAAAATTTCCCCCCGAAAGTCGTCTCAAGCATAATTGTCAGAGAAGTTACCAAATGATTGCCTCATTTCTGGCTTATCTTTTTTTTTTAATCGGTAGTTGAAGCCAACTGTTCTTTTGTCTGAAATGTTCTAATGAAGAGAAATCTGGCATCTGACCCCGCCCGACATGTAATGGTAACAATTGTTGCCAACCATTTGCTAGGAGTAAATCAAAGAATGATATACTAAGAAAGAGTTCATTACAATATTTGTGAGCTGATTGTATGCTTGTAACAAGATTTGCCTAAACTTATTACGAGTCTTCAGCTAGGGGCACATCACTCAAATCCAGACCTTCCGCTGGCAAGTCCGAGGCCAGTGGTCCTAAGATCCCATCAGAACTCAGAGTCAATCCGCTCTGCCAAAGAAACAACAGAGAGACCAAGATAGATCAGTGAATTTACAAGAGCTATGGGATAAACTTAATATTTGTTCGCCACCTTCAAATTCATGAACTTTAATGATTCACAAACTTGATATACCAGGTGATCTTATATTTCTAATCTTTACTATCAAAATTTCAGACAAACAGAGAATTCAAGGTACATGAGGATCGTGTCTTTGGCACTTTCGAAATGCCCTGGAAAATGACGTCGCAACGATGTTAAGCTTTTAACCTTGCCAGCCAGAGAAAGGATGGGGCAAAAGTTATGGCTGTTTCAAAAACTCTTTTAAACCAAGCATCAACGCTATATCTTTCATATAATTCCTGCTCATCTCCTACTACTTTTAAACTTGAAATTTCCATATTCTGGTGGAGTAAGAAATTGCATTTGGTAATATTGTGTAGCAAATTATCAACATTTTGAACGTTTTGTCTTTTGCTTGATACACAAGAAAGTACCTCGGTTTGGAATCTTAGCATGTCCGCACGAGCCATGGCTTCAGCCTGAGCAATTCGCTGCCTGAATGTTTGAGCCATCTCCTCCGCCTATGAGTACATCATTATAAAAGTTCTTGTTAGGTCTTAGAAGCATGCAAGGAAGGTTGTTACTTGGTTTATAACTGTTCATTATTCTCCTATCTCTCAGGTCATTTTTTTAACTGATGTAAGAAGCCTTCTGTAACTCAGCACTTGCCCAAATATTGTACAGGAAATGCTTCATTGTGCAAAATGGACACATTTAGCAAAAGGGAGAAGAAACAAGTTTTAGCAATCTTTGGATTAACATGCTACTTCAGCTAATTTTGGGTATTTCTCGAAGCCAATAAGAAGATCAAGCTTTCAAACACCCATTACCTTCTCAAAGACAAGCTTTGGATTACGAATCATGTCACCAGGAGTGGGCTCCAGCTTCTTCGTGGAAAGACTCACCCGGCCTCTCTCACGGTCATGACTCAGTATCATGACCTAGAAAAAGGTATAACTTTATTAATGAGCATCTCAATGAATGGTGAAGATGAACAGCCAAAACAGAAAACCATATATCTATGCACCTTCAAAGTGTCACCAGGCTGAAGGACTGTGGCAATATCTGAAACACGATCATGACTAATCTGACTGACATGCAGAAGGCCATTGATCCCACCAATATCAATGAAGGCACCATAAGGTTTCAAACTCTGGACTGTGCCGGTAACCACTGATCCAATGCCAAGCTGTGCTTGACTATCAGCCATGGCCTTACGGTTGCTGAGGACGAGCCTAGATTGTTCCTCATCAACCTCCACAAACTTAAGAGGAAGGTCCTTATTGAGAAGCTCCTCTGCAGTTGATTTCTGATACATTAATCAAGTAAAAATTTGTTAGCACTTTTTTGTATCATTTTTTCAGCGGACATATGCAGTCTTTTCTTTAGTCAAATTTCTTTTACTTCCACCAGGACGGAGGAGGATGAAGGGTGATGGGCTCTTACAATTGTTTCATTGTCTAGCTATCTTAATTATGTTCCATTGATTGAAATCAACATATAGATCATTTACACAGGAAAATGATTCTTCTAGGTGGCAAAACAAATTTTGAATCTAACAAGAAGTATAACTACTTGCATAAGCATATGTAGCTCCTTATATTAAATAGTCTTACCCAAAAAAATTTTCTCCCTTTTTCTTTTCGTTTAGACAAGAAAGTCCACCAAAATATAAGATCTTTTTCAATGTGTCATATAGGATGTGTAAGTGGTTCTAAAAAGCTAAAGCAACTAACAGTATCTATTTCCATCAATAGTTAGATTGTAACTAGTTTTTCCTACAATAGTTGCGAGATCTGAGTAAAATAAATACTTAGATGTATAGTTAGGTTAATCCACCATAAAGAATGTTGCTCTTTTTCTGCTTCCTCAACAAGTCCAATGAGGATGGACGGAAAGACCCACAGATAGGAACCCAAACAAATGAGATTAAGTTTCCGAAAGTCAATCGGGAAAACGGGAAAAGATCCATCATTGCCTCACCCCATGCATCTCAACAAGTGCCAAAAATCATCCAAAGACAGATTGTCACCTGTTTATTTTCTTTCTATGAATATGGCATGCAAAATAAGTTTGGCATATAGCTAATCAAATTAGTACTTGGGTTCTTCCAATAACTAAAAAGTGTAGCGTCCCTGAATCTAACTGGGGTTCGCGGTGGTGGAGGAACTGGATCGGAAAAAGGGGGGATTCTAGTTGTAAGATATCTAATGAAACCGTCGCTGGAATTGAGATCTAGCAATCCATTCTATAATTCTTCTCATTACCTCTCGTGAGAAAATGATCCCACAAAGAAAAGAATTGTACAGTACAAAATAACATAAAAACAAATTGATTTAAAAAAAAGATAGGGACCCCTTTTCAAATTCCAATTATTTTTAACTCCAGCAAAGACCCATTCATAAATCTCTTTGCACATTCAACAAATTTCTAGTGGTAAACAATGTGGCTGCTACTAGCATTTAATTCAAAGCTGAGATCTATGCTATCAGACAAAAGGACTCACTTAGTTTTAATATCTCTATTTTATAAACAGAAATCAAAAGAAGTTAGGGAGAACACCAACATCAATCAAATTAGACCCCAGCCCAAAAGGTACAAATAGCATAAATGTTCGAACGACCAAAATATTAAGTAGTAAAAGCATTGCATATCATGATGTGTATACTGCAGAAGGTGTGATGTTAGGAAAACAGATCGAACAAAATGGTACAGTTAACACCAGCAGAAATATGCAGGACCAAGTGAAGAACTCACAGTAGATATTTGTGAGAATGGGACAAACCCACGAAGACCCTCAACCACTGCTACTGCTCCACCCTTATTTGCACCAACTACCTGCAAATACATCCAACATAAACACAAGTTTTAAAGCTTACATACTCGAGCAAATAACAAAATTAACTCATTGTATTGACAGAAAGTCCATCACAAGAAGGAATTATATATAGTAAAGCCAGGGATTCACAGCTTGTAACTTCACAACTGCAGCAGAAAGAAAAACTTTCAGCACTGTGCTCTTGTGCAGACACATACCTTACCCTTGACCATGACGTCTTCAGCCTGAAGCTGCCTGCACCTTTCCCAAGCTAAGTCATACTGTATAGAACGGAGGCTGAGTATCAAACTATCATCTGCTTCATTTTCACCAATAACTACAAATTCCTCATGTAGACCAGGAACTATGCCAGCCGCTTCTACATGCTTTATGCTGTGAATAGATGCCTCTCGCAAAGGCAAGTAGGCTGATGATTTTGCGGTAATGTCAACAAGTGCTCCATTTGCATCTGTAGCAAAGACTGTTCCTTTGACCTGAAATAACAAAATCAAGCAACAAGAACAGATTAAGAATTATATAAAGAAAATAAAGCATTTAGGCACATATATATAGAACTAACATGCCATTATTCGAATACTGCATACCAAAGATCTCCAATCCTTATACCTACCCCTGATACCCAGAAATGCAAAAATAGATGTGTGACTTAGGATAAAAACACCCTGATTTACATCCACAAAATAATACCTACAGTGTCTCAAACCTTCAGAATTCACAAACATTTCCACCTCCATCGTCAGATGCCAATAGTTGATATCATATCACCGCAAATTTCCCATTTTTCTTTGAAAATTCCTGGTCTTCAATTTGAACTATAAATAGGCATTCTTTACTACTGCAAATCAAACCAATAGTTTTGCCAGTAGTTCTCTCTGCTCAACTCCATTATTCCTTATCATAACAGAACCTACATATAGTTTCACCTATGTACAAATCAACAAACATAAAATTCAGGAGAAGAATTCCTGCCTAGTAACATTCTCCACTATGAAGACTAACCTGATCTATCCAATATTTGCATTGTTTAAAAAATAAAAATCCAATCTTGAACACCATAATTTACCAGACAAACACACTGCTTATACTTCCTCTTTCCTTAAAGTGGACATGCAATTGGGACCGAGGCGGTAATAGCTTTATTTTGCGCAACCTCATGAACCAAAACAGAAACTTCTCTATGCAAGCACAAATTAAAAATACAGACAAAAATACACACGCATAATACAGATATTTTAACCAACAGATGTAATACTGAGCTTGCCTTGGTCCCAATTTCAGAGTTGAAGTCGTACTTATCAAGTGCGGAGTGAAAATCTTCGATGGTAAAGGCCACGCCCTCCATCGGAGCAGTGCGGCACCTCTCATAGGCCTCTTCAAACATTTCCTTCAGCTTCAATCTCTCCCTTGTCTGCGCATTTGTGATAGCCACCGATCCTATATTTGCTGCTGCAACAACGACTCTGCTGGGCTGCTGATTCTTTTGCTTTGCACTGTTAAAATTATAGAAACTGCCACTAAAATCATTGGGTTTCTTGGAAAGTCTTGTGGTTGAAACTGGTGGGCATTTCAAACCACCAAATTGTTGTGCCAAAGATGCCATCTTTTACACTTAGACAACCACAACCAACACACTTCACACTTGGAAGCGTGTTCTGTGTTGTTAGAAATTCAAACTGTGACTGTAACAGAAGTCTAAGAATGGGGAGATAAGGGGTGGAGGGGCATTGGGAGGGAAGAGGTCCCACTTAACAAGTAGACGAAGCATTTGGGCCAATGAGACTGCTTTCATGGGTTTTAAAATGTTGTCTTGGACCATATTGAAACCCGTTTCTGTAAGAGTACACCAATTTGTACCTATGGTCTAAATACTCTTGCTGTATAAGATTTTAAACAAAAATCCAAAAACATCAGCCCAAAGATGATTGCCCCTTCTATGAGGGCCGAGAGTCCACAATTGAACGAGTCCAATCGTAGAGCAAGGGTTCGCCAATGGTCCGTTAGTGCAAGGACAATGGAAATATTAAGTGAAGGTTCGTACAGGACCGAATTAGTTCTAAAGAGTTGGTTGGCGTTAAAGTGGTTAGCCCAGATTCCTTTACAGTAGTAGGAAGCTGGTCCACATGTATACAAGAAACTATAGGCAGCAAATGAATGCGTAAAAGTTATCAGAATTATTGGAATAGAGAATATATGTGAATGAAAATGATATTCATATTCATATTCCCCTCGCTTTGCTTAACCGGGTTCCATTTCCTGTCAATGTCTCAGGAGTGACTGGATATAGTTATCTGATCATTTTGCTGCTTTCTACGCCACAGTACGTGGCTTGCTCTTTCTGATCATTTCCATCATCATCGCCAATGTTTATATCATTGCTCAGTTATTTGCCTTCATTTAAAGAAAATTCACGTGAGATTTTAGTAGTTTTTGTAGCTTCAAAATTAGCATCCATTAATAACGTAGTAAAAATGATTAGATTACGCCAAAGGTGCAAGAATTTGCAGCTTTTTCTTCTGAAGCATCCGTGTACTGTTTCAGATGATCATCACTTTGATTTCCTTTGTTTTTTTTTTCTTCGTCTTTTTCTGTTTCAGATGCTCGAGGAAAGAAGAGAGGGATAGACGACATGTCTGTCTTCATCTTTTGCCTTCGAAACTGCACTAACAAAATCGTGTGGAACATTTATATTCCCTAATCATTGCATGGAGAATCCCCTTCTTTCAACCAACAGCCTATGAATTTTCGACTCAAGATAGTTTAGCTCCTTTGATATATATCCGCAAACTATGGACTGTTTTGTTAAAGTGAAAGAAGCTTTTTCGTGTTGCAACTGCTTGCATGCTGCTTGCTGGAATAGGAATTCTTAAGTGTTAAGGAACCTTTTTCTTGCACTTGTAGAAGAAAAATCATGAAAACTTTTGTTAATCCTTGGTTGACATTTGGATAATTACTGCTTAGCATTGCAATGGAATCTTCTAGCTAGCATTATGTTTATCTTCTTTTTTTTTATATATAAATAACTCAATTATTTGAACTTTGTCTTATTATTCTTAGATATACTTCAACTGATCAGTTTTGACTTGACTAATCGAGCAAAAAGGAATTTAAACTTGTGACAATTAACTTATAGTATAAACTACTAAGAAGGTTGCAATCAGTTAAGTTATGCATGAGGATGCTAACATTAACCGTTAATTTGGTGGCAATTGCTAGAGCCATTTTCTATTAAATGATGCTCTTGTTCTTTTAAATTGGTCCCAAAAGTAACACTTTTCAGATGATATGTCTCAAGTTACAAAGAGAATCATATATATATATATATATATATATACTCTTTTTCAATAAAAATAATTACATTAGTAAGATTAAACTTGATAATAAGCATTGTAGATTAAGTCTCTTTATGATTAATTATAACCTCATCCAAGACCACTCACAATAAGAACTTATATATATCAAACTTTAGTGGATTCTAAAGCTTGTTTGTTAAACATTAAGAAGAGAAGTCGATCGAGCAGTGAACAATGTAATGCAATGTGTAAATATTATAAAGGACTGTTAACAAATTGGTTTAGTACATAGAAGAGACAGGAACACTTTTTCAAGAATTCACAGAAACATTTCATTAGTATGCCGTCATTAGATCCATTTTTCTTTTCCAAATCCTTCCCACACTCACAAGAAGAAGGCGACAAGAACAGCGGTATCATATCCTTAGGACACGTGTGAGAATGTAATCAAAATCTTTTCCAAAAAGATTATCCAATAAGGATATTCACTTCACGTGCCAGACTATTTTTACCTTATGCATGCAATGCCTGGGGACACATCCTTGCTGCCTATAAATAGAGCAACCCTCATAGTTTTTCTGCATACAGTTTCAGTTTTCATCTTCTCTTGTATTCCTATCTTCCTCGAACCCACCCAGTTTTCTCTTCAATTACCAACTGGAGAGGACAATGGCAAACAATGGTTCGTTGGAAGTGGAACCAGCAAAGAGGGCTTATGTAACCTTCTTGGCTGGAAATGGAGATTATGTCAAGGGAGTTGTTGGCTTAGCCAAAGGTCTAAGGAAGTGTAACAGTGCATACCCTCTTGTGGTTGCAGTTTTACCGGATGTGCCAGAAGAACATCGGCAGATCCTCGAGTCTCAGGGCTGCATCGTTCGAGAAATTGAGCCAGTTCATCCTCCAGAAAACCAAACTCAATTTGCCCATGCATATTATGTCATTAACTACTCAAAACTTCGCATTTGGGAGGTTAGTAATCTGTTTTTACCTTATAGTAGTCATGACAATATTATAAGATTAAGGCAGTAATGCATCTACTCATTTAGGCACACTTGTAGATGGTCCAATGTTGTTTTGTTCCTGCATATTCTTTACCTTTAGTTTTTTGTGGCACTCGTTGAATATTCTCCTATAACTGAGAAAAGAAAGTCAAAGAATTATCTTCTTGTTTTCTTCAATATAATTGAGTTTCAATATTTCGTCCAAAAAAGGAAACAAAAACGGTTTACACTGCAGTTAGATTGGTTTGTGGTCCTATTCAATATACATCTTGAGAACATATCAGTTGCCTTGCCTTACTGACGAGCATAATTGATATATGACTGCAGTTTGTGGAGTACAGCAAGATGATATACTTGGACGGAGATATTCAAGTATTTGAAAACATTGATCACCTCTTCGACTGCCCAGATGGGTACTTCTATGCTGTTATGGACTGTTTCTGTGAGAAAGCTTGGAGCAAAACGCCTCAGTATCAGATTGGGTATTGCCAACAGTGCCCAGAAAGGGTTGAGTGGCCAGAGGAGATGGGTGCACCACCACCATTGTATTTCAATGCTGGGATGTTCGTCTACGAACCAAATCTAACTACTTACCGCGAACTCCTGGATACCCTCAAGATCACAACTCCTACCTCATTTGCTGAGCAGGTACGTACTCACACATTTATCCTTGAAGCCAAAAAAAAAAAACCGTGATGATATATATATATAGGTTGTTGATTCCTTGATTGATGCATGGTGCAGGACTTTCTGAACATGTTCTTTATGGACGTTTACCGTCCAATCCCTCCAGCGTACAACCTTGTTCTGGCCATGCTGTGGCGACACCCTGAGAAAATTGACCTTGATCAAGTGAAGGTCGTTCACTACTGTGCTGCCGTAAGTACACAGTAATCGAATCACAATATGACCTGATGGCTGATCAATCATGATTATCATGAAATACTGATCACTGTGTTATTTGGAACTTGCAGGGTTCAAAACCATGGAGGTTCACTGGAATAGAAGACAACATGCAGAGAGAAGATATCAAGAAACTGGTGGACAAATGGTGGGATATATATGTGGATGAATCTCTGGACTACACTAAGGTTGATTCCAAAGATGTTGCTGGAAAAACAGCAGTTACAGTGCTGTCCTCTGAGGCTGATCTTGTTGTGCAGCATGTTAATGCACCATCTGCTGCCTAAAGCACTTGTTATCTACAACACAGCTACATATGGATGGCTATATATAGACGCAATATAGTTGTATCAAGCATGAAAATAACTGTACATGGTGTCTATGAGTGTTTGTTGCACCATGTATACTTCATATATAGAATTAAAATTGAGAGCAATTGGAAATCGATTGAGCTCTTAAACCCATCATGCATTTTCCAGTTTCTTTCAAGTCATGAATTTTATCGTTTATCCCTGTGTGTATGTATGTTAAAGAAAGACAAATGAATCCTTCTTCAACTTAGATTTTGTTTTGTTCCATTCCCAATCTCGTCTCTTCACTAAAGATAAATATGTAACTATAAGTACAAAATATGGCTCAAAATGAGTTATTTATAAGTACATTAAAAAATCCAAAACGACCATTGTATTAAAGATAACAAAATTAAGTAATGGCAAACTAATTCTTCTCTATTTTGAGTCCAAAAAATAAATACTTATCTTAAGCCCTTGGTGGCTCCATTATAATTTGATTGTTATGACATGTGACAAGTAATCTATATTTTGTTGATGATTTTAAGGTCTTGTACTTATTTTTCTGAACCTTTTATATGATTTATACTGTGATTTCAAAGCTTATTTAAACAAATGATAAGTTTATGAAATACATTTGGATGATTTTGAATGGATAAAATGGCAAAAAAATAATATATTTTAGCATTTTTGGAGGCACACGGCTGTGTCTTAATAAGCCATATGGGAGATCATATTCAAATAGGGGATTAATAGGGCAAAATAAAGTAAAGAAAAATAAGTTCCATGGGAGGACACGGGTTGAGAAACAACTTAGGTCATGTCAAACTCAATCATAAAACCCTTTCTCTTACTCTAAATATCCCTTCCCATTAATAGGCGAATTTTAATTTTAGTTCCAAAACCCTTCTTCTTTTCCCAATTCTTCCATTAACAGAGAAATCACAAAGGAAAAAAAAAATTAATTTCAATCCTAAAACCCTTTCTTCTTTCCCAAAATATTATATTTTTTTAATTGTATCAAATTTCTCACGATATGTCTACAATAAGTTGAGAGGTGAGAAAGGGGAGTACATGCCCGAAATTTGATAAGCGGAAAAAGAAAAAAAAGGGAGTTGAGATCAAGAAGAAGGGCAACGTTACCTTTCTAAATACCCATGTCAGAGAGAAGGCTCTCCATATTGGAGTATATACCCTCTAAACTAATTTATTTGATATAATTATCGAATTTATTAATAAAAAAATTATTTTTAAAATTTGTTTGTGAATTTACATTTTATTTGTGCACGATTTTTGTTTGGAAATGATCCATTGTATTTAAGGAAGTGATCCATGTGAATGGTGGTCTTTCACAGTAAGGTATGGATCACGAGTTACTTAATACATAAATGTTTGTTCTTAACCAATTGATGAGAATGAGAATCTTATCATGTATAGATTATTGTGTTATGAATTCTAAATGGGGAATGGGTTACCTTTAACTAGTGAGTAGTTTACTCACTTCATAACATAAGCGTATTTCGAATATGTAGAACATGACATGTAATAATAATTTGTAAAAGTACTATTTAAAAGAAACCCAGACCATTACTGTTACAACGTGGACTAATACTCTATCGCTTGAGTATGAGTTGGTAGCCTGATGAAACTAGAAGTACATGCTTTGATATACTGTAATTAAGGTTCTTTTGTAGAACCAATATACTTGTATGTTGGGTATACGTGACTAGTTAGTTAAGATAAATTTGTACAAGATAGCTTCTATGCTATACCGTCCATTGTGACATGTTCAAATGATGTAATTATCTATAGTTTTGGGAAACATGACTTGGATGTTTACTTTAACGTAACTCTCTTGTAAAGTGAAAACATTTCAAAAGTCGTAGGTCATTGGACTAGAGGTCTAAGGATGGTAGATATCTATTAGAGAGGTGTTAGTACACTCTTCCTCTCTAATTGCACGGCGATGCATAAAGGGGTAATTTAGGCATTACACATGTAGGTCGAAAATTTTGTTAACGCAACATTATCCTTAAGGTCAATATTTCCTTATGGTAATATTATGAAATATTTAAAATGCAAAATATAGTTATTTATATAATATGAGTATTTTGATCATTTTAGTAGCCAATGAGATGTGTCTTTTGATCCTCGAAATGACCCTTAAGTTATGAACGATTTGGGTTAAGGAATTAATCTTGATATTTATGGGTTTTATTTTATTAATCTAATTTATTATTAGACTAAAATAAAATAAAAGGTTCGAGAGAGTATTTATTTTATCTAGTTTAATTGGTTAATTAATTATTCAGGACCTAAGACCCAAATTGAATAATTAGAAAATTAATTTGGATATAAACTAAATAAAAAGTATGAAATTTTATATTGATCTATTTGAACTTGTTAATTATTTATTGGGTTGTTTAATAAAGTTCAGAAAATAAATAATTGAGATTTATTATTTATAAGTATTCAAATTCAAGAATAAATAATTTATCTGACCCAATGAATAAGAGTAAGGGTGAAATAAAAATTTTAAAAAATAATATTAAATTAATTAATTAATTAATTAATTAATAATAATAATAATAATAATAATAATAATAATAATAATAATAATAATAAAAGGACAATACGGGATGGATTCTGTATTGTTCTGCGTGTGAAGGATAGCAGAGAGTATGAGTACTTTCTATTTTCACGCAGATAGATGTGCTCTCTCGGGGTGTGGAAATGAAAGATGAAATGAAGCTGTGATGGTTTTTAGTTGTTGATTGGAGCAATTGGACTTCTAGGTTCGATTTCATTTTCACAGAGTCACAAACCCAAAAATATTACAGAGAGAAAGCTTCGTTGAAGTTTCATCAAAGTTGATCAAAACTCAAAATTCAAACCTACGGGTACTATTTTGGAAGATCGAAAGTTTCGCGTGGATGAGACGTAATAGACGTTTGCAAGGACGTGAGTTACTAACCTCAAATATTCTTATACAGACATCTACACCATTGCAAATAGGGTCATTTAATCACAGAGATAAATTTTTTGTTTTCTTAAGATATTTTTATTTTAATAATTTTTGCCATTTTAAACTTTCACTCCAAACCTCTACAAAGATAAGCCGGCAACTGGTGATGAAACCACCTGAGTGTGAGAAAACAGATGTGGTAATATCCAAAGTATGGTTAGCTGGTAATGAGATGGGACTATGCTTACTATAGAAGTGTGGAGCTAGATTTGCACAAATTGATTTTAGAATAAATTGCTTAAACTATTGAAGAGTTCTCTAATGACATGGTGTGTGCTCCCTGAAGATTTGAGGAAAGAAAGAAGTTTTAAGATTGAAATGATCGGACTAAGTTATTTTTAAAAATTGATACGGGAATGACATATAATTATATATTATTAGAACATCAAAATAGATACTCTTACCGTTGATAAATAATTAATCTAATTGTAAAAATGGTGCATATTAAAGAATTATAGAATTCTACAGTAAATATGATTAAAATATTTATTATATCTTTTGAAATATTTTTATTATTTTTCTCACTTTATTAATTTAAATCTCATCAATTCTTTAATTACATTACTCAAATAATTATATGTCTCTTTTTTTTTTTACATATATCCTTTGTCTCTCTCCTCCCACTCTTTATTTTAGAGTTTTCTTTTCACTTTTGACTATTTTTATAGGATAATGTGATTTTATTGTTGGTTAAAATAATTTCAATATGAGTAATTGTAATACTAATTAATTGATAGAAAATTGTGTTAATGTTAAAATTAAAAAAATAATTAAATATAATCTACATTTAGAAAGTGAATAATTATTTTTGAAAAAATTAAAAAAGAAATTAGGTCAGTTATTTGTGAATGGAGAAAATATTATTTATTTTTGTATTTATTATGAATAAATTGAAAAATATAAAAATATATATATTTATTAATTTCAACTGAAGGCTAAATAATATGAAGAGAAAACAATTACGTAAGATTGCCTCCCCCTTACTGCCCTACGCATAACGGGAACCGACACCGACAGTTGCTTCTGAACCAACCGACGACAACCCCACCTCAAGGAGGATTCGTATCGTCCCTCCGGATGATCAATTGGCGATCCAGGTACTGGGGAAACTCAACTGGAAAGTAAATCAAGATTCAAGAAAGAGAGATTGTCTGCTTTTGTATTGATGGAGGAGGCTAAGGGAGAAGTGAAGCACATTTTGCTGGGCAAGTTCAAAGATGGAGTTTCAGAGGGGCAGATTGAGCAACTCATTAAGGACTATGCGAATCTTGTTAATCTCATCGAGCCCATGAAGAGTTTTAAGTGGTACCATTCATTCTCTTCCCCCTTGATCTTGCTCCTTTACTATTGAATCTCAGATTTTGCAGAAAAGTTTAAATTTTTCCACTTTGTTTATCAAGAGAAAAGAGCTTTTTTGCCTTTTTGTTTGCTTTGATTACAATCTTTGTGTTGCAACACTTCAAGTTTCAAAATCAAGAAGAAATCTTTGTTGCCTTTCTGTTTATTTTTTTGGCAATCCTTGTTCTGTAGCTTCTGATGGGATCTCCTGTATCCATAAAGAATTTTATTCTCAAGTATTTCAAGCTTCAAAGGTTTTACTTTTTACGGACTTATCAGTGATTAATTTCTGTGCGTTTATGGTTTTGGTTTCAAGAGAACTGTTGGTGTAACTTCCATTTCTTTTATAATAAATAATTTCAAGCGAGTACGATTAAGACACAATCATACAAAAATGCTTGTTGAACTTTGGGCCTTCAAGAAGCTAAGTCGTGTCTGTCCTTTCCTTTGACCGCAACATCTAGCTGCCTCTTTGGCAATTTAACTTAAAGTGAACGAACTGGCAGTTCAGTGGATATTTCTCGTCTTAGTAAACAGACATGAACTTTAGCCCTCGTTTTCCATTGATATTTATCCTTAAGCAAGTGCTGTCGTGTTGTGCATTCATTCTTGGTGTTAATCTGTAGCACCGATGTCTTTGGAAGACCCTGTTTCTTTTTTCTGAATGTCCTTAGAAATTCTGGAGATGATTTGATGAAAGACAACTAAAATAAAAGAAGAGGGAGAAAAGCAGAATAATAGCTCAAATTATGGTTTCTGAGAACCATCTCTTGGCATGGTTCCATTTGATTAGTGCAAGATTATCTTATCTAGGGTAAATACCTTTAACATTTTTTCCATATCTTTTTAAAACTATTTAGTTGGCTTGGAATTCCATGTCTAAGAGATGAATGGAGGACAGACTGGTAATGAAGTGATATTAGCTCAGAGTTAAAAATTGATTAATTATTTGGTGGAAGACTGTAAAGATTCCATATTCATGTATTCTTAATGAGTTTTTTCTTATATTTGATTGGTGAAACTCTTCAATGTAATGATTTAGAAATTGCTACTTTTTCCTTCATTTTTTTTTTGGTTCTATGGTTAAACATGTAGCTTTATTCTTTTAAAGTTATGAACAACACACGCTCTGTTTCAAGCAATGCTAGGATCTTTAGTATTCTTTCATTGAAGTATATATTTGTTTAGGTTTCTCTTTTGATTTTGAGACACTCTTTTGCTTTAAATCCAATATGGCTAAGCCAAAGATTCAGTGAATCAATTGATTGTGGCTACCTCTACGTCGCGGCATGGTAACCAACCTCCAATACCAACATTTGGTTGGAGAGGCATGCTGATTAACAAGGTAGGAGTTGTATTGTGAGTCTATAGTTGTTTACAAGCACCTTGTTCTAAGTTCTATTAGATAGATGTCTCTTGAATGGTAGATCTCTTAGTTTAAAAATACCTCCTCACGGCTATTTTCTTGCCCTTAGTAATTGAGATGTAGCAGCGCATTCTAAAAGCACCACTTGCTTTCAGAATTACTAAAATGAAATGTGAATGAGGCAAAATTTCAACTTCACACATGGCTTAGGATAGGATGGGTTAAATTCATAACCACTCTAGATGTGATCATGCATTTGTTTTACTCTGAATATCCTGTACAAAAGGAGATCTTTTCCCATGTCTTTCTCAAAATTCATGACTACTCTGGATATCAAAGGACTCATTGAAATGTTTTTAAAATGCAATATCTGCATGATATATGCATTTATGGGAATTGCGGTGCAAAAGAAATGTTACTATTAGATAGTATTAATAAATTGTGCCGTATAAGAGATTTCTAGTATTTCAAATATTGCAAAATAGACTTCAAGCTTGAAATTTCAGATAAATTGACACTGATTTAGCTTTTCCATTGCAGGGGCAAGGATGTGAGCATTGAGAATTTACACCAAGGTTTTACACATATCTTTGAGTCAACCTTTGAGAGTACTGAAGGCATTGCTCAATATCTTGCTCACCCAGCTCACGTTGAGTATGCAAACATATTGCTTTCTCAACTGGATAAAGTCCTTGTTATTGACTACAAACCTACAACAGTTCATCTGTAACTGTAAGAATGGGTCGGTGGCATTTGCCATGGTCTATCTTGTCTTATATTGAATAAAGCTTGTTATGTAACACCTGAAATTTATACTGTTGCATCTTGAACCCTTCTGAACTTTTTTGTCTATCTCTATTCTATCTTTTGTTGGAGAATGAAAAAGGAGCGGATTCCCATTAGTGGGCCATTTTGATGAACTGAGATTGTGAATCCTTTCTGACTTTTGATAATTGGTAAATTTACAAATAATAAATAAAATCCCCCCTCCCCCCCTTCTTTTTTTTCCTTTTCCTGCCACCGTGAAATTTATGACCAAAAAAAAGGGAAAATCAGATGTGCGCCCAAATAGCATCTGCTCCACAACAGATGTGGAGTCTTGGAACAGGATATGCATTAACACAAACCAACAATCCCTCCATGTGATAAAGCATTGGGCAAAAGATAAAGGATTTTCTGGGATCCTAGAAATAGAAATGGGAAGTCGGCTGGGAAAGTTGATAAAGAGAGAATTCTGGCTCTGCATTGATGGAGCAGGAGGCAGCGAAACCTGAAGTCAAGCACATATTGCCTGCTTAGTTCAAAGATGGCATCTGATAAGAGCATGTTGAGCAACTCAACCGTGAAGGCCTTTCAATGGTATCCATCATTCCTCTCCTGCCCCTGTTATTGTTCTGCACACCTTCCACTACATACATTTCATTCAAGTTATGAATTTTCTAACATTTTGGACATCCCAAGATAAAAAGCATAGTGGGGAGTGTTTTCTTTTGTTAAAATTATGAAGAAACCATGCTCCGTTTCAAATTTTATTATTTTCCAGTTTCGAAATATCTGAGATATTGAGGCCTATATGGTTGATTTCCATTACAGGGGTAAGGATGTGGCCATGTGGGCATTGAGAATCACTCCGTAAATTTGATCAATTCCTTGTTGACTTAAACCAACAAAAATTCATGTCTAAGTTTGGCTTGGCATCATTAATGTTTCTTCATCTTTGTTCTTGAAACTGAATAATGTTTGTGGTATATACTTTTGCATCTGTTGCCTCTTGCTAGGTTAATTATGACTTTCTTTGACATGAAACTTCTTAAGCTTCTGAAACTCTTGATTTGATATAAGATTTCATTTTATTGTTGCTGAATCTATTTGCTGTTTAATTTATCCCCTGTTATAGTTTCATCTTTTGCTAAGAATTGTTTATAGAAGTAAAGTAGCACCTATATATACTGACACATGCTCCATTGTGTGTATTTTGCATTGCTAGATGACAACTCTTGTGATTTGGCCAAGACCTATGAGGTCTACAGCCACATCAAAGGTCTGATCATAAGGAGTTGTGGACATAGACTGGTGTTTGGTACATGGGAGGGAATGTCTTGGATTAAATTATTTGCTTTCTGATATTTGGCACTGCAGATTCCATCAGGACTGTTTTACTATAAGAGAATGGCAATTTAAGGAAGAACATAAATATCTGCCCTGCCGGTTCATAGCAGGAGTTAATTTTAAGGCTTGCTCACATGGAGGAGAACTGTTCTTTGTCTACAGCAAAATTCGCGAGCCACACTGTTTATCTTGTTATATGACATTGAAATTTAAAGCAATCTTTGAGAATTGTTTATGGAACAAGAAATAGTCTAAATGATGTTATTCTAGTTGAGTGAGTATAGATCTTGATTTTCAAGGAAATTATAGACCACGTCCTGACAAGAAACTTGAAATAACCAAATTGCACTTCAAGGCTTGCTTGTTAGAGCTGCGATTCAGCTGGCGGAGTAGCAAATTTATCATCACTAGTATCAGATCCATCAAGCACTGCAGCTGCATAACTGGCAAGACCAAGATAGTCCTTAATGTTAGAGGAGCTTCCGCAATCATTGAAGTTATCAATGTTTTAGTACTGGATCTTTTGCTTGATGCACAAGAGACTTCACTAATTTAGCTATATGTCTGGGATTTGTGCTAAATTAACCGCTATACCCCATGAACGAGGGTCTGATCTTATGGTTTTCTTGCTCTTTTAAAGGATTAATGGTGGTCTTGGAGCAAAGGTAACAGATCAAGTCATCGCAGGTTTTTACGTCTCTAAGTGCATTTGTGAAAACCAAAGAAAGAGCAACAAAAAGGAAAGTGGAAGAAATAGCCATGGCAGTCTTCTTGTTGATATGATGGCTCATTATGTATAGCAATTCCAGTGCAAGAAATTAAGAAAGGTGATAACAGTATCTGTTTTTTTTTAAGAAAATATTTCTGCATCTGGTCAAAACATTGCTTAACTTTTATTTCTGAAAGAAAGTTAATTTCTTTAGCAAGAGATTAATGCATTTTACGTGGTAGGATTTTTAAGATTAGTCTTTAAACTTTAACCACTTTACCATGCATAACTGGTGCCAAAACATCTTCTATACATTTTGTTGCCGATCTCTCCCATTACCTCAGCATCATTCATGCATACATCAAAGGTGAGGGGAGAAAAGCTTGGCTTGATACAACAACAATCTTATTTCCCAACACACGCACACAGAGAACCATGGTAAATACATTCTTCATCATTAGATGATGAGCTATTTAGGCACATGAAATACCCTGGAACAACTTGAGGCAGAATGACGATTCACCGGTCTGGATGGTCATCTATAGCATGATGGCTCATTCTTTCTGGAAACATCATATATAGTATTCTACACAAGATGTTAGGTGCACAATCAATTTGAACCAGATACATTACGAAGTATTATTCAGCATCTACAAAATGCCCAGTAACTGCAGGAAGGTTGAATTGCCTTGCATCTCTTAGTTATTTTGCATATCAATATGCAGAAAGGAAGCATACAAACTCTGAGGATATTTTCATCCCAAACAAAAGGGGTAAAAATAAGAAAAGCAGATTGTTTTCTTCTTTATCAGTTGATCGTGACAGGGCAAGAATCAGAAAACTTCTAAGTCATCAAAAACTGTGAAAAGGTTGAATCCAAAAGCAATAATAACGAGGTCATGGCACATCTAGATGTGAATGGGCTTGTCATAGGTTGCCATGGCAGCTTCCTTAACAGCCTCACTCATTGTTGGATGAGCATGGCATGTACGAGCAATATCCTCACTTGATGCACCATACTGCAACGCTAGAACTGCTTCATGAATAAGTTCCCCAGCATTTGGTGCCATTATATGGACCCCCAATATCTTGTCAGTTTCCTTCTCAGCAAGAATCTTAACAATTCCTTCTGCATCATCAATTGCCTTGGCCCTGCTGTTTGCCATGAAAGGGAACTTCCCCACTCGGTAGTCAACTCCAAGATTCTTAACCTGCTCCTCTGTCTTCCCAACATAGGACACCTCGGGGTGAGTATAAACAACTCCAGGAACCATATCATAATCCACATGACCTTCCTTCCCTGCAATGAATTCCACACATGCAACACCATCTTCTTCTGCTTTATGAGCCAACATCGGCCCAGGAATAACATCACCAATAGCAAAAACGCCTGGAACATTTGTGGCAAATTTTTCATTGACTAGGATCCGGCCAGCCTTGTCCATTTCAACACCTATCTTGTCTAATTCAAGTCCAGCAGTAAATGGAGTTCTACCAGCAGAAACAAGAACAACATCAGCTTCAAGAATGCTCTGATCACCACCAGCAGAAGGTTCAAGGGTCAACTTCACGATGTCCCCAGAAGTGTCAACCGATACCACCTTAGTTTTAAGCATAAACTTCATCTTCTGCTTCTCAAGGGCACGCTGAAATTGTTTACGGACTTCAGCATCCATTGTGGGAACAATGTCTGGTGCAAATTCAACTACAGTAACCTGTGAGCCAAGACGGCCCCAAACAGAGCCCATTTCAAGGCCAATATAGCCTGCTCCAATAACTACCAGTTTTTTAGGAACTTCTTTCAAAGCTAAAGCTCCAGTTGATGATACTATTCTCTCTTCATCAATGGTTATGCCAGGAAGACTTTTGACATCAGACCCTGTGGCAATTATTATATTCTTGCCTTTCACAACTGTGTTACCACCATCAAGGTTATCAACAGAAACTTCAGAAGGGGAGAGGAATTTTCCATAACCCTTGACGTAGTTTACTTTGTTTTTCTTGAATAGACCTTCAATACCTCGAGTCAAGTTAGACACAGCTTTATCTTTCTGTGCCATCATCGCAGGTAGATCAACCTCAACAGAGGAGAATTTCACACCATGATTGGCAAATGAATGGGTAGCTTCATGATACATGTGCGACGAATGAAGAAGTGCCTAAGCAAAGCAGAAAGTTAACTAGGAATTGGAAAAGAAAATTCAAATCTAAAGAGTTGGGAACCAATTCAATGAAGCTCAAGGCCCAAAAGCAAGAGAGTCCCCCAGTAGTTTCCAGAACGAAATTATAGTAAGAATACATGAAGAAGAGAGAATGTCCACGAACATGAGAAACACAGTTGCAAGGTTCTCATGAATTGTGTCATCCCGAAAAATTATCCAAACCAGTTCAAGCATCAAGGACTAAAGCTGACAAACATACAATGACGAAGCATGCATTTCGACACAATACCATGCCAAAAGACCAAAATAGGAAGCTACCCAAGTATTCACATAAATGAAAACAACCTAGAAGTGTTGAGAGTAATTTAGGTAAAACTAGACATGAAAAACCCAAACATGAAAGATAGCAATCTACAAAATCCAAGGTTCACAAAGATCCAATTTTGAACCTTTTTTCCCCACACATGTTAGCTTCCAATGGATTGATTAAATATTTCAATGTGTAACCTTTGAGAACAAAAAGTTCTCAAAGCAACCTTTCCCTTCATCCACTATGGTGTTGGATTTGAGGTGAAAATGTCTTAGTTATATGCAATTCAGTCAAATTCATCTAATATATCATTGATTCAAGTAGACAACCTTTAGCATCACAAACAGATATCAATAACAATTCAGCTTCTACCAATTAAAACATAACCAAAGACTCCTAATTTTAGTATAATTGACAGCTCGAATACAAAGATTTTCCCAGTAACAATCTCAACTCATAAAGGAGGCTAAAGAATATAAACGATTGACCACCTAAAGCAATAACACCTCCCAACAGATCTGCCAAATCCCATAAAAACCTAACAGATTGCAATACCTTAGAAGGAATACATCCGACGTTGAGACAGGTTCCGCCGAGAGTCCCACGTTTCTCGACGCAGGTAGTCTTGAGACCAAGCTGGGCAGCCTTGATGGCAGCCACGTACCCTCCTGGGCCACCTCCGATGACCACAACATCGTTGTCGTCCGATGCAGTGGCAAAACCTCGGCTGCCCAGAAAGAAAGAGTACTTCAAACCACTTGTATTGCTGTAAAGTTTCCTCGATGATAGAAAAGTCGACGCCTTTCGCCTAGCGATGGTTGCCATTGCCATTCCTCTTTTCTGGGCTTTCACAGTGAATCAAGTTTCTACAGAGCACCCCACAAGGGACCTCCTGGTTTTTATATACATAAGCCGTCGAAATAGTTAGTAGGCGGCTCCTTTCGGCTCTCCCTCCATTTGTTGATTTTCTTTTTCTTTTATTGTTTAAGCTGGTAGAGGTTTGCAGCTCAATTACCTTAACTAATTTGAGTTATTATTTTTTATCATAATTCAACTATAGATAAATTCATAAATTATGCCACGCAAACTTTAAAATTTGATATAAAATTGATATATATTCTTCCAAGCAAATATTTCCAATCCTAACTTAGTACGAATTAAAATATTATTATTTTTATTTAATTTTTGAGTAAAAATATAAAAGAAAGTAAAACCAAATTTATTTAAGAGGACAGTGATAAATGTATTTCCTAGTCTTTGTCCAGTCCAGAAAATTGTGTCCTCACACACCCTACCATCCTATGTTTGGCGGAGAACAGCTGAATATCCCTCTGTCTTCTCTGTATTATCAACATATCATATCATATGCCCGGATATTGCAGTCAACACCAATGGCTGCCATATCTAAAAGGAATGATGTCCAAATTTAAGAGATTCTCTGAAAGATAATCAAAGCTAGACAACAGTTCAAAAATATTGACGTCTGAGAATGATGAATTATATGAATTGCTCTAGGCATCAGAACTGATACAAATTTCAACAAAGCAATACAAATTTTGTAATTTAATATTTCTTTCGTTTTAAAATATTTATTTATAAAATATTTTATACACATATTAAAAATAATAATATAATTTAAATAAAATTTCTATTTTATTTATATAAATTTTTAAAAATTATATTGTTAATTTAAAGTAAATAAAAATAAATTAAATTAATCATTAATTTTAAAAATATAAATATGTATATAAATAAATATTTTAAAATAAAATTAAAAAATACATAAACAAATATTTTAAAACAAAAAAAAATATTAGTTTATACCACCATTTCCATAGAGCTATCCCTGGAACCCATACTACTAGTGCAAGTACAAAACTTCCGGGCTGCTTTTTCTCGATAATCTGAAGCAACCTCAAACAGACTTAAAGTAGAGCTTCAAAAGAATAACTCTATTTACAATTTGTGTTAATAATGTAGGAGGCTATTCACAGGCAAGAGAGTTAATGTAAATCTACATTTAGTTGATTTCTAACAAGCTACGCAATTTCCTCCGGGCCTCCTCAGACAAGCTGCAGAACCTCAATCTTGGTCTTTGAGAAGGAATAGAATCTCTACAAACAGGCGTAGTGAAGCACACAACAATAGCTGTTAGGTTGTCATCAATATCCTGCTGCCTCAGTGCTAGCCTCACAAGTTCCCTGGCACATTGCTGCGGATCATCATGCAGCCTAAGCTCGCGTCGAACAAGGCTTACTGCGTCTTCATTTGACATCACATCCCACAGCCCATCACAACCAATGATCAAGAACTCATCATCCTCTGTCAACATAATGTGCTGAACTTCAGGCTCTGCAGTTAGAGGAGACGCAGTCCCATCTGGAAGCTTCATGTACCAGTCTCCAAGGGCTCGAGTAACAGTAAGGTCACCTAGACGACCATCCTTAATGGAGCCACCCAAGTCTTCAATCCTTTTCTGTTCAGGTGGATGAGAGGGTCTATGATCTTGAGACATTTGAACTGCAGCCCCTTTCCTACACAGAACAGCTCGACAATCACCAGCATTTGCAATAAGCAGATGCCTGCCGAGTATAAGGGCAGTTATTGCTGTTGTTCCACAAAAATCATCAACGCTACATTCATCAGCCAAGGCTTTATCTGCAAGTAAAAATGACCTGCGGCAAGAACTCTCTAATTCTTCCAAAAATGCTTCATCAATAACTGATTTTTGCGGCAGATCAGCATCTTTGAAGAAAAAATTCACAGCATTGTTCTTAACATAAGCTGCTGCCTCAGAGCCTCCATGACCATCGAAAACAGCATAAAATGAACTTGGCAGAGACCACTGGCAAAAGGAACCCAACTGTGTGGAAAGATCATCGATCCGAATGTGTTCATCTTCATTGGCTCTGCGTGGTCCAATGTCTGTGTGGCTTCCAGAACGAATGCTTGGAAGATACTTGGAGTTCCTTGTGGAGTCGACGAATGCAGTAGTTTGGATACCAGTTGAGCAATTCACACCCTGATGAAGGTTGTACGCAAGTTTCAAAATACATCCAAGGAAAAAAGAGCCATCATAAAATCAAAAGCTCCAATAGCACAAATACTCGTTCTAACACATTAATTCACTAGCAGCAGGAAAATAGATTTATCATCACGTAACAGACAAAAGATTCACCCCCCCCCCCCCCAACACACCCAACAACAAAAAAAAAAAAAAAAAAAAAAGGCCCAGACAAAAAAGGGAAAAGAACGTATAAAATCCTAACTGTTTTTCAGTTAACACGGAAGCAGTTTTAATTAAATTCCCTTTTCTGCTTGTTATAGATGCTTTAATTTTCACAGCTCATCTTCTTGTTTGCTTTCTATTAGGGAGGGAAGCCAAAAACACCACCGCAAGATTTCATCTTTAATTGAAAATTTTCCCCATAACCATTATTAACCAACCAAATATTGGGTCTCGTAAACTCGGGAAACAGTACAGCAAACAAACATAGCCAAAAGCAGACCGGAATTTTCATAACAGTGCATAAGTAGATTTAAACTAAATATCAAGGAGAGATGTTAACAACACGAAACCCTAGTTTCACTAGCGGAAAGATAAGCAAAGCTAAGTAAATCTAATCTCAGTCAACAAGAATTACGCAAGAAAACTGAAAATCAAACTTCAAGAAAGAAAAAAAAAAACAGAAGTAGAATCAAACAAACAAATCAGCAAATAGAGGAGTCACAGCACATACCAATTCAGAGCAAGCGATTTCAAAAGACTCAGAGGCGTGAAAGATCCCCGTGGTCGGAGACTTGGAAAGAACAGATGCTGCAGTCGCCTCAATTTCCATAGCGGACTGCGACACACAAAGTTGATGCTGAACCGAAACGTTTTTCTTATACAGCATCCCTGCTACTGCGGCTACTTCTGCTACCATAATTGGATCAATCAAATCAAACTTCCTTCTTCTTAGATGAAAATTTCCCAAAAAAGACACAGTTTCAATCCGCTTGATTACCGGCAAAAACTTAGATCCAGTAACAAAGATAAGAGCTGAGTAAAGATATTTGTGTTGGAGAGATAAAAACGACGGCAAAATTAGGGTTTTGGAATATCTGTGATTTTCTGCAAGAACGGACACGAAAACGGGCATACCGATGGAGGGAGACCCCTATATATCCACACACACCTGAAATACATTGTTTTTTTTTTCCCCCTAATAGGTGACGTCAGGTCATAGGTGGTCCGCTCCAAGTCGGCTACTATTTTTTTCAAAAAATAAATATTCCAATAATTTTTCTTTTTATTTTTTAAATAATTAAACACGCTTAAAAATTATAGTAATATAATAAAAATAGTTGTAGATATTTTATAACAATTCCTAATTTTGTAATGGCTCTCTTTTAATTTTAAAGATTGACTTTTTTTAATTTTGTATTTATTATTAAATTTTTGTATTTATAACTTAGTTATAAAAAAAACTATTAGACATATTTTATAATAATTTATAACTTTATAAAAAAAATTATCTTTCGAACCATTTTCTTTTTAGTTTAGAATTTGATTTTTAAAATTTTTGACTTTTTATTATTAGACTTCCGTATTTATAACTATTAAAATATTTTAATTTATCAATATCTAAAAAAAACTTATTCTAAAGAGTTATAAATATATAGAAGAAGGATAAAATGGTAACATAGTAAATGATTAAGTATTTAGAGGGGGAAAAAAAAAGTATGAAAAGTCAAAATGGTGATGAGCTTCTTAGAAAGTTTACTTTTGCAATCTTATAATCACAAAATGAAAAGGATAAACCCTAAATTAGAGACATCATGTTTAAACAAACCTATGCCTAAAATGATTTGGCCATCCCATCATCATATCTCTTGGTGTTAAATACACAAAATACAAGACAATGATTAGAACAATAGGGTAGGTAAAACACTTGGGGTAGACTCAACCTAGTCCACCTAATAATTCAACTATGGAATAATCCCACCTTATGGTTTCTCACCCTAGCCTTCAAGATTTGGACAAAATTTCAATTATGATTTTTGAACGTGATCA
Source organism: Voacanga thouarsii (assembly GCA_026120185.1). Classification (NCBI taxonomy): domain Eukaryota; kingdom Viridiplantae; phylum Streptophyta; class Magnoliopsida; order Gentianales; family Apocynaceae; genus Voacanga; species Voacanga thouarsii. The sequence goes on along the minus strand of JANUWF010001045.1, from coordinate 1,219,346 downwards.
TAAGAGGTTTTTTTTTAAAATTATTTTTATAAACGTATTTAAATATACGAAATTTTTAATTATTTTATACAACTGATAATCATAAACTAATAATTTAAAATTTTTTTAAGTCGGTAATTGCTAAACGACATTTGACTTAGCAAAAGGAGAAAGGGAAAGCACCATTGGATGCTCTGCATATGCAAAAGAGCAATGCTAAAGGTTAGAAAGACTTTGTGGTTAATGCCAAATCTAGTCATGCCATTGGTGTCCATCACATACCTTGTCCTATTTGACCATAGCATTGATAATTTGATATGCATCTCTCTATCACAACCTCTAGTTTTCCTTCTTTAATTGGTCCAAATACAAAAGCATAACTTTAGTGTCCTCTCCCATTGTGAATAAATCATGATTTCACTATCACTAGAAAGCATAGGCTTGATCATGGAAGCAGCTTCCTTCTTGAGTATTGCATCCAAGTCACAATAAAATGGTTTTTTTTTTTTCTTTTAATACAAAAGCAAACTTATCCATAGAGGTAGTTAGATTCTTAGGTGGCATTAAGGTTGGAATATTCTATGCATGTTTTCAACCAAATAATAGAATCCCGATGGAGGTTAAGGATTGAATAGTAGACCTAATAATATTTCTTGGTAAAATATAGTACGATGTTACTTTAATTAGTATTATTATGCATTTTTATTTAAATTTTAATAAATATTTTTATTTTTTAATGAATTAAAAATAATGTACATGTGGTAAAATGATAATTTAAATAGTTATTTTTTTTTTTTCGTTTTAGATTTGCCCCATATCTTCCTTCTCTAGATAGACCAAAAACTTCCCGTGACATGTTGTCGAATGGTTGATGAGAAGAAGAGAGCAATGTATTGGTTCTTATAATCGGTGCTGTCGAACTCAAGCTTAAACAAAGGACAAAATGCCATACGTGGCTTGCAAGTAATTGATCCATAACTACTCTTTTCAATCACTTTTGATCTAACAAAAAAAAAGGATGCTATCCTCTACTCTACGCTTCAGAGGAAGTAAATCCTAAAATATATTTCAATGAGTAATTTCATCAAAATTGTTTTTAACTACGAGTAATTTTTAGAATTATTTTTAACTATTACCATATAAGGGGTTAAATTCTATCAAAGACAGAATTCAAACTTCCGTCCGGTAAGTAGAAAGATATACCTCAATGAGTAGTTTCATCAGAATTATTTTTAATTATCACCATATAAAAAGTCAAATTTTGTGAAAAACAGGATTCAAACTCTCACCCTACGAGTAGAAACTTGACTGGTACAATAACACCCTGATTACTTCCTACTTTTGATCTAATTATGGATTCATTTTTTGCAAGTTTTTGTATGTGAAGAGAAAGCAATCCACCACCAACTGTGATCTTGCCAAAGTCAACGACAGAAATAAAGAAATACTAAAAGAAAGAAAGTCATTCAATAACTAATAATCTTGCTTCAACGTAGCAAAGCAAGTTCAATGACTAATAATGAAGAATTGCTAGATCAATTTTGTCTCAAAATAACGAAACGAATTGATTTAATGAAAATACACACCATGTGTTTTGGAAGAAAAATTAAAGAAATGGAAATGGAAATAGGGTCAATTGAGATGCCAATGCTTGTCAACGGTTACAAATAGAAATGGAAATAGGGTCAGATCAGAGATTAAAAATTTCTCTTTTTTTTTATATTTTCTTATTTCTTCACGTCCCCGACTAGTCCCCATTGTTATTTTTATTTGAGATAATATATATAGAAGTATACATACTTATATTATTTGAGATAATATAATATACACATATATACTCTCTCACACATATTATTAGAAATATAAATATTTTTTATAATCATTCTTTTATAAATATAGATTCCTTTATTATATATGCACATATTTTTTTACATGGTATATATAAGGTGCTACAAATTCCATAATGATATGAGCAAGGTACCACCAATTTCACAAAAAATCAATGTTCTCATAATCGGATCGGATATCGAACCGAAAAATTTATTAGTTTACAATTTAATTGTCCAATCATAATTAGATTGTAATTGAACCGGTAATATTATAATTTAAAATTTAAAATATAATTATTTTTAAAAATAAAATTGATCAATAATATAATGTAATTTAAGTCCATAAAAATATAAACAATCAAATCCATGATTAAAAGTAGTCATTCTTAATTTATAATTAACAGTCTAACACACAACAAAATTTAAAATAATTTATTGAATTATATAATTTAATTTACTCCCAAAAATTATAAAATTTGACCTTAATATTTTTTTAAAAAACAATGACCGGTTCAATGTTGGATAGGTGGGTCCAACACGGTTCGTTCAAAAGGCCACGATTTTTTAGAAAATCGACTAGAATGTTAGAATCGGACCGGCAACAACATCAGGTCACGATCGGACCGATCAGACTAGCCGGTCCGATCCGATCTAAAAAATGTTGAAAAAAACTATAGTTGTTAGTAGAGGCAGATACGCCTCTCATACAAACCCGTAGTCGTAGCCGGACTCATACTACTACAAGTGCCAATACATCATTCTCACATGCTCATAAGAAGGTTCAACCTCGGATTTTAAGAATGATAATTGAAGAACAACTTAGAAGTCGAACCCCTAGAACCGGACTTGTACTACCACAAGTGCCAGCACATCATTAAGAGTGTATTAGAAAATTCCCTGAAACTCTCTTAAAACACATGTTTCTAGAACCTTCTACAACACTATACACAAATCTATAAAATTCTAGCCTATTTAAGCCACAATTCTTGACTTTCTTACAACAATGTACAAGATTGCACTAGAGACTTGAAATATTCTACACAATAACCACCAAGAGTTCTACCGGTTACTAAAAGCCTCCCGCAAAGGTCCTTGCAAGCCCGTCTATCTCGGGGCACCTAGGCACTTGGCTGGCCGCTTGTTTGAAACCTTCCAATCCCTTCTGACGCATGTTCGTCTGGGAGCCTAAATGCCTATCCTCTCTGGTCTATTCTAGTCGGCTCTGGAACATTCCAGAGCCGTCCACCTCGGGGGCATTGTTGCGTTGCCTGGCTCTTTTCTATCCCGTTCATGTCAAAACTGTAAATATCCAACCTAATTGATTTTGGGTTTTGTATTTTGACCGACCCATAAAGTGATTTTATTAAGGCCCATAAGATAACCCACAAGGTTTTAGGGGTCATGAGAGATTTAATTAAGTTTATGGATGTATTTGTTATTTAGTATTTTTAAAAGTTAAACATACGTCTTAACCTAAACAACGTTATTTGATTTTATCATTAGTTGGCCAAAACGATCATTCAAGGGTTCCAGATTCGGGGAAAGAAAGCTCTGATTTGCTTCAATCGTGAAGGTGAATTCTATTGGTTTCGATTATTAATTTAATTATAGGTTGAAGAGTAAATATTAGGAGGTTCTCCTTATTTCTGAAATTCTAGATAATAAGGTTAATTGATTCATTAGGTTTTAATTCCTTGGATTGATATTGGTATTGTGTAGTTTGATATTAGGGAACGATTGTATGGAGTGATTAGCTTGGATTGGAGATATTAGTCTGACTTCTAAGGTAAGTGGTTCATGCATCTTTTGTTTTTTGAAATATTCGACAATTTGTACTTTTTGTATAAAATTTGGAAATTGAGTTTGGTTATTTTCTTCTAATTTTGAGTAATACTATCATGTGTGCTATGTGTGATATGTGTTTAATGGCTCATGGGTTAGAAAAAGATGAGGAAGAACATGTTCTAAAATTCGTTTGTGACTCTGAAATCTCTCTCAATCAATAAGAAATATAAGTTTGGTCTCCCTGACGAGATAAATAGTCAAGACTGATATCAGTGATCCTTTTCTTAATTTGAGATTCATGAACTTTTGTTTGTTACGTCTTCAGTTTGATCTGGATGTCGGAAGGAAAAAAATTCACTGTTCACGCACTGTTCACCATTCACTGTTCACGCGGTAGTGTCTTGCCGATTGGGTCGCGGTCAGTGTCTTGCCAATTGGGTAGTTAGGGGACATCTGCAGTTTTTTGGCTGCTTTTTCCCCACCCAAAAAAAAAAAAAAAATTGTTTTGTCTTGAAAGTTTGACCGCAGAGAATGTGTTCCAATGGTTGAGGCTGATGGCCATTTTGATGGATATTGTTCTTTAAAAAAAAATTCAAATAATTTCTATATTATTTTCTTGTATAATTGTGGCCTAACTTATTTTGTTTTAAAAATTACACTAAACTAATTAGCTTTACTTTACAACTAAATCACACTTTTACTTAATTGTATTATTTCTTTATTGATGTGGTAGTTTTATTTTATTTGATAGTAGACTAAGTCTTATATTATTTGTGTGTGTGTGTGTGAAAAATTCAATTCATCTAAGTATGGTGTATTATTCGAAGTGTTTTATTGTAAAGATATTATATGTAACATTCTCTTTCCCAAGAAGATATTTGGACTACTTATTGGGCTAGTGTAGCTCACTCCATTTAACATTTCGCAGATTGTAATCAAGAATATGAAGAGAATTGTGGAGACGGATGGGATTAGACTACACTTTTAAATTGATTGGTTTTTTAGAGTTTTTACTTTTTATGACTTTTAGTTTGGTTTAGACAATGTTGTTCGCATAAATCATTAGTTAAGATTGAACAAGACATTGGTTGTATTAAAAGTTGTATATTTTGTTTATGAAATTATATTTTAAGATGTATATTTTTTCTTTTCTTTTGGAGGTGATTAATTTAATTAAAGTGATTTTTTTTAGTTAGAGGATTAATATCTTCTTGGAGATATTACCGTGTAACGTTTCGAGTACGGACTCAGGTTCCCTTTCGGGTTCCGAATTCGGGACGCTACATAAACCTTCTAGAACTTTCTAGACAATATTAGGCTGGTTTGGCTACATCCTTTGGGCAACCTCTGGACGCCTGCCCGCCCCTTTGTGTGTCCCTTAAGCACCCTTGGTCCTGTTGACTCGTGTTGGTGCCCAATGGCCCGTTGAACACCTCGTTTCCGTATGTTGGCAATCCACTCTTAGGCACCCGTTAGTGCATTTTGGCCACATCGTCCCTTTTTTAAGTGTGGACCAATTCTCGGCACAGTGCGACACAAGGAACTTCTTGGAATTGAAACAAGGAGACCTTTCCAGATGCTGGTTTCGATTCATGGCCACGGGTAATTTCTTCTACTGGGATTTGACAATGATATGGTTTAACAGTTATTTTACAAAGTCAAAACAAATGACCAAAGTGCAAACAAGGATGACTAGAATGATCGAGTTTAATTACTCGTCGTCTTGTACAAACAGTCTCAATAATCTAAAATCGGACTCTCTTTACATTTCCTTAAACTCACGGGGGGAATACATTACTCCCCACATGTTTTCCAATGGATCAAATTACAAAATGAAGCCTCTAGCTTCTGCTTGCACAAAATTCTCAAAAATCACTTGCTTCTTCTGTAACATTACGTCTATAACCATGCAACAAACATGACAAAGCAAATCAATCTTATCATCAAATCAATCAATTGAATAAGGTGATGAACGATCAACCTGTGAGAGATTGAACCTATACTTGGTTTGGTTGGATGCAGGGTGCACGTTCATTCACCAAAGCAAAGCTTGTGTTATTACTCGCAGCACTCAGGCTCATGTACTTTCTGCAGCTTCTCCCACAGGCATAAGACATTTCTTGGACTCTGGTAATGGGCAAGAATGTAGTTTGATTCGCATCCAGCAATGTTGAATCTGTCATCACTTACATACTCTACTTTGTGATGATCTCTCTTGAATCGCTCAACCCATATGCCAACAGCGACATCTTCTAGTTTGAAAAGCTAGACCAAAGATGTAAAACAACTTGTTGCATTTAGAATGAAGGAGAAACAGAAGAATGAAAGAGAAGTATTTTGTCTGTCACATATGCATCATGGGGAAGCTTTCCAGAAATGACCAAACACTATAAAAAATGGAATTTCTTGAAAGAGAAGATGATTCTCACCACAAGATCTCTTTGTCGATGCCTTTGAACAATATACTTTGCTATGTCTCTGGAAATTATATATCCTGGACCATGGGCCCATGGAGGATATGAGGAGTGCGGCCATTCCTGTACAAGAGAAGAGACCTATATTTAGAGAAGCAGCAACCGAAGGAAGCCACCAATTACCAGTTTCGATGAGGATGACACAATTAATCAAAGTGTGAATACCTTTGGACTGATGTACCACTTGTTGTCTTTATCCCGGTGCGGGGCTGATTCAAAAGATATATGACCATATACAAGGCCATCAGAAGCTTTTCCCTTCAGACTTGAGAGAACTTCATCGATCCTTACAAAAGCATCATCGTCCGTTTTCATGATATATTTAGCAGGGAGGATTTCAATCTGAAAGTTTGATCACTGATAAGAATGTCAACCCAAAGATACTATATCCACAGGAAATCTCTCTTTGTCAAGAGGTCAACATGCTTACCCCTAGAATGCAAATTGCAATGGTTTTCAAAGTAAGCAAGCTATAATAATCAACAAAAGGCATCAACTGGATATCTCCATAAGCTTGAGCTTCTGTCCACAACTCAAAATTAACTTGCCCATTCTTGTGCTGCAAGTAATTGTTTACACAGCAAATTAGCTCAACATTTGGTCATCAAGCTTTTGGTGGTCAGCAGCAATGCCAAAACAAGAAAATAAAGCATAAGTAAACTAATAGCAGGTGTGGACAAGAATACCACCAAGGAAGTAATAATCTTTACTCTTCCTTAAATATTTGTAAATGGAAATATCAGCAGTATTTCAGATATAGTGTGCAAAAAGAATAAGGTAAATCAGGGTTCAATGACTCACAAGACCGATGCAAAATCGGACAGCCACATCCCCTTTACGAACAGCTTCATATTGCATCCAAGATCTTCTTAGTGCCATACGCCTCTCAAAATTATTTGCAGTTGAGAAAACCCCAATCAGCAATGCAAGCCTTTTCCTTGACAGTGGTGGAGCTTTGAGGAGCCCAACATCAATATCTACACTCAAATCTTTGGAAATGGGCAATCCTTTGGCAATGATAGATATCATGTTCAAGCCACCTTTCACTTTTACTCCACTGACCAACCATGGTTCAAGTTTCTGCACTTTAGGAGAAACACATAGGAATGATCACTCTTTTCTGACTTACGATTTGAAAGACCAGTTAACCTAAATCTTTATTCTGGTTCCAAATTGCTCATATTTACCTCTCTATATGCAAAAGACGTTTCATGCCTTCCATTCACTGTCATATGGAATCCCTCTACACCAGCCCACAATGAGGCAGTAAATGGGATACCTTCAGCAAAAGGGAAATTGGCACTAACACGTGCACCCCCATTGGAGACATTGGTTAATTTGTCACTGCTAGGATGAGTGGCATTTAGACTCTCCTCCATAGTATCTCCGATAGTTTGCCCATTACATTTTGTCAATCCATCAACTGAAATAAGACAGATTCAATTGCCAAATGCACAATTCAGAGCCAAAGATAACTAAATTATCCAGAAAATTGAATTGGAAGAAGATTTCCTGAAGCGTGGAGTATCCATATTATCAAACTACAAGTATCCTAGTCGTCACAAAGCCCTTCTGATTCTAACTACATGAGTTCTAACAAAAGTTTGCTGTCAAATATTAAAAGAAACTAAATATCAATGGTCTTACATCTATGTTACTTGGATGAAAAAAGCTTCAATATCAACTGAAAAGAAATCATATTGGCCAATCATCTATAAAAAACTCCAAGATATACAGACTAGTTTATGGGCATCTCTAGAATTACAAAAGCAAACTAATACCATCCAATTTGTCTTTACCATAATAATATTCAAATCCAACCATTGTCTTTACCGTCCAATCACAAGGAAAAAAAATTCATTGAAACTAAAGAATCAACAAAAGCTGTAAAAACATTGCCAATTTTACCTTTTACAAAGTTGTTCAAGCCACGATCAGGGCATCTTTCCTCCTTTCCCCACCCAGATTGATTAGTCCATGAGTTCTGAATAATAAAGGGCTCCTTAGTCAGGTTCTCCCCTGGTAAAAAGACATTGTAGTGCAAAACAAGAGGAGCCACTGGCTCATCTGGCAATTGTGATCCGAGAAGTTCAATTTGGAAACTGCTTTCTCGTGCATCGGGTATGCCAATCACAGTAATAGAGGAATCGTCTACTAGACCACAAGGAATTTTGAGAGAATTCAAACTCCCTGTTTTAGTGCCATTCAATGCAATAACGTAGTAAGGACAATCTTTTTCTTTCTTACTGTCATTAAGCTTTGAGGCCTTACTTTCCTCAATGGTTGACAGCAACTCTTTCCATGCCGCAGCAGCCTCTTTGATCCCCTGAGTTGTTTCAGGCAATGCATCTGACCTAGAAAGTGTAGAGCGCATTCGAGTCCATACACTGAATGCTTTAGACTCCTCCTGGGAAAGTTTCCCCAAGTTATACAACAGACTAAGCCCTTCATAATCAACAAGATGAGGCTTTTTCTTAAAAGAGAATAGCTTTATCGCATCTGTCTCAGAGGATTCAACATTCTCTCCGCCCTTGCCTTCTGTAATATCATCGTTGGCAGAATGACCATGGAAAAACTCATACGCTGATTGCTTTGTTGGAGATGGAGACTTTCCAATAAAGCTATAACTAATTACTAGAATCAAAGCAAGCCCTAAAATCAAAACGCCTCCAGTCCACTTCTTCATTCCCACTCTTCGTACCACAACTAATCTTCGTGGCTCGACATTCAAAGAAAATCCAACTGACCCATCAGCTCATACGCATTTTACAGCTCTCGAATCTTCAGATTTTCAATAACCTATTAACTTCACACACAATGGACTAGAACCCACCTAACTGAAGGAAACTAAATCACAATGGTTCATGAAATTATCAAAAAGCAGATACAGAATGGTTCTGAAGCGGGACAGAAACCCGTTGATAACTGCATCAAAACAAACTAGATAGTCTAAGTTGCAAGAAAGTGCATAAAGTAGGCTCTTTTCCCACGTATCAAAAAGATTGCTTTTTTGGAAAGCAAAAGAGTTGGGAAGCTGAAAAACACAAAGCAGAAAAAGGGCAAGTAATTTCTGGTAGAAATCACTGACCTTTGAGTTAAAAAGAACTTCGTAGATACAATTCAAAACAAATTCAAGAGGAAAATGCACCCGAATGAGCTGGAAGAAGTAGAAATTGAAATTCTTGGATTCAATTCTGTGCCTTCCTCCTACCTCGGGGAGTTGTTCAAGCTGGGGAGTTGTTCAAGCGAAATTCAAGATTTATTGACTAGTGACCTCAACATCACCCTCTAAAGGACCGTGTTAATCAAATACTACGGACATCAACATTTGTTTAGTTGTCAAATATGTTAATTGGTTAAAGAACGTATGCAGGTCCTAAATAGATTAAAATAAAAAAAAAAATTGTCAATTTCTTGGAGATAGTTTCAGTCCAAATAAATTTTTGTTTTTGTTAAAGTTTTGTATTCGATAAAGTTTTATATTTGATATTAATAATATTAGCATTCTAAAAATTTTCTTACTCTTATATAACTTTTGTTAATTGGTTAATATGTTTTAAATTATCAATTTTATTGAGTATTTTTTTCTCATTTCAAATGTTACTAGCCTATAATAAAATGATTTAAGTGAACTAGAGAATGAAAGAAAATACTTTAAGTGGTTTTAAATAAAGAAATGATAAGTTTTCATCAATATCAAATTATGCATTTTGACTTTATACAAGAAAAGATTTAAGATTTATTGATTAATTGATTATTCTTATTAATAAATTATTTATGAAAAAGTATTAGAAAAGTTTCCTCTTTTAACGATACCGTAATTGTTTTTTTAGTGAATCATGGATTTTGTAGTGGAAAATCTACGCAAGGATATAGGCTTTGAATTTCAGAAGATCTTCCAATTATAACTAGCAAACAAAAGTGAAACAGAAAGAATAAGCTCACAAGTCGCAACACTCATTCCCCACTCAATGTTAAATACTAAGGAGCCATTTATGCTTCTGCCAGAAAGGTAAAGCTGTGCAAATATGAAGGAAAAGACCCTCTGGTTTTTCGTGCATTTAGCAACCAAATGAAAATGGTGGATATAGAACCAATGGCACTGGAAAGAAGAATGGGAAGAAAGGGGGGGAACCAAAAGGACAGAAACAGATAATCTCGATGAGGAAATCATGCTCCTTTTGACAGAATCTTGAAAGCATACAGCAAAAACTGTAAGAGCACCTGCACCAAACAATAGAAAAAAGCTCAACAGAATAAGGAAACATGGGTTGTTTCTGCGTCCAAAGAGGTCTAATGGAAGAGAGTGAAAGGGAAACAACACGTTGATAGCTTAAGGAGATCCATTTGCTACTTCTGATACCAGCTCCGAGTGCACATCAGAGCATTTATCAAACAAGCCCCAGAGGATTTAAGTTCTTCGTCAATTAGTCTTTCCTTGTTGTTGTATACATCAAATGAAGTAAGAACCGTGAAAGGAATTGACAAAAGATAACGGGCCATCCTTGAGAGTGTAGGATATTTTGGACTTGCAGTTCTCCACCAATTCAATAACTTAAAATCTTCATCCCAGAAATGAACAGGTTCAGCCAAGTACCAATCCAGATCTGACATTGGAGGCTGACTAATATCCTGAACAAACTCCTTGTAGCCTTGCAAATGACTTAATATGTTGTTGGGACGACTGTCACTTTCATTTAGGCATTCTTGAGTCGCCTCTTTTCCTCTCTTACTTAAAAGGTTATCCTTCTCAGACTCAGAAATTTGAAATTCGGAGTCTCAACCATTCGAGTCACTCTCAGAATTCTCTTGTTTGAGAGTACTGTTAGCATAATCTTCATAAACGCTGTGAACAATCTGTATGAGTGTTGCAAGTTATCAACATAGCACTCCATGTATTCTATGTACATCATTTTACAACGAGGATCCATTACTGGAGCAATAGCCATAACCAACTGAATTAAACAAGAACCGCCTATATCTGACCAGGGTTCTAACACATGCAATTATTAAATATCAATAATGTCGGCAAGGCCACACAATCCAAACTTAATGTAACTAAATCGAATTCAAACTCAATAGACAAGTCAGTAGGATAACTTACTTGTTGTTCTACCAAAACGTACCAAGCGCCGGCACTCCTCTGGACAAGCTGCGCCGCAACGTACTGTACTGCTGACCGAATCACCAGTTCAATACTGGCTTGCCTTCAAGAAGTTATTCACCCCACTCCGGTGCGATGGGTACTGCGACTCTCCTTGCAGGATAAGACGGTCTCAAATTGTTGTCGACGCAAACCAACGGCGATCACCTCGAAAATCTCTTCAGTTCACCGGTCCCGATGAGCCAAAAATTATGGATCGTGAAGAGAGAAGGGAAGAGGCTAATTTTCTCTCGGGAAGCAAAAAGCACGAAATAAGGGTTAATGGCGGCTCTGTTCCCTCTTTTCATTTCGCTTTAGGAAAAATTAAAACCCAATTCGGATTAGGAAATCCTAATTCCTTACTAGACAATACTGGCTTGCCTTCAAGAAGTTATTCGCCCCACTCCAGTGCGATGGGTACTGCGACTCTCCTTACAGGATAAGATGGTCTCAGATCGCTGTCGACGCACACCAACGGCGATCACCTCGAAAATCCCCTCAATTTACCGGTCCCGTGGATCGTGAAGAGAGAAGGGAAGAGGCGAATTTTCTCTCAGGAAGCAAAAAGCACGAAATAAGGGTTAATGGCGGCTCTGTTCCCTCTTTTAATTTCGTCTTAGGAAAAATTAAAACCCAATTCGGATTAGGAAATCTTAATTCCTTACTAGATTTTATGTTTCCTTTTTTTTTCAAGTTAGAGTTAATTTATGTTTCCTTCCCGAGCGGTGCGTGCGTGTGGCATCCCCCATACCTTGGGCTTTTCTATTAATTCTATAAAAAAAGCCTTTTAGTATATAAAGTCTTCCACACTCTTCAATTTTTCCCATGTGGGACTCATGTCTAACCTGAGTTCCCAAATGGTTAAACACTCAATTTTAACAACATTTAATTATGGATTCCCACAATGAAAATGGTTTCCACTATAATCAAAACAATCTCTAACATGTCAAGAATAATTCCTATTAATTGTTTTAGGTTAACTAATCATGAATTAAAAATTATTAACTCCCAAAGTTACCATTTTCAACAGTTGGGGCGGCTGTCACTTTCATTTAGGCATTCTTGAGTCGCCTATTTTCCTCTCTTACTTGGAAGGTGATACTTCTCAAACTCAAAAATTTGAAATTCAGAGTCTCAACCATTCGAGTAACTCTCAGAATTCTCTTGTTTGAGAGCACTGTTAGCATAATTTTCATAAACGCTGCGAACAATCTTTAGGATAGTTGAGTGTTGCAAGTTATCAACACAGCACTTCATGTATTCTATGTACATCATTTTACAACGAGGATTTACTGGAGCAATAGCCATAACCAAATACATGGTCCTTCCAATATTTATCCAACTTCAGCAGCATCTTCTCAGCATTTCAATAATGAGACTACTAGACATCTTTCCGCAAACTCACACGTAGATCATTGAGATTAATTAGAAAAGTGCTAGCAGTTGGATATTTAGCTTCAAACAGCAATTTTGCTAGTGTACAGCTTGTGCAGCAATATAGAAGTTTCTTCAAGTTTCTTCCACTCTTCAGCAGAGAGGATGCTGTCATATTCTGGATTAAGTTCTCCCATTAAACGAAAGTCCCACTTTGGTTGAAATTCTATCCAAGGAAGGATATCGCTAATCCTTGTAAGGATTTTTGATATCTCATTAAAGGCATCCTGTGCCATTGAAGCGAGCAAACCTGCACAAAAATTTACATGAAACAGCTGGCCATTGAGCTATTTCAATGCTCTTGTTAGAAATCAAATACATGCATACCCTAAAGCACCCAGGGTGAGAGGCTGTGGATTTGATATACAAGTAATATTCATTTTCATGCACTTTTTTTCTTTGAATTCCTAAAGCTAAAATGCTACATGGGTCTCTTCAGCAGATACCAAAAGCCTCATGTTTTTTAATTTGTACCCAAAATTCAGCGGCTGCAAAAGGTAAATCTTCTTCTTGATTCTTTTTGTCAGGCGAAAGAAGCAATCTTTTTTAATGAATAGAAGAACTACAAGAAAGAGGATTAGGAATCCTCAGCAAAGCAAACCAAGAACTGCATTAAAGCTGTCTTCCAACCCCTTTGCAAAATTTAGATCTTTGTAAACCACATTACTAACCATCATATGTTTGAACCAGGGACGGAGACGGAGTGAAAATAAATTCCCCTTTAAAAGAAGAAGAAATTTTGAAAAACAGAAACAGAAGGGAGCTGGGAAGGAAAAGAAACAAGTTTGGAATCTAGGAAAATCGTTTTCTATTTCATTCTACAAAAACATACTAAACTTAATCTATATTCGGAGAAGCCCACAGACAAAGAAAAGAAATCACTTTGGCATATGATTGACAAGGCACAAGAAGGGCTGGCTACTCGCCTTCCCTGTTCATTTCATCTTTCTATTTCTACAGTGTAACATTCAAGATTTTCTATGGTCAAGATGGTACCTAAACAAAACAGAAAATAATAGAAGCCATTGAAAAAGAGAATCACTTGGATGCAAACCTGGTTTTGAGGTTCTGCCCTCTAGCCTGCTCAGAACAAGAAGGTCTCGCAATTGATCGAGTCGGCAGAGGTTGCTGTTGCCGATGCTTCTTATTTTGTGTGTTGCTGGGATTTTTTTTTTTTTTTGCTCCGTCGAACTGGGCCCATAAACATTTTCCAGCTTTTGATATTTTAATTTTATATTGCTTTTCTATATGTAAATGTATGAAAATGTGAAGAAAACCTACCAACGAATAGATGATCTTGTTCGGTGAATGTTGAGAAGGTTATCGGTGAATTATCTCATAATTTGCATTCTTTTTCGTTTGTTATAATTCGTTTTTCTTCTGATTTTCTGAGTGAAGGGAGTAAAGGCATCTTCTGAAAATTTTGCTAAATTCTGATCACAGAAACCATGATTACATGAATACGCACTAATCGCTAGTTTGCAACACTTGACCATCCAATAGTTAAATATTAAGGAGTCATCTGAAGGAATAGATGGGGATTCTGGTTTTCATGCATTCAGCAACCTCAGGAAAATGGTTGTCAAAGCAACATGCTGCTGAACAAAAGAAATTTTTTGGGGATAGAAGAAAACAACAATAAAAAGAAAAAAGATCATCCTGTTGAGGAAATTAAGCTCCTTTTTGGCAGTCCTGAAATCAAATGCAGAAGCTGCGAGAGCACCTGCACAACAATGGAAATTCAACAGAGTGCGGAAATATTACCAGTCACGCTGCTCCTGAAGAGGTATATCAGAAGATAAGAGTTCAAACAGAAATGATAATTTTATACCTTATGGAGATCCATTCACTGCTTTTGCCAGCTCCTAGTACACATCAGGGCATTCATCAAACGAGCACCCGAGGATATAAGTTTTTGGTCAACTGGTCTTTCCTCAGTATAGTATGCATTGGATGAAGTAAGAACTGTGAAAGGAATTGACAGAAGATCAAGAGCCATCTTAGAGAGTGTAGGATATTTCAAACTTGCAGATCTCCACCAATTCAATAAGTTGAAATCTTTAACCCAAGGACGGACAGGTTCAACCAAGTACCAATCTAGATCTGATGTTGGAGGTTGATTAGTGGCCTGGACGAACTCTTTGTATTCTTGCAAAAGACTATTACCTTCATCAACACATCCTTTGGTTGCCAGCTTTCTTCTCTTATTAGGAAGATTATCCTGTTCAGATTCAGAAGTTTCATATTCAGAGTCTGGAGAATTCGATTCACCATCAGAATTCTCTTGTTTGAGAACAGTGGTAGCATAATTATTAAAAAGGGTACGCACAAGCTCCAGGACTGTTGACAGCCGGGTCCTCAATCTTTTTGTCTATTACTCTATGTATATCATTTTACATCGAGGATCCATTAGTGCAGCAACAGCCATAACCAAGAACATATCCTTCCAATATTTATCCAACTTCTGCAACATTTTCTCAATGATTGTTTTAATGAAATGGCAAGAACTTGAAGCATCTTTCCTCAAACTCACACGTAGATCATGAAGATAAATCAGAAAAGTGCTAGCGGTTGGATATTTAGCTTCAAACAGCAATTTTGCTACGAGTGTAGCTTGTCCAGCAATTTAGAAGTTTCTTCCAATTTCTTCCACTCGTCAGCAGGGAGGACGCTATCAAGCTTGATGAGTTCTTGAGTAAGTTGTCCATTTGACCGCAAGTCTAAGACACCCTTTAGATTGATGCCATCGAGTTGGGTCGCTTCTTCCTCTTCCTGTGTGTAGGAAAAGACCCTCATCCTTGGAATTGGCGGGAGCTTGTTGTGTCGAATTGAGCCCATTTCAGTTCGCGCGGTAACATATATATATATATATATATATATATATATATATATATATATATTAATTATTTCTTAGACATAAATTTTCCATCCCTTAAAAGCAATCCTTGTGTTGGATTTTGACAATTCATTACTGAATTATCTCTTCATCTTACGCCTTAAATTGAAGGCTCATAAGCTGGATTTTTTCAACTCAAGGTTAAAAAAAGAATGCAGGGTTGGAAGTTTAAAAATCTCACAGAAGCTGGCCGTGCTTAATTAACAATATCTTCGTTGACATCCATTCCTTTGCATGTGATTAATCCTCCTCAAATCAGTTTTTCAAGATCTAGAAAGGCTATGCATGGATTTCATCTGGGAAAATACAATTTTTGGAGCTAAAAGACATTGGAAGGGATGGAATGCCTTATGTTTTCCTCATGCAGAAAATGGTTTGAACTTGCGGTCTTTCCAAGATTTGAATATTGCATTTGCCATGGTTCTCTGGTGGAAGTTCAGACTACAGAACTCATTGTGGTCTAAGTTTATGGCTGCAAAAATATAATCCATGTGGGCTTCATCCTTCACAGCTGAATATACCAACTGCAGCCTCCCCTACATGGAGACGAATTATCAAATATAGTGACTTAGCAGAAGCTCAAATTACCACTCAAGTATCTTCGGGCACAAGTGCTTTGCATGCTTCAATCATCAATTCAATTGCCAAGTCCGAAAGTTAAGGAGTGTAATTAATGGGTTTTGGAATGTTTCATTGCTGCTTAAAATTTTGGAGCCTCAAAATGCCTGTCAGATTTTACGAGTCTTGCCTCCTCAACAATCATGTTCGGATGAATATAGTGTGAGTTGGCAGCTTACCTCCAATGGGATTTTTTCCCCTACGTCAGCCTGGGAGTTGGTGAGAAAAAAAAGAGGCAGCCAATGAAATTCTGGGGCGATTTCTGGACAATTAAGGTTCAGACACAAATTCTTTTCTTTATGTGGAAATTCTTCAACACTTTCTTGCCTATTGATTAGTACTAAAAAATATGGGAATTCAGCTGGTTTCAAGGTGGGAAATGGTTCTGTCATTTACAAGAGGAGACACTCCAGCACTGCTTTGTTTCTTGTCCTATTTCAAAGCAACTTTGACAAAGAATAGCACTGTATTTAGGAGTCTTTAAGGTCAGGCTGGAATCTTTTTCTCTGGTTCATTTTGTCGAATGCTGGTGGGATCTTCCACGAAGTAGTCGTGAGTTGGGGGGCAGAATATATTTTTTTCTGGATACTGTTGGGTGGTTTGGAAGTGTCGGAATGCTAGTAAATATGATAGTTTTTGCAGAATCAATAGTTCATCAGATCAACAAAAGACGCCTCAATGAGTACTACTTCTTTGCCGCGATGTCTAGTCTGGGATAAGGACGACTTTTTGACCCAGTTAAAAATTTAAGATTCCCCTTAAGCCCTAGCTGGTTTGCATTACAATTTGATTTGTATAATAGATAAGATTTTTTTTTTCTTGGGGCACCCGGGGGGGGGAGGAGTGGTGTGTTGGGGGAGCTTGGTGTTATGTGCTGGTATAATTGCACAATCTACAGAAAAAACAATTTCAATCATTACATGACAAATGCAACCTTAACATCTCCTACATGGAAAATGGTACAACAACAATAATAATAATAATAATAATAATAATACAGGCAAATCTGGCAATGTAGGAGGCAGGGGGTATATACACAAGGAAAAAGGAAGAGAGACAGAAAGATGATAAAAATGATAATAATAGCAACACTCCAATTTTGTACAAATTTCATCAGCAGGAAATTTCAGAACTCATTCCTTTTGCTGAAATTCTCGTACTATTTTCTTGGTAAACATCTATACAGGGCATGCACAATGTGGCGAAAATGTTACTACAGTTTCTGGAATTGCCACTTCCCTGTAGTTTTTCTGATATACACTACTGTGTGTTATATATACAATCATAACATATGACTACTCTATGCTTCTCAACAATCCCAGAGGACCAGCATCTGATTTTTGGCATGTTGCTGATGCTCTGTCATCAAGAATACAGCTCCTCAGTATTCTCTTCCCTCATCTTGTCATGCCAATACCTGCAGTAAGTGTTAAACCATCTGTGATGAAAATGTCATATTCAAACCCCAAAAAAGCAGCTACTATTGAAGTTAGTATTTTCAAGAACCACCAGATTTTTCTGCTTCCAGTTTTAAAGATTTCTACAGATCTGGCACTAGTTATTAAAATGGAAATCTAGGATACGTCTAACATATTTGTGTGACTTTTACTTCTTTCCCTTGTAATGATTACTACCAATAGAAGAGAACAAAGGCATTGGCACATTTCCACCTGCACATCATTCTAGTTTTGGCCGTCTTTCCAAAGTCCCTTCCTGAAAAAAATTAGATGAAGTTGAGCTCTTTAATTAGAAGAAGCATGTGACAGAGGCTTGTGAGTGACGAATAACTGGTTCACTTACGAAGGCAGCTAAAATATTTTCTAAAACTAGTGAATGCACTAAGACAACCAGGGCTTAAAGGGGTAACAGGATGACTAACCATAGTACTGAATAAAAGATAGCTGTAGGAAGTTCAAACAAATTTATACTCTCTAACATGTTTGGGATGAAAGAACAATACTAATAATGATGATGACAATAATATAACAATTGAAAGTAGGATATCTGGAATCTTAGATATTGTAATCAAGAGGACTTCACTGCCTATTGATTATCTTCATATTCTCTCAAGCTGCCATGAGCAGCTGGCATCTGCCTGATAACTATGTCAAATTACTATAAGATCTGAAGAACTGAACACGGTGAAGAGATTCTGTAAGAAACAAACACAAGCATTAAATGAGGAATTTTACTAGAGATTAGCTGTAGAACTACTTTAATGAGCATTGTAAAAGATGTGGGTAATTGGGATATTTGCTGAAGTTGATAAGGAATTTGCTGACAGAAACCACAGGTAGCAAGTCATTATTCCAATAAAAAAGGATACCTAGCGTATAACATGGTCCTTATCTGCTTTACATTTGTCTAGAACACATATTATTTAATTATTTTAGTGCCTAAGGCCATTATTGGTGGTGAATACCAACTCCCCTGCAGTTCAGGAGGTGATTTAGATTTCTCTCCCATTTCATCATTGAGGACAAACACAAGAAAACAGATGAAACCAAAGGGAGAATATTATATTAAGGTGGATGAAGGTGACATAGTACTGATAAGAATGAGATCTAAAGCAGCTCTTTGAATTAAAGATGGGTCAGGAAATACCTTTGTAATTGTGAAACGATGATGGCAAACCCCTGAAAAGGATAATCAAGTTTTTTAATGGGTTCATGCACGGCCAGCAATCATCAGCAAATAATTTAGCCCAAGCATTGCCAATCAATTTTCACTGTTTCCAAAGGTAGAGTTTAAAGCTACTGATGGAGGCATCTGCTGGGGAGAGGAGATGCCAATTCCATCCTTTTGAATTGCTTCCGAGGCCATATCAGCAACAGGAGAATATGGTTTTGTCACTTTTCTTTTCAGCAATCCCTGGAATTTGGGAAAAACACGAAGAACCAGAAAAACATCAGGAAACCTAATATCGACAAGCTACTTGCTGGAGATGAACATCCGAAATTTCACTCTCACACCTCCCCTCATCAAAAGAGTAGTTCTTTTTTAAAAAAAGCCTTTTATTTCTCGTAATGATGACAGTAAAAACGAAAAGGTAACAGCGAAGATAAAGCTACAGACTTCACCTTTGATTGATTTGGTCCATAAGTAGTCCTTGTTTGCTCAATAGAAGAATAAATCTCTATTGCCTGCTTCGAATCACGATTGCATTTGATAATACGAAATTGATCCTT